>JAUTXW010003087.1:0-525118 GCA_030620095.1 Kuschelorhynchus macadamiae
GTTTCTTGATTGTTTTTCTAGAGTAGGGCCTTTTCTTAATCTGAAATAATAATAGAAATATTGTACTAGTCTTTCAAAAATGTATAGAGTAATAAAATAGGGAATTCGGTCCAGTTTGGCTGAATTTCGGAGTCGTCCACAGGCGTAGGTAAACGTTGTTTATATAAATAATAATAAATATCCTTTAAATCCCTGTCCTTTTGCCCTGCCCATTTGCATACCTAATTATATTGTATTACACTATAGATTACATTTATTACTCAATGCATACATAATAGACTAGTATTATAAATATTTCTTAATTGTGTTTTAAACATTTGCTGTTACGCCATACTTTTAACAGTATTATAAAACTATTAATAAAATGGCGATATTCACTCCAACGAAAAGATGTTTTAATAATGCTCCACTATCAGTGAGTGAAAAATTTTGATTGAGCTTGGCCAAGATGACAAAATTCGTTGCATAACTAGAAAACTCTTATGGACAACTTTAAAAAATATGGATTTTGCCTGGGAAAAGCATAACCGAAAAGCACTTTTACTGAAAAGCGATGAAATTGTTTGCTGGCGACGAACATATTTGAGAGAGAGCAGTACCACAGGGAGCAAAAGGAAATTTTTTATCTTGATAAGACGTGGATCAATGAAGGATATTATAGTACGCAAAATGTGGCAAAACAAAAATATAACCAGGCCCGCCAAGCTTTCATCAAAGACCTGTCAACGGGTATTAAAGTGCCTTCGGGAAAAGGGAAGAGACTGATAATTTCACACACTGGAAGCGAAGAGGGATATAATGTAACAATAGTATACAAAATAAACACTTTTAGTTTATTAATTTCCACTTATTTATTTTTGCTTGACAGCTGTTTCGACACACCGTGTCTTTGTCAAAAGCTAACTTAAAACTAATACTAAAATCTGTACCAAATATAAAAAAATATATATAAAAATCTTATGGTATCAATAAAACAATATCGGTGTTGACCCACCTCGTCTATTCTTTAGGTATAAAGATTTAACAGAGAGGAACCATTTAAGTCCAACTGGTCATTCAATAAAATATTTCGGGTTTTCCTCTTGTTAATTTCTAAACTTTCCAAATGGTTCAATTTGTAGCTTTTATTAGCCGTATGCAAAATTTTATATTCGTTTTTAAATGTATGATTTGCTTCTATCAAAGTTTAGCGTAGTTGGAGTCTGTTTTTTCTTTATTATATGAGGATTTGTGTTCTTTTATAGGTTTATTCAAAGATCTACCCGTTTGGCCAATGTAAACTTTATCACAGGAACCACATTCTAATTCGTATACCCCTGATTTTTTAGATTTATCAGACTTGGATTTATTATTTTTAATATATTTCCCTAATGTATTATTTGTACAGAAGGCAACTTTATAATCTGCTCTCATGAGATATTTAGTGATTTTAGAGCTAATTTTGCCTGTATATGTTATTGTATTAAATTTGGCTATATATTTTAAATTATTATTTGGATAGATTAAATTAATTGCTTTTTTATATTGTTTTTTATTTACTATTTTGTCCACTATATTAGGACGATAGCCATTGTTAATGGCAATCTGCTTTATAATATTCAATTCTTTATTATAGTTATCTGATGACATAGGTATACTAATTAAACGATGTACAAAGCTGTTGAAAGCTGCCATTTTATGTGCAAAAGGATGATTTAATGTTTTATGTATTGTTATATCTGTGTAAGAGGGTTTATGATAAATTTGAAAATCGTGTTTATTGTTATTGTTCATATTTGTTAAATCCAAAAAATTTATTGTCTTATTTTGTTCCACTTCTAACGTAAATTTAATATTTTTATGAAAATTATTAATACAATCTAAAAATAACCTTAGTTGTCTCTCTGTTCCCGTGAAACACGCTAGTATGTCGTCTAGATATCTATACCAATAAATGAACTTGTTTCTTAACGGGTGATTATACATTAATTGTTCAATATTATCTAGAAATGTTTATATTTCTGCTAGTATAGGACTCAAAGGATTACCCATTATTAAACCTTCTTTACTTACATACACGGAGCCATTGAATTCAAAGTAATTTTGATCTACACACACCGTTAACAAATGCAATATACCGTTCTTAATAATATGATTACCTTTATTTTTGAGTAATAAATTATCGACTAAGTTAATAGCTTCAATAGGGGGGACCCTAGGAAATAAGTTTTGTACATCTAAAGAGATTAATATGGCATTATTTGGGGTTGTGACATCTTTTATATTGTTAATTAATTCTAAACTATTTTTAATACTAAATTTTGGTTTAAAATTAGAAAATGTACTAATAATGCCTATTCATTTATTAGAAATCGTGTGAGCTGGAGCTTTATGCAGTTTAATAAATGAATATAGCTTAGGTACTTGTGGATTCATTATATAATGTAACTGTGTTGCGCTTACCGCCATATAATTGCGAACTAAATCCTATAGAAGTTATATGGACGCAAGTGATTTGTAGGAAGACAAAACACGACATTAAAATGAACTGTTTGATCAAGCCGTTAAGGAAGTGTCACCAGAGAACTGGCGAAAAGCAGTCCAGCATGTGACTAAACAGGAAGAAAAAATATGGGATCTTGACAATCTGATCGATGAGACGGTCGACTCTTTAATTATAATATCGAGAGGTGATGATAATTCCTCAGATAATGAAAAATATAACCTATTAGAATTTAACTGCTTTATAATAATAAATGTTTTATCTATATATATTGTGTATATGTCGTAGGCATAATGCAAACTTAGATCTTTCGTTATGACTACACCAATTTAGGCAAATTGATAAAATTCCGACAAAACGAGAATCCAAGGATGTATATCACGTTATGACGGATTATTTTTAGGTATTTTACAATTGACTAAAACCGGTGCCGTCAAAACGTGAAAATAAATCCAAAAATACTATTAAGTAAAGGCCGTTGCTGCTTCCGAATCGTCAGAAAGTCGGTTCACGTTAAATAAGAACAACGTGTGAATGACTGCTTTTTTGACAAACTTGTACTAATCTAACGGGGGAATTCACTTAGCAGTATTATAGATTTTATTAAAAAAAAATCCTTATTTTACTATAAACTCGGAATTCGGTTGGCGCGATGCAGCGCGCTTATTCTACGACAAGCCTAACCAATCCTAACCTAACCTAACTTTAAGAGAATAAATAATCCAAATTTGTATTAATTATAAATTGAAAAAAACAACTAAAAAAAATGTTCGCCTTTGTCGGGATTCGAACCTACAACCTATACGATGCGGGCCGAGAACCTTACCAAACTTCTCGACAAAAACATATAAATAGCTTATATTAGTTAGCGTGAACGTTAATGACGTTACAGGTAGTTTCTCGTGAACGAACATTACAAAGGTCAGTAAATTACAGTAAATGTATTAACTCTTTGTATTATGGAAACATAAATAAACAGTTAACACTTCATGATATAAAAATATACTTATTAACTTTAGTACTTTTAGTACCTTCCTATCACAAGTATGAAACTACAAATTAAAACTAAAAAACAAATCCTTTGAAAATAATATAATATGCTTATATATTGATTGTAATCGATAAAAAAATACTACTGCATGTCGAACTTCCATGATATTTGGAAGAGTCTAAACTATTGCAAAAAAAATTAGTACATACCTATTTAATATTTAAGTAAGAACGTACCTATTACTAATATGAAACTAAAATTAAAAATGGAAAACAAATCCTATGAAAATAACAAAATATGCTTATATATTGTTTATGATCACACATTAATTTATTATTGCATGTCGAACTTACATGACGATTGAAAAAAGTCGACTCATTTTTAGATTCATGTTTTGACGGCACCGCTCTAGGTAAATTGTAAAATGCCTAAAAGTCATTAGTCATAACGTGATATACATTCTTCTGTTCTTGTCAATTTGTCTAAATTCGTGTAGTCATAACGAAAAATGTATTGTATGCTCGTATTTTACCTGCTTTTTGTAAAATGCCAGGTAGATTATAAAAAGCCTAAATTTGCATTATGCCTACGACATATATATTATATATAATTTTTATTTTGGTAAAATAGAATTTCGTTAATTTTAAATTATTTTTATAGGTATCCAACCGCACGCTTTTGGTGTACCATTTTCAAAGTTTATGAACGGATAACGATAGGAAAAACGCATAAATTAACCGAGAATCAGGTGGAACTACCTGTACTTGATGAAAAGAAAAAAAATGCAATGAGATCAATGCTAAACTATGAAAAGTGGCATAAATTATTGGTGGGACACCCTGTAGTTCTTTTGCAATAAAGTTTTATTACTCTATACGTTTCTGAAACAGACTATAATTTTCTCAAAATTTAGAGTAGACATTAACCAGACTGCCAGCTGATTAGGGATTGTTTTTTTTCGTTATTGTAAATAAGCAAACGAACAGTACTAGCTGGTTTTCACTAAAACAGCCGTTATAATTTGTTTGACGTTTGCTTTCAAAATTTGACGATATTTCACTTTTAACTTTAAGGCTCTAATTTTTTAAAATAACATTTTCAAGTAGAAGAAGCATTATTTAAAATTATGAAAAACTGTACAAAATACATACTCAGAACGACGAATGGTTTGATTCAGGCACTTGAACCAGTTATGCTGCAAAAACTGGCAGGATTTTTCTTCGCTGTACATTGGATCAGTTTTCTTTTGTACTTCTAAAATCATATTTAAGATTTTTGCCTGACTAGCAAAAGCGGGTTTCTTATTGCCCCGTCCTGTCCATGTGAATCTCCTTAATACATCTAGGGTGAATAAGTGTGTCAAAATTCGTTTCGTCACTTTTTTTACATCTTTCATGTCGATCGCACATGTTTTGTGTACTAAATGTTCAAACTAAAAAAAAAAAGCAATTCTCACTTTCAAATATATACGAGGGCCTTTCAACAAAGACCAGGACTAGTACTACCAAAACTTTATTTATTAATCTTAAACAACAATACTGTTATCACGCTCTATATAGTCCCCCTGTAATGCAATAACCTTATCCCAACGGTGCTACCATTGTTCAAAGACATGGTGGAAGCCATTCTTTGAGAGCCTCTTCGAAACCGCTTCTAAAGCCTTAACAGCATCCAATTCTGTTTGCTTGAGGATGGGGATATGTCAGGTCTATATGGAGGATGCGGTACAGACCTGATATTTTTAGTGTTCAGGAACTCTGTCACTATATTCGCTACGTGAGGGCGAGCGTTATCATGATGAAGTTTCTACTTTCCAATCAGCTCAGGTCGTTTTTTTGGGAAGTGATCCTTCATCAACTGGAACAAAACTTGTTTCTAATAACTGGCAGTTAGTGTATTACCACGTGGGACCATGTGCATATACACCATGCTTTTATGATCAAAAAATGTTATGACCATAGCTTTAGCGGCAGATTTGTGCGCACTTTTTTCTACCCACTGAGTACTCTGTTGCTTCATTTCCGGATCATAACAATATACCCAAGTTTCATCCACAGTAATAATGATCTTCCACCATTCTTCGCCTTTTTCTTCCACGCAATGTTTCCAGTATTCATAAACCGCTACCCTATTCGTTTTTTGATCTGGTACACGCGGAGTCCAGCGAGCACAAACTCTAGACATGTTTAAATGGTATCCGCACGCCTTTGGTGTACCATTTTCAATGTTTATGAACAGATAACGATAGGAAAAACGCATAAATCGACCGAAAATCGGGTGGAACTGCCTGTACTTGATGAAAAGAAAAAATTTTGCAATGAGATCAATGCCAAACTATGGAAGTAGCATAAATTATTGGTAGATCACCCTGTATGTATAGGTTTTATTCCTCTATACATTTCTGAAACAGACTATAGTTTTCTTAAAATTTAAAGTAGATATTAACCAGACCGTCAGCTGATTAGAGATTGTCTTTTTTCGTTGTTGTAAATAAGCAAACGAACAGTATCAGCTGGTTTTCACTAAAACAGCCGTTATAATTTTTTTGACGTTTGCTTTAAAAATTTGACATTTCGCTTTTAACTTTAAGGTTCGACTTTCTTAAAATAATATTTTTAAGTAGAAAATTTGTTATTTAAAATTATGAAAAACTGTACAAAATACATACTCAGAACGACGAATGGTTTGATTCAGGCACTTGAACCAGTTATGCTGCAAAAACTGGCAGGATTTTTCCTCGCTGTACAATGGATCAGTTTTTTTTTGTACTTCCAAAATCATATTTAAGATTTTTGCCTGACTAGCAAAAGCGGGTTTCTTATTGCCCCGTCCTGTCCATGTGAACCTCCTTAATACATCTAGGGTGAATAAGTGTGTCAAAATTCGTTTCGTCACTTTTTTTACATCTTTCATGTCGATCGCACATGTTTTGTGTACTAAATGTTAAAGCCTTAACAGCATCTAATTCTGTTTGAAATCGTCGTCCTTTGAGGTCTTTTTTTGCTTGAGGAAATAGATAGAAGTCGCATGGGGCTATGTCAGGACTATATGGAGGATGCGGTACAGACCTGATATTTTTAGTGTTCAAAAACTCTGTCACTATATTCGCTACGTGAGGGCGAGCGTAATCATGATAAAGTTTCCACTTTCCAATCAGCTCAGGTCGTTTTTTGGAAATGTGATCCTTTATCAACTGGAACAAAACTTGTTTCTAATAACTGGCAGTTACTGTACAACCATGTGGGACCATATGCGTATACACCATGCTTTTATGATCAAAAAATGTTATGACCACAGCTTTAGCGGCAGATTTTTGCGCACGTGCTTTTTTCTACCCAGTACTCTGTTGCTTCATTTCCGGATCATAACAATACACCCAAGTTTCATCCACAGTAATAATGATCTTCCACCATTCTTCGCCTTCTTCTTCAACTGTTTCCAGTATTCACAAACCGCTACCCTATTCGCTTTTTGATCTGGTACACGAGGAATCCAGTGAGCACAAACTCTAGACATGTTTCAATGCTTGTGTAAAATAGTAAAACACTTCTAGCAGATATTTTAAGAATATTTGAGAGTTGTGGGAGCGTCAGCCGTGAATCTGTGCGAATAATTACTGCTCCGGTATTGTTGGTTTCCTCAGTTAGTATCACAATAGGAGCACCTGGACCGCCTTGCATCTCACAACTTTCTCTGCCATTACTAAACTCTTTATGCCATCGAAAACAAGCTGATCTTGCCATGGACAATTCCCCAAAAGCCGTATTAATCATCGAAAAAGTTTCCGTTGCTGATTTTCCAAGACGAACATAAAATTTGATCGCATATCTTTGTTCTTTCAATTCATCCATCACGATTTTTAGAGGCGCGGTAACAATATCTCAACTTTAAAGCGACGTCAAAATCAAATAAATAATTTATGATAACTGACATTTGATTTTTGGCGGTATGTAGCTCGTTGCACTGGGCCGTAAAAAAATCAGTCCTAGTCTTTGTTGAAAGGCCCCCGTACTAAATAAGGTGAACTGGGGTAAATGTGATACGCTTGCATACGAATAAGCGCCACTCTAGAGGATAATTAATTTCCAGCCAGGGTAATTGCAAGCGGCGCGTCAACGACTGGAAATATTTATAACCTAACATTTAAGTTGACGCGTGTTTAGCAATTTTTAACTAAAATTAATATTTGCTGAGGTAAGTTTGTTTATAATTGTAAAGCATGTATAAAAATTAAAGTATTTTTTTGATTATATCACATTTGCCGCGAAAAAAATGCTTTTAGGGGCAAATGTGAAACATGAATTTGAAGAAATTGTGTATATATCAATACATCATATACTGCTGATATTGAATATACGAAGGTAGATTTAACTTTGGCAGTAAATGAAATAAATACTTAACAAAACACAACGTACTGGGCTTCTAGATAATTAAAAATACTAGAATTAATAATTTACAGTCACGTTAAAGGTATCCGGGGAAAGAAACAAGACAATAAAAGAAGTTTAATTTATATTACAATCTCAGAAGAGCATAGGTTAGCCAATTACTTGAAGAACCTATGAAAGTGAGGATTCGGATCTAGGAAAGAAGTATGTAAATTATTTGGGAAGTTTGTAACGAAAAATAAAATTCATACACATTAAAATGCGATTTCTTATCTTCAAGAGACATATCTCTAAGAGATCAGAGTAAAGTTAAAAACGTTATCAACAAAAAACTAAAATCATCATCTAAAGGCCTCAAATATATCTGATTAGAAGTCTAATATGTCTGAGGTCATCACACGTTTCGCCCAACGGGCCTCATCAGGCCTAAAAAGAACTAATTTTAAACAAGAAAATAATAAACGTATACAAACTTTTATACCTACTAACATCAAATAAATATAAAGTAAATGTATATAAAACAAAACGTTACATACTTAAAAACATAATATATGTTAAGTAGATAACACCAACAACAGTGACAAGAATGAAGGGTGGAACAGTTCAGAAAAATAGTATTGAAGGCGTTGACTGATATATCAGAAAAGCAGAAAATGGTTAAGGAAAGATGTGCTGGCAATTTATCTAAATATGAGAAGAAACAATGGCTGAATAGTCTTGTTAGTTGAGGTCAATAATCTTAAAAAGAAGAAGAGAGAAATTATGACATAAGGACAAGTTGACAATTGACAATCTAACAGCTGTTTGTATTAATCGATGTTATTGAAAACTATATGTGGTTCAAAAATAAAAACATCGTTAACGCACTTAAAATGGGTTTCTCTTGGCTTTGGTTATCTCCTATTTCTCAAATAAGTCTAATTTTTTGCTCTTATCACATTGGTGCAGTAATTTAACATTTTCAGGTATAGAGCAACAAGAAATTTTACAAAAGAAGACTTGGTGTTGGAAACATCATTGGTTTATATTTATTAAATAAAGAAATATTTTCATGTACTCGTGGAAATCTGTCCCACGTAGGTATCCGTAGTCCTACACCAGAGTTAGAAAGAAGATCTGTTTTGTCTTTTAGTTTAACCAAATGTTTTTTCGAGTTGTTTACAGTCTCAAACGCAATTGTTATATCAAGACGTTTAAATAATTTTGCAGATTGGGTACAGCAGTCACCAAAAGTCTAATCAAGTATGTTTAAGACCTTTGTCCTTGATTTTAGTTTCTGTTGATAACGTTTTTAGCCATAATCTAAGCCTCAAGATTCCCCAAAATGTGGAATATGCTAGGAAGAAAGCGTTAGACCCATTCATAATTTATGAATATTTTAGCCTATTGGAAAAAACTATGATTGAGAGCTTCAGCTTCTTGACAAGCTTGACAGTATATGGAACCTGGATCAAAGCAGCCTAAGCATAGACCAAAGAAAATGTAAAGTGGTCGGTACAGTTACAAAACACCTTGAGGACAATAAAAAATCGCCTATTCTTGATGTATAATGCAGATGAAGGTAAAGCCACGCAAGTAATAAAATTTAAGTGTAAAAATTTGTGGGACTGGTGGGGCTTGGTCCTCCCAAAGCAGATTTTACTAGCAGCGTTTATGCTGCAGCAAAAAAAGCTTGATGGAAAGTGAGATCTTTACAAATTAGTTCCTAAAGTTACATTAAAGACCTTGCTAAATTAAATAAAACCGCATTACCTGAACAAGAGGAATTTCATAATGACTTGACGAATAAACATATTATGAAAGAAAAACATGAAAGAGCAATAAAGGTGTGGAAATTATTTGACTGTAACATCCTAGGTAATTATTATGATATTTATCTGAAATCAGATGTTTTGCTTCTAGCAGATATTTTTCAAAATTTTAGAAAAACTTGTATGAACATCTATAAGTTAGACCCGGTATATTATTACACATTTCCCGGTTTGAGTTTTGATTCTTGTTTACGCTACACAGGCGTTCAATTAGAACTTATAACGAACACGAAAGAGTATGACAGGTGTTAGTTCTTGCGTATGTAAAAAAACCCGTTGCCAATAATTTGTTTCTTTTTGATTTTGATCCTTTAAAACCTACTACACTTGGTCAAGAATGGCTTGTTTTAATAATTTACCAAGGTCATTTAACCAATCTAAGTTTGCAAGTAATTAAAGCAGCAATTGAGAATAATATAACAATATAAAAACTAGCCCTACACAGTAGCCATCTACTACAACTTTTAGACCTTTCTGCCTTCGAACTAAAATGAGATGAGAATTTGATATATTCGCAACTACAGCATGTGAGCCAGAAAATGCAGTTTCTCTGAGTATCTCGCCTCTTAATAAACATTTTATACCAGAAGAAGTTTTCCCACCAGAAGCTCTCAACACATGGAATGATTTTAAGACTAATCCGTACATCAAAGAACCCACGACGACAACACATACTAAAGTTGTTTATGGTTATTAGATGGTAGATAACGCTCCACTGGCTACTACATCGAAAAAAGTGCCGAGAGAAGAATCCAGAGCTAGTACTCATTCGAGAACTTTTTATTGTCCACAGTTGGCCAAGCACCCAAACTTTAGCCAGAGTTTGTTCTAGTGCAGAAATATTAACTTCAGAAGAAACAGTGGAGCGACTGAAAGAACAAAAGAAAAATTTAAAAAAAAAAACCAAAACAACCAAATAAACGGGAAATCAATCAAAATGAGCTAAAAGCATAACGAAAAAAAGATCAATTTCCTCAAGTAGCAAATATATGGAACCAGAGTCTGTGACACAAAACGGATTCCAACAATTCTAGTAAATGTAATACACTGATATGGTTTAAAACAAATTACCTAACATTTTTCAAAAAGGAGCTGATTAGATGTAATTCTTAGAATCAATTAAGAACTGATTTCGTTTTGTTCCATTAAAGATATGTTTTATCCTTTTTTACGTGAACTGTTAAAAAATTATATGACATTTACTTTACTTCACTTTCAGTATAAATTAGGGCTATTTATCTTTAGAAATAGAGACAAAATGATATAAGTAGTACCTGTAACAAATTAATGAGAAGTTAGTAAGAATATTTTAAAAAAGTGTACCATAAACTTACCATTTTTTTGTTAAAATGTGTGTAAGTTAATTGTCTTTCCAATTCCTGAACTTCTTCAATTGTATTCAAGGGTAATTTAAAAGGGCACCAACTCATATCTTCACTAGCGGCTCTTTTCAGAGCCTCATCTAGTTTTGCTTCTAACATGTCAATTTTTTCTAAAATAGGGGCTACGGCTTTACTTATTTCTGGCAAAAGAGCTAAAAACTATTTATAGTCAGATATATATAGGTAAGGTAAATGTAATATTTTCAGTAATTTTCCTACAGAATACCTTCAAATCTGTTTCTTGTACAGAATTCTCCTTCAGAACCTCTCCTGAGAGTTGTTCAGTTAGAGCAGCATTAACTTTATATGCTTCGACAGTAGGGACAACTACATTGTTCCTAAAGTCTCTTATTGAGGTCCTTACGTGAAATTGTAGGTAAACTTTCTTTGGTCATAGTTTTATTCCTTACAACAGCATATAAGGCACTAGAAAACTCATATTTATTATTTTATACGAAAAATATAGCAAGGTAGGTATTATGAATACACATATGTATACTTATGCTTGGTCGTCATCTGTATCCTTCCAGTCTAGGAAAGCCTTTTCAATAATTAAGGCATAACAACTTAACGAGAAGTTAATAAGAATATTTTAAAAAAGTGTATCATAAACTTACCATTTTTTTGTTAAAATGTGTGTAAGTTAATTGTCTTTCCAATTCCTGAACTTCTTCAATTGTATTCAAGGGTAATTTAAAAGGGCACCAACTCATATCTTCACTAGCGGTTGAAATCTGAACTGGTCTACATCTTTTCAGAGCCTCATCTAGTTTTGCTTCTAACATGTCAATTTTTTCTAAAATAGGGGCTACGGCTTTATTTCTGGCAAAAGGGCTAAAAACTATTTATAGTCAGATATATAGGTAAGGTAAATGTAATATTTTTAGTAATTTTCCTACAGAATACCTTCAAATTTGTTTCTTGTACAGAATTCTCCTTAAGAAGCTCTCCTGGGAGTTGTTCGGTTAGAACAGCATTAACTTTATATGCTTCGAATGTAGGGACAACTGAGTCTCTTATTGAAGTCCGTAGGTGAAATTGCAAATAAACTTTCTTTGGTCATAGTTTTATTCCTTACAACAGCATATAAGGCACTAGAAAAGTTATATTTATTAATTTATATGAAAAATATAGGAAGGTATTACGAAAACACATATGTATACTTACGCTTGGTCGTCGTCTGTATCCTAGTCTAGGAAAGCCTTTTCAATAATTAAGGCAGAAGAATAATTTTCAACATTATTTCCTCTCACTTATCCTTATCCTGTAGCAGTTTGTCTTTCCTGCCGTCTATTTGTGCAGTTAAGCCAAAATAAGATGTCTTTGATAATCTAGTTCGAAGCATCTGCTGTTACTAAAAGTGGTTTTTTTTGCTAATGCAAATTTAACTTTTTACCAAGCGTTTTGATTAAATTCGAATTATCAACACAGGTTTGGCTACGTTTGGTCAGCGAAACTAAATCGAAACATTTTCGATTCATTCCAATTTATTTTTTAAACGTACTAAATTTTCCATTTATTTTCGATTTATTGGTTTTTCTGTTTTAAGATACAAATTTGAAAACATTCAGTTGATTTCTATCTTTTCCCGCTTCTATTTTAGAAAATAATATGTTAAATTACTAGGAGATGGCAGCCGTCTAAGCTAATGGAAACGTTTTTAACGAAAATCTGTGTTTTTATCGGTTATTACGCTTTTGAATACTTTTGAACATTTATTGACATTAATTTTATTTTTAGAACTATGAATTAGATCGACTCTTAGTAGATACACGTTTAAGAAATGCATTTCCATTTTAGTTCAGTATTTTGTTTTATGGCACACAGTTTGAAATCAATCCATTAATATTTTATTATGCCGCTATTTTGTTCCGCCATTTTGGATTCGCATCAAAATTTTATCAGTTGATTCCAACATAATATTTGATGTTTATGCAAAATTTGAAATAAATTGGATAAGCAGTTGTTTAATAATAATTTTTTTTAACATTTCGCTAGGCCGCCATTTTGTTTCGCCATAATGAATTTTTACCAAAATATTACCAGATCATCTTAATCACTTAATGTTTTATCAATATTCGTAGTCAATCGGTTAAGTAGTTTTTAAGCTATGCAGTGAACTGACAGACAGACAGACGCAGACGGACCTACGAAATTGATAAAACAATTTTTTGGCATGCAGGGACGCTAAAACGTGAAGATATGTAAATCCTGAGAGGGTGATTTTTTCACGATTACCACATTTTATTTGGCCGCCATTTTATTCGGCTATTTTGAATAGGAACCACAATTTTACTAGTTGATTCCTATACCACAATTAGTTATGGTACACAATTTGAAATCAGATTCATTAAGTAGTTTTTTCAGGTTGAATTTTTTAATATTTTATTAAGCCGCCATTTTGTTCCGCCTTCTTGGATTCATACCAAAATGTTACCAGTTGATTTCAACATAATACTTGATGTTTGTGCAAGATTTGAGATAAATTTAATAAGTAAGTTTTTGACCAAATTTTGAACTTAATCGGGTAATTAGTGTTTTAGCTATGCTGCGAACAGATAGACAGACAGACAGATCGACGGAACTGAGAAAACACGTCTGTGGTTAGAGTCAAACTGGCTAAAGCGAGAAAAAATCACTTTGGAAATATATAGTTTATTTATTCATATCATTGTATAAAACACTTAAAACTGTTTTCGGATATTTTCTATAGTAAGAATTTTTATAAATCTCCTCAAACTCTAACGATTTGTCGGGGTGACAGGACTTCACGTGCTTCTTGATGTCGTACCGTTGAGTGACGGCTCTGGAGCAGTAAAGGCACTGAAATTGCTTTCGGTTTCCACATTCGTAGGTCATATGTCTCCAACAAGAAGGGTAATTCTTGTAATATTTCAGGCACTTGGTGCACTGGTAGCAACTGGATAAATCTAAAAATAAAATAAGCTTAATTTAAAAATATTGGAATCGGTTTCGTCCATCACCCGATGAAAAATGAGATATAAGGCGTATGTATATTTTTGATGCTTTTGTAAAGTCGTGTAAAAAATCTCCTTATGTATTGTTATTATTTTAGCAAGTGTTATCGATTTACAGGAAAAAATTGAAAATCCAAAAATTTGGTAACTGTCAAAAAAAAATTTATAAAAACCAAAAATTTGGTAAATTTTACGATAAATTCTGAACAGATGGGCAGGCGAACAAATCTATTCTTTCTGAATCGAATGGCCCAGAGTGCGCCAAAAATTTCTTAAAGCTAAAACAGTTATAGGATTTTTCCAAAGCCCTGCAAATAGCGTCCCGACGCCACATTTTTCATACGTTTCGGTAGCAGTAGAAGTTCCTGCAGGCATTCTTATTAGTAAAGAAAAAAAATTTTGATGTTAATATGAGATCGAAAAATTTAAGGTCCTGTAGGCATTCTATGAGATCGAAAAAATTCATTAAAAAATCTGGTATTTTTTTCTCGAGAAATCGCTCGAACTCGTCGATTTTTAATTTTAATTGTCGTTTTTTTTTGTTATAGTTTCATGTATACAGAGTAACCCAAAAGCAAGTTATGACAGTTAACTTAATTTTTTTAAATAGAATATTTTATTTATTTTTATTTTATTTTCGGATTCTACGGAAAATTTTGATCACCTTTCATGTATCATATTCTACACGTCTAATTTAAGTTTTCTACAAAATTAATTTTTTTAAAAAAGGCTTAACTTTAAATAATAAATAAGTGTCTAGATGACAATATTATCTGATATTAATTTAAAAATTGTTGAGATTGATCACCAGCAACATCCTGAAAATATCCTAGGCGAGCTTCAAATTCTTGCAAAACATTGTGCACTACTTGCGTTTCTATCAATCTCATTTCCTGTGTTATTCGGTCTTTAACGTCACCGATATTGTTGGGTCTGTTTACATACATCGTAGATTTAAGGTAACCCCACGGATAATAATCTAAAGCAGTTCATATTAAAAATTAAACAAACTCAAATCTACTAAAAGCGTTAACATTAATAACATTATTACCTATTACATATTTGACGTAATTTTGACGTTGATTGTCAAAAGTAAAAAATTTGCTCTAATAAAAGTAATTTTCTTAAACTGCGAAATTAATGATGCAGAGATTTTTCAATGACCCTCAATTTTCACGAAGAATTTTGTTTTCGGATGAAGCAACGTTTTGCCTAAACGGAAGTGTGAATAGATAAATTTGTCGATATTGGGCTACAGAAAACCCGCACTGGATAATGAATTGCCACACAGAATACCCCAAAAAGTAAATGTATTGGCTGAGATTATTGGAAAAAGAATTTTGGGTTGCTTCTTCTTTAAAGAGACTTTAACTGGAGAAAGATATCTAGAATTCTTAACCTTTTTAATTTGATACCTGCGCTCCCAGCGATACTTTATGGTATCAACAGCCCATTGGCAAATTAAAGTGGCGCAATACTGTATTGCCATACCCTTTCTGTGTGGCATACTTTTTCCCAATGCTCTGAAGATCGCTTTTTTACCAAAACTTCCGATGGTGTCCCCTTTTTGTTGACACACTTCAATGTTACAAGTATAACTTCAAAAAAAAATGGCCCTCTCTAAAAATTTTTTTCAAATAAGACTTTACTAATATCATTCTTTGTTTGCAATGTAATAAATTGACGCCAGTTACCCATTTTCGCGCTGAAGAATATTTAGATACCGTTTTTCCTGGTAGGTGGATTGGTAAATGGGGTCCGATAGAATGGCCTGCCAGATGCCCTGATTTGATGACCTTTAAGGCCGAATAAGACTGGAAATTAGATTGATAGAAGCTCAAGTAGTGCATACTGTTTTGCAAGAATTTAAAGATCACCTAGGATATTGTCAGAATGCTGCTGGTGATCAATTTCAACAATTTTTAAGTTAATATTACATAATTTCGATCATCTAGATATTTACCCCCGTATTCACCAAAAAGGTTTAAAGGGTAAACCCGGTCTAGTTGCCATAGTACTTAAAACTCTTAGTTTGCCAGTCATGTTTCACTTATCGTTTTAAAATTGTGACATTTAGAGAAATTATTTTTTCAATTGTAAAATATTTCATCTTAAACCTGTAACTGTCAAGTTAGACCTGGTCTAAATTTAAACCTCTTTAGTAAATACGGGTGTTAATATTTAAAGTTCAGCCTTTTTTAAATAAAATTGATTTTTTCTACAACTTAATTTGTATCAACATTTTAGTAAAAGGAAAAATGGGACATTCTATTTAAAAAAATGAAGTTAACTCTTATAACTTGCTTTTGGTTCACTCTGTATACTTGAAATTATAATAAAAAAGCGGTAATTAAAATTAAAAATCGACGGATACGAGCGTTTTCTCGAGAAAAAAATACCTGATTTTTAAATGATTTTATTCCAACCTTTTCATCCCCACTGTATGAAAAAATACATAAGGTTGCATTAATAACCCCTCCTTTTTAAAATCGGTCAAAAAACATGCAACAATAATCACATAGTCTGTCTAAAATATTGCTGTATTTAATAATAACGATAGTTCTATAATAAGTCAATTTTTTATTCAATCTCTGAACTTATTAAATCTAGATTTTTTGATAAAGCAATACGTTAGAGAACTCGTATATTAAAGTTCATTGCCACTACAGTGTCAGCTATTTATGAAAGTTTTCGATAAAATGTTTAATTCTCATTTAATTAAAAAAAATCACAATTTCAGCAAAATCTGACTACTTTATTGTTTTAGATACAGTCGAATATAAGACAAATAGGGCCGGATTCAGGAACACTTCTGCACCCTGTATGAATTTCTTTTTACCAATACATACATAAACTTTTAATTACAATATTGTAAGCATCTAGCTTACACGAAGCACGAAGCGAAGAATTACAAAACATCGCAGATATCAGGAGCTGGAAGAACGTTTTGAATGTGTACCTTTCTCTGTTGAAACGTTTGATGCTTGGGTTAATGAAGCAAAAAAGCTTCTTAATAAAAAAGCCCAAAATTATCATGCAAACAAGGAAAAAGCTTCATTACCCAAAGGATCAACCTCGCTATCCCAAAGGTAATGTGGCTTTTATGTTAGGGACTTAAATCGAGAACAAAACAGGTTTGGATGAAATTTGTTATATTTAATTTTTCAAAAATTTTATTATATTTTTAGTATACATTTTGTATATATTCCTTAAATATAGTTATAGCAATAAATGATTCCACGTAGTCCCCAGTTTCTTCCTGCACAAAGTCTGTTTCACATGCGCGTTCAGCATAAACTGAAAATGGAACATTTTGGAACAAACCGGGCACCCGAATTGAGGCTTTTTGTTGCACTCATATTTGAGATGGCTCTTCAAGTGGTGGAAATGTTTGTAATTTCTCGGGCATCGTGAACACTGATATCGGACAAAGGGAACTAAAAATACAAAAGAATAATATTACAATTATTAGTAAATTTATTGTACGGTCCCAACATTTAAAAATACATTTTGAATTGTAGTGATGAAATATATTACAATGAAAAATTACTTATTAGTAAAATATGCATAATACTCATCTGCGAACAAATGACAAATCACTTCTTACATGTGAGAGTTTGAACTATGAAGCAGAAATCTCTTGAAGTACGTAGGCATACTTAAATATGATAAACATACATTTTGAAATTAACTGATGAAATATATTTTAAAGAAAAACCGCTTATTAGTGAAATTTGTTTAATATTTATCTGCAAACTATAAACCAGATACCTCTAGAAGTAGATAGGCATATTTAAATGAGACAAATTTAAATCATCATACTCTACAACCTTAAAAGCTAATAGATAAAAGCTAAAAGTAATGGATATAACGATAATTTTGAACATAAATTTGTAAATAGCCATAAGCATAAGAAAATGTTAAAAGATGCCACTACTCTTTAAGCACCTGAGGCTCCCAATAAGTTCATAGTAATCCCATATGATCCCAGGTCTAGAAAAAGTATTTAAAAACGTAGGTTTTAGAGTAGCCTACAAAACGGAGAACAGTTTGAAAAATCTCCTTGGAAACCCTAATGAAAAAGTCGATTTCAAGGACAGGAGTGGCATCTATGAAATAAGCTGTAATGATTGCGATCTAAAATATGTTGGGCAAAGTAAACGCTCCATAAACATTCGTTTTAAAGAACAGATGGCACTTTTAAGATACGGAAGAACAGAAAAGTCAAGCGTTGCCAAACATGCTTTGGAAAACAATCACCGAAGAGGAATAAATAATCTTAAGTTGATTAAAAATGTATCTAATAATAGATCAATGGATGCATTTGAGAGTATAGAAATAGTTAAATGTGGTAAGAAAGCACTAAATAAAGACAGAGGGCCTATTCCCTTTGAAAGAATCAGGGTAAAAAAATATCATAAAGAGAATAATGAAAATAACACAATGAATGTAATTGGATGTGTCACTGCAAATCCGAGTACATCATGCAGAAAAATCGATGCTGCCATTGGCGTTTCTCGTGCGACATCTTCAAGAATTAAAAAAAAATTAATTTAAGGACTACAAGGAAGAAAAACTCAGTTGCTATACCCGGGAGATGCGGAAAGGGGTAACAATTCTGCGATTGGTACCTAGATAAACTCCATGGGGACAATATTTTGGTAATAATATTATATGGACTGATGAACCACGAATCACAAGTTCGAGAATTTTTAATAGATATATTAATTACTAATGGGCTGACTTAAACCCTGATCAGCAACTCAACCGGATTTCCCATGGTAGATTTGGCTTCAATGTTTGGGACGCGTTATTAGGCAATATAGTTATTAGATATAAAATTTACCAAGAAAGTTTGAATTCACAACATTACCTTAACATTTTGGAAAGAAATGTCATAATATATATATAGACAATATACCCCTGCTAGAACGTGAAAAACTTTATTTTCAACACGACGGAGCCCCAGCCCACAACGCTAGTGTAATAAGTGAGTAGCTAAATATATATTTTGGGCAGAAATGTATCGGCAATGTAGGGCCTATCAGATAGCCAGCTAGGTCACCAGATCTCACCCCCTCGACTTTTTATTTTGGGGATTTTTAAAGAATAACATGCATTTACGTAGAAGCAATACATTAGAGGAACTTAGAGAAAACTTCGAAGCAGCTATGTGGCATGTAACCAACATCCACAGTCACAACGCAATTACGGGCGTTCAAAAACGATGCTGAATCTGCTTAACTGAAAATGGACACCAGTTTCAACAACTTATTTTATTTTTGCGCATAATAACTTTATTTCTCTTTGCTGGCTTTACTTTATCGTTTTAATTACTGTTCATTTTTGCTGTAAATTTGTTTTTTTTTGAAATAAATTATTTATAATATTAAACATGTTTTAAAAGTAAAAATATCTAATAATAGCATATGAGAGAACAATAGTCAAAAATCAGTACTGTAAAATGTACATTTTGTAAAATTTGGCTTAAGAATCAAATTTAGGTACCAAATTATTTTCATCAGAAAAAATAAATAAATTTGGTAACCCGTTAAACTACAGGTTGAGCCATTAAAAAAAAGACATGTATAGGTCGTTTCTTTACAATAATGATTAATTCAAGTTAGATTTGCTATTCTATGACCCCCTAACATCTTTATTTTTATAATAAACGGGTTTTTTTCCTATTTTTTTGGTATTAAAAAAAATAAATAATATAAAGTGTGTTACACTGTTTTAACAGTAAAAATATACTGGATTTAATGAGTTATAAAAAATACAGGGTGTCCCATTTAAACAAATACATGTTCGAGCCATATGTCAAAAGCAGTGGTCCAAAAAAAATGTTTCGCTACACCACTGAATTTTACATCAAAAAGTGCCTTCAAAACGTCTTTTTAGATTTTATGTATCTCCGACAGTAAATAAACTAAAGGACTTAGAGTGGCAAAATTTGGAAACCCTGTAGCTCCGTAACGGGTCGCGATAGCCATCATCTGTTTGTGCCATTGTAACCTGAAAAAAAGAACTCGAAGATGAGGTATCAGAATTTTAATATCTCTTACGGTTTCCAATTTTTCCATTAGGCACAACTAATTTGAGACACCCTGTACAGGGATAAATAAATTAAAAATAATCGTTTTTTTGTATTATTGCTTAAAATTGTCAATAAATAGAAACATTCAATACAAGGTAGAAAAACATATACGTCATATTTTTTTAATGCAATTCTCTGCATATTATTATGTTATTAAATTAATTTCTATTTGCTAATTATAAATATACCTAGTCTGATACATGTATCTATTATTAAAAAAATCCTTTAATAAACAATGTATTAAAAAGAGAGAAAACAATCTACTTTCTAATTATAAACAGAAAAAACAAATATGTTAAAAAAAATACATACGTTCAAAAAAAAAATTCCCACTACTTTTGCATTTATTTATTTTTTCTCTATACTATAATTAAAACTATAGGTTGAGACAAAATATATATATGGAAACTCTGTACAGATTTGTGCTTGAAATGTTTACAATTTGCGTTAAAAAGTAGGCACAATATTGTTTTTATTACAGAACAGATTTTAAAAAATATATACATATATTGAGAAAATATATACAACTAAATCCAATCAATCCTGTTTACAGATTGCAAGGTTATGACGAGTATATCCGATCTGACTGAATTTAATTAAAAAATCCATAAAATTGATTTCCCATTTATTGCTAGTGAATCACTCACCTTAATACACCCTTTATATTGAAAATATGTACAGCATTACAAATCTAAGCATGTTTCCACAAATTATGTTGTTTTAGAGAATATTTCCTCTTGCATACATAATCGCATAAAGAACACCTGTAGTTCTTTCCACAGTCCTGATACAGGTGAGCTTTCATTGTGTTGTCATTTTTGTATTCCCTCTGACACCTTGGGCATTTAGATGGCTTGTAGTTATCTACAAATAAACGTTTATTTACTTCACTAACTACTGCAGATCATTAAAGTGAAAAATCCTAAATAATTTAAATTGTTATAGGGTGTAACTGGTAGATGTAAGTTTACTAGGGAGATCCTCAGAATTCTCAACAAGGCGCAACTACTGACCAAGTCAAGGATATTTCCAATATGTTTCTTTGTTTTCACGTACTTTAGACCTACTTACATATTACAGCTCCTATATTTCTGATTGAAAAACTATAAATTAAACAACAAAACTTCTTAAATGTAGGTAATAAGTAATGATACCACAATAGGAATTTACGACTTATTTAGTTTGCAGACAGAAAAACGATGAATCATTTGTGTCAGTATCAATGCATATAAGAAACACCAAACGTAATTCCAGCTAACTAATTTCATTAAATTTTTATTTTTATGAAGCATTGGTGTATGGTTATGATGAAATTGTTGACGAAAACGATCTTAAAAATCGAATTTTTGCCGTAGGAACGTAGACAACAAAATCACTCAGACACTCTCTAAGCAGTTTGTGAAAACTTGCAGTGCCGTTGCCGTGCATGTGTAAACGGTGAAGTGTTCGTTATTTGTACTTATATTTAAAATATTGTCGTTGCGTGTCGTGCAAAATTAGTTTGCTATTCTTTGCTCTGAATTAATTATAAAATGTTTGTAGACCTTCTACAAAAACCCTAAATTCCAACTGCTATGCTGATTTTAAATTAAACAATTTTCTAAACAGATTCATTATCTTATTTTCTTAACGCTGTAGATTAGAGGTGCTCAAACGGTCGATCGCGATTGCTTTTTGAGTAGATCTCGAGAAGAAATTTTTTTTTAATAAGTAGGTACTTAACTAAACTACAAAAATTTATTACGTAATTAAATAACACTCTGCTAGCGGCAAAAGGCGGCTTTATCAAAGAAACGCGCGGTACTTGTCAAAGAAAAGCCGTTTTTTATTCTTGCCGCTTTTCTAGAAATTTCGGGCGGCGCGTTTGACGTGAACATTCAAGACTTTCGTTCACGCCCCTATAAATGTTGCGCCTGCGGGAATTGGAGTCATTCTGAATTGCAACTTGAAGGCAATTCTACGTCGATACAAAGTTTATTATTAAATAGTACAAACTGAGTGCAGCGAAGAAATCTAAAACGTATCATTTTAATAACGATTGGGAGGAAGAATTTTTGTTTTGTATGGTGAAGGATAAGTGCATTTGTCTTATTTGTCGTGCGTCAGTTGTAATACCTGAGCGTGGTAACTTGGAGAGGCATCATAAAACGGTTCATAAAAACTATGAAAAGGATTTTCCGCCACAGAGCGAATTAAGAAAACGAAAAGTACGTGATTTGATATCTTGTTTGAAAAAAGAACAAACCATGTTCACAAGACCAGCCAAACAATCAAAAGCTGCTACGATTGCGTCATTTAAAATATCTTATATATTGGCGAAACACAAGAAACCATTCGAAGATGGATAGGATAGGATAGGAAGTATTTATCGAAGCGGGTGAGACTTTATTTGGAGATTTTAAAAATAAAACAGAAATCATGTCTGCTATTAGAGAGCTTTAGTTATCTCGTCCGACTGTCACAAGGCGTATTGAAGTCGTGAGTCAGGACATGGCAGATAAACTGAAAAATGATATCATGGAATGTACTTACTTTACTTTACAGTTCGACGAATCCACCGATATGACAGACACTGCCCAGCTGTGTATTTTTATTCGGATGGTATTAAATGACATGTTGGCTAAGGAAGAATTTTTGACAATCATTCCTCTGAAGGGGAAGACCAGTGGCGAAGATATATATGACGTTTTCTTCAATTTTGTAAAAAACTACAAGCTGCCAATATATAAATTAGTGTGCATTACAACCGATGGAGCACCAGCAATGACTGGAAACAAAAACGCTTTTGTGGCATTGTGTCGAGCTAATGAAGATTTCCGTTCATTTTGTTTCAATCCATTGCATTATACATCAACAAGTTTTGTGTTCAAAAGTTTTAAACACGGAGGAAATTATGGGCATTGCAACAAAAATTGTGAATTCATCCGTGCACGTAGCTTGCAACGGCGGCTCTTTAACTTGCAGTTGGAAGATAGAGAGTCAGCTGAACACACTGATTTATTTCTTCACACGGACGTCATATGGTTGAGTCGCGGAGAATTCCTAGAAAGGTTTCAAGAATTATTGTCCGAAATAACAGCTTTTCTAGACGAAAGAGGTGATGACACTCAGATGTTGAAAAACGAAAAATGGCTGACTGTTTTGGCATTTACCATTTACCATTAACTTGAAGCTTCAAGGTAAAGGAAAAACTGTTATTGAGATGATTAGCGCAGTAAACGCATTCAAAAGTAAATTGCAGCTTATGATAGATCAACTGAAAAGAAAGGATCTGAAACATTTTCCGTCTTTAAAAGCGAGGATTCCTCAGTTGAATTATGATACGTATGAGGCTGAATTATCAAATATTTTGGGACAATTCGAAATGCGTTTTTATGATTGTAGTAAATTGGCAAATGTAGCATCATTTATAAGTTATCCTTTTTCATGTAAAAACATTGAGGAATTAGCTACTGAAATAGCAAGTCAGTTTAATACGAACTCATGTTCTGTTGAAAATGAGGTGGTGCAGATTATATCAGATATACTAATATCTAAAAGCTACAGCATCTGATACAAATTTCTGGTGTTTTATATCAGAAGATAAATATCCGAATCTAAGGCAAATCGCCCTTTAACTGACAGCAATGTCTGGGTCAACTTACTTGTGCGAATCTGCATTTTCTGAAATGAAGATAATTAAGTCCAAATATCGCAATCGACTAACTGACGATCATATGTCATCATGCTTGCGATTAGCACTCAGTGGTTACGTACCATCTTATGAAAAGTATGCTGAGGACATGCAGTGCCACGCTTCAACATCCAAAGTCACTCCTTAGTTAAGTTTAACACCATATGTAACTCTTTTGTTTTGTAACAACCAATAAACTCGCAATTTTGAATAACTATGGGTTTTTTCATTGATATTATAGAGAAGAACCTAATTAAACCTAACCCAACCTTGACTAAAATAATGTATATAGTGCGGAAAGCTAATATCTATATATGCTACGGTACACCCTACCTAGGTAGGTAGGTAGGTAGGGTGTATGTATCGTGTATGTACGACAAACCTGCATCACACATACTTGCAACCTCTCAGAGTCGATCGTAAGTAGTCTAAAAATTTTGAGGTAGATCGCCAGCAGTTCAAGTTTGAGCACCCCTGCTGTAGATGTATTAAAAAAGATCCTGATTTTTTCTGCTTTGGATTTTTTACTTACGAGAACTATAAACGTTTTGTTGGCATTTATTGATAGCTTTTCTCTCAAGCTAGGAGCCATTTTCAGTGATTCCGGAAGGGATTATGGAAGTTACTTCTAGTTGACAATTTAATGTGTCGAAGATACTACCATATGGCTGCGGACGTGTTTCCAACAGCTAATATAATATTGTTAAAGAAAACACTTATTTTCCTGCACAAACAACGTATATTTACTATCTTACATGGAACTTTAATATTAATCGTATTGCTAATTAAATAAATAAAAGGTACATCAATATTTACATAGACGTAATGTTACAAGAAAAAATCATGACCAGTTATCTAAAGTTCTGTTTAATTTTTGGCAAATCCATTGTAATGCTGCTTAATTTAAAAGTAGAGAGAGGAATTTAGTTTCGTTTTGTAACACAAATATGGAAATTTATGCCTTATTGTTCTAAGTATAACAAACAACTTTTTTCTTTAAGTTGACATTCAGTTCCATTATGTTACAATAATTTTGTATTTCAAAAAATCTATTATTATTACCGAAGATATTTAAATGCTGAAGATACTTCAATAGATCCTCTTTAAATATTAATTATTATCATACATACATCTCTTAAGAGAGACAGAAGAGCAACCAATATCTTGGTGCCTCTCAACCAAAACACACCTCAGGCAGATCCACTGAAGAAGGTTCTAGAAACGGTTCCAGGATTTTATAAACCAAAAATTAGAGAATCTATTGAAATATTTAAACATACAAAAGATTTCAATAGAGATACGGGTTACGGTCTACGTCACACGTGGAAACCGATCCTAACACACACAAGTCGGGTATAAAACCTCACCTGAATCTCTTCGAGCTCATACAGTAATTAGATCTCGTGGAGTAAAGATTCCTGAAGATGCCTCGTGCAATCGAAGGCGAAACGTTGCATGATTTCTTAACTGACCAAGGCCGTGAAAGCTTTTTTGTATAAAAGCATACTTTGTTAAAAACGAAAAACTAAATAGTTGGCAAAAGAAAAGTATTTTCGAGGTCGGAAATGGAAATAATTTCTTTGCAGCTGCAGTAGCAATTGAGGTCATGTGACCATGCCAAAGAAGATCTCTCTGAAAAGCAATACCATCTAGGCTAAAGGAAGATTTGGCTTCAAGCATTTAATTATTAGTTTGATTGGTGTGGGTATTGGGATGTAATTCGTGAAATGTTTAGAATTCTTGTTATTTAGGTGGTGTCTTAGTAGCATAGCAAGGTTCTTTGCTCCTCATTCTACGACTTTCAAGAGGTTCTCGATTAGGGATAAAGTCATTACCTAGGTCTATCATCAATTTCAGACGTGGAAATAGGTTTCGATAATTGAATGTTGGAGTGGAGTATACTGTCGTCAGCAAAGTTGTGTGTAGGACTGCTAGTAGAAAGAATCAGAATATAGATCTGCAGGAGGAATATGGTACCAACCACGAACCCTGTGAAACGTCTGCGTTGAGCTTGTGAAAGTTAGATAATTCTGTTGGAAAGAAAACTGGCAATCTAAGTAACATGTTGGAGGAAGACCATAGCTGGAAAATGATTTCCCATGGCATGCGAAATTTTCAGACCTTGCTGGTTGTGTTTGGATGTTTTCATACCGGCTCAAATAAATTAAATTCAACTATAGAAGCCACAGTGTTGACAGAACAATTGTAATACGTTTTTTTTAATAACTTGAGTAAAATAAAAAAAAGCGTTTTTATTTACTATGTAAATCTGATAGATATTCTTATTTCTGAAAGTTTTTCTCACACGATCCACTTATTGGAAGAAAAAAAAATCTAGGCTATATAAGATTTGCTTTAACAATTTTACAAAAATGCAGAAATGCATGGGATCTTCTATATATATTCCCAAAAACCATCCATTGTCTTTCAAAATATATTTAGAATAGGTTTAAAATGTGTGATGGTTAAAATTCTAAAGCAAGCAAATTCATTCTGTCTGTAAATTTAGTTTCAATAGTTCAAACCTCAAAAAAATTCGAAAGCAGGCCACTTTTTTCTTGATTTTAGCTTTTTTGAACTAACTATTTATAATTAAAAAATTTAGGCAAGCAAAATCAATTTTTTTCTATATATCGGAAAGTTTACAGGTAAAAATTATTGTAAATTGCAGCTACAGATTTTCCCTTTCAAATCAATTTTTTAACCCATTATTTCCCGGTGTTCCAAAAATGGAACATCGAAGAATTTTACATTTTAGAACATATGCTCATGGTCTAAGATGCTAAATGTTTTTATGATGGATAGTAATATGCATTAGGCATAAATAAGAGCGGCGCTAGTTGTGCTAGAGTGCCAAAGAGGTAACAGTGTGTTGTTGTAAATCGTGTTTCGACTGAGCTGCTATGAGTAACAAAGAGTAAGTTAATATTATTTTACCTGTTTCTTTCTAAGTATGGGGTTTTTTAAAATAAGAAAGGTATATGACTGTAAATTTATTTAAAATCGTAGGGGTTTGCTAAAACATACAGGAAAAACTTTTACGCCCTCGTAAAAAAGAATGTTCCAATAATGGAACACCGGGCCTACTACATGCATAAAGCGGAAATTTTCTTTCAGAATTCTGACTTCGGAGCAGATAGCTGCGATGTTTGAGGACAAGGAATTTTGGAAGGATTTTAGTAGGGCAGATGCATACATTACTCCACCCGCTGATGAGGGCGCGGGAAGCGAGGAAGATAATGGAGACGAAGATGAGGGGGAAAATGTAGATCACCTTAGTGGGGTACAATTGCGGGCTCAGGCTATAGCCGTTCTTCACTCAGCAGAAAACGAACCTCAAATAGTTGGCGAAAACGAGGAAATAGAAGACGAGGAAGATAATATTCCACTTTCAGAACTTAAAAAATCGTTACAAGGCATCCCAAAACGGCGAAATTGGGACAAATCTATTGATATTGTTTCTCCAAACAAGATCTTTCCAAATTTGGGCAAAACTATTACTCTCTCTGATCCGGTAGAATACTTTGAAATATTTTATGATGCGGAAGTTTGCGAATTTCTTAAAAATAATTTTATTGCATATGCTAGGTCGAAGGGTGACTTTTCCTTCGATATCTCAGTTCCCGACTTAAAATGTTTTATGGCCATTCTTTTATTATCTGGTTACTTGGATATCCCACGATGGAGAATGTTATGGGAATGTGATACAGAAACCTATAACCTTACAGTGAGTAGTGCCATGAGACGGAATAGGTTTGAGCAAATAAAAAAATACGCACATTGTGCTGACAATAATACACTCGCCAAAAACGATAAATTTGCCAAGTTACGGCCATTATTTGATATGCTAAATAAGGCTATATGGAAAATGCAGGTTTTCAGCAACATCTCAGCATCGACGAAAGTATGGTTCCATATTTTGGCAGGCATTCCGCCAAGCAATTTATTAGGGGAAAACCAATTAGATATGGTTATAAAATGTGGTGTTTATGCGAGCCTCTTGGTTATCTTATGCAATTTGAACCATACCAGGGAAAGCAAGAAGGACGTACAAATATGGATTTGGGTGTTGGTGGTTCTGTAGTAATGTTTTTATTATCGAAATTACCTAAGAATGTGCACTTCAAAATTTATGCTGACCGCTATTTTTCGTCTCTGAAACTTGTAAACCGTCTTCAGCAAATGGGATATGGTTACACTGGGACAATAATGTCAAACAGAATCGAAAATTGTCCCATAACACCAGTAAAAATTTTAGAAAAACAGGCAAGAGGGACGTATGATTTTTGCACTGATAAAGAAACAGGCATAACTGTTACGGCATGGAATGACAACAGAGTTGTCCTAACCGTCAGTTCGTGTGATACTGTTAGGGTTAACAGTTAACAGCAAGCAAGCAGATGGATTGCCAAAGAAAAAAAGAAATTACCCGTATCGCAACCACAAGTAATTTCGAAATATAATAAATACATGGGTGGCGTTGATCGGATGGATGAAAACATTGATCGATACAGGATTTCAATTAGATCAAAAAAATGGTGGTGGGCAAATTTCGCGTTTGCGCTTGATACTAGCATGCACAATGCCTGGCAAGTATATCGAAGAAATGTGGATTCTGCTCATATGGATTATCTTGCTTTTCGTCGATACGTTGTAAGAGTTTACTTACAAAAATATGGAACTCCTGTTGCTGGAGGAGGGAGACCAAAATCTTCAAAAGGATTAGAAAGCAGGGTTTTAGACAACCTAAGATATGATCGCAAAGATCACTGGATGATTCCTTCCGAGAAG
Organism: Kuschelorhynchus macadamiae; assembly: GCA_030620095.1. Lineage (NCBI taxonomy): Eukaryota > Metazoa > Arthropoda > Insecta > Coleoptera > Curculionidae > Kuschelorhynchus > Kuschelorhynchus macadamiae. Next base: position 28,594 of record JAUTXW010003087.1, read on the forward strand.
CAGAATAGATGTGCTGTCTGTAAAAAAAATTCGACAAAAAAATGTGAAAAATGTAACGTCAATTTACATGAGATATGTTTTAAAAGTTTTCATTTGCGTTGATTTTAAATACATTTGTATAATAATGAGAGACATGCAATAAAATGAGTACTTAAAAATTTTGAATTTTATTGTCATTATATACTTAGTAGGCCCGGTGTTCCAATTTTGGAACAACGTTTTTTTTGCAAAAAATTGGCAAAATCTATTTTTTAACTCAATTTAACATATCATTACAATATAATCCCCTATTTAATCTAAAATTCATAAATAAAAATGATAAAAAATTAATTCGGGCAAAGATGGGTTTTTTTCGTGGAATTATTGTAAATTTAGTAAAATTAGTCCCTCGATGCGTTCAAAATTTTCTCCTGGCAGGAGAGATAGTGAGTTGGAGAAAGTTAACTGTAGGTTCGGACCCTCGTCTTTTTATGTAATTGCTCTAGATACGATATCTGGGCAGATACTGGCAAAATATTATTTCTACAACTTTTTGAAATTTGCTTTTGCATTTGTATAAGGTCTACTAATTTAAATTTTGGCTACATTTAAAGAAGTCTTAAAGAGCTACAATTTAAAAAAAAATACCATTTTATAATTTTTTTCAACAGTCTGACGTAAAAAAATGACTCACGTTTCTGGACAAATATGTCCTGTCGAGAAAATATATGGTATAATGTAAAAAAAGTATTTTTATCTAACAAACACACAAAAAATGCAAGTCACAAAAGTGTTTTGTCTTAAATTTATTTAATTCTAAAAATAATCTCAAACTGGTAATGTTTTTCATTTGGCCGGAAGCCAAAATGGCGAGTATTTTTTCAAGCAGATTTTGAAATTACTTAAAAAAATCATCTCTTTGATGCAAGCCTAATCGAATCTTAAGACCTCAAAATCACTTGATGGAAAGCCATATTACAAATATAAAAACTATACCACAATTGTTTCGGTACACAGCACCTTCTTTAGACGAAATCTACAGGGTCTTCCATTGAGGAGGAAAAACGGTTTTTTTGACTTACCACGATAATTTCTCAAGAAATACAAAATAGCCAATCGATGTATTTTAGCTCGGAGTGTTCGAAAATCGTAACAAAAAAACAACTGAATGAGGAACAAAAAATTTACGCTAATTATGTTGCGTTTTTTTACGGAACACACTATATATTATTACATTTTTGGATTATATGGTCAATTCTAAGTGTTTTTTAATAAGGGTACTATAATCAATATTGTTTTTGATTTATTGATGTTTGAAAATTGACATTTTTGTTTCTTTGAGCCGTCATAGCACCTGAACGGTTGGACTTTGAGCAAAATAACTTTCACATTCCTATCTTGGTTTTTGATAAACTATCTTACGATGCCAGTCAAACAAAGAAATGGAAATTATTTTGCTATCTATCTAATAGAATATATTCATATGAAATGCAGGTGATGCAGGAGGAATCTGTAATTTTGACGTATTAGTAGATATTATCGTGAAGTAAAAAACGGGGCAAAAGTCGCTTCCTTCTCGATTTTTTTTTTGCGTTAGAACACACCGATATATACCTCATTTTATTAAATCGATCATTGTACATACGAAATCACAAAATATTACTTTTTTTTGCGGTCTCGACTTTTTTTATTTCCAAAAAACTGCAAAAATTATTATTTTTTTAAAATCGTGTTTTTTATGTTTTCCCTCGTATAACTTCTTACCTAATTAAGTTATCGAGACGATTTTTTTTTACTTAAAGCAGACATTTTGGCGCTTCTTCCCATGTAAAACATGATAGCTATTATTTATTTTAAATTTGGCTAAAACATGGATGAACTTGAAACTTGAGAGATTAGGTAAACAAGTTTTCACTAATCGAAAAAAAATTTTGTTTTTGGAAATTTTATATAACATGCAGAGAATAAAGTGTAGACAAGATATCAAAAAAATTTTTAGTAGCAAAATCGTTAGTGTAGCTTTCATACTTTAGGTGCTACGATTTTTTAAAGTGCGCGAATATGAAGCGGCCGGTGTTTTGTACCAGAGCGACGCGTTATAAAATGTAGGACTAAACCAGTGTTTGCATGTACATTACTCTGGTGATAATTAATAAACTATTTAAGCTAAGCTTTTTAACGAATATTGAAAATTGGAATATCTTAAAAAATAATAATTGTGATAAGCGAGGGGTGAGCCTTCTAGGTGGAATCCCTAATATAAGTGTATTTCAACAGCTAGTTTATTATTAAGCAAATCTTTCTACTTAAATCACAGTTATTATGGTGTTTTTAATTTAAGTGGAAATATACCTTAAATAAATAATACTTAAGAAAACTCTACAAACCTGTTTGTATTGATGACAATTTTTGCTTTTTTTTTATACTCCATTCATTGCAAATAAGGCACATTTCGCGTATGTTAAAATATTCCGTCCTAGTTTCTGAGGAGCCGAGATTGCGCCTGTCCCCACACTAGCTTGGCTAAGCACGTTCATATGATATTTGCAGGTGTAGATTTTCCTACATTCTTTGTGGTATTTCACTTTTATTTTTTCGTGTAAAACGTCATCTCTAATTTTCAAAATTCGTTGTCGAAAATAATCCTTTCTTATTTCAGCCGCCCAAATGATTGTATCTAAACCCTGCCTCGAAGGTTTATGTACCACTTTTTTATCTTTTTCGCCCACACCTTCACTACACAATAAACACTCCATTTTAATATCTCACTTCTCACTATATTTTGCTAAAAACTTGGTTAGGACAAGGCACAATTCACAATTGAACAAAGCAGTATTTGGACATTACTATGGTGATAATAATTATCACACAGAGCTGTGGTAATAAAAATTATCATCATAGTAATATACGTGCAAACACTGGTTTATTCCTGCATTTTATAACGCGTTTAAAAGAAGGTTTTAAATTTTGCTCACTTTAAAAAATCGTAGCACCTAAAGTATGAAAGCTACAATAACGATTTTGCTACTAAAAACTTTTTTGATATTTTCTCTACATTTTATTCGATGAATGTTATATAAAATTTCCAAAAACAAAATTTTTTTCGATTAGTGAAAACTTGTTTACATGATTTCTAAAGTTTCAAGTTCATCGATGTTTTAGCCATATTTAAAATAAACAATAGCTATCATGTTTTACATGGGAAGAAGCGCCAAAATGTCTGCTTTAAGTAAAAAAAAATCGTCTCGATAGCTTAATTAGGTAAGAAGTCATACGAGGGGAAACATAAAAAAACACGATTTTAAAAAATAATAATTTTTCCAGTTTTTTTGCAAATAAAAAAAGTCGAGACCGCAAAAAAAGTAATATTTTGTAATTTCATATGTACAATGATCCATTTAATAAAATGACGTATATATCGGCGGGCTCTAACGCAAAAAAAAAATCGGGAAGGAAGCGACTTTTGCCCCGTTTTTTACTCCACTATTATATTAGTTTGCCGTAATGAGATATTCCTTAAATGATTGTAACGCTGTGTTATAACTGTCAATAAAACGCCAGTGAAGCAAGAAGAACATATATTTCCAATGTTCGTAGAAATATATCCCTAAAAACAATTATAGATTACAAATCTATTTGAAGAAACTAAATCATTACATAACAAAAAAAGAAACTCAGGACGAAAAGTATATCGAGACAGAACTATTTTAAATTATTTTATAAAATATCCCACCAAGTCAATTTTGGATGGAGTTCGGGACATTCAGTATGGGCGTCTACCTATACATCGAAGGGTTAGCCAGGGAACCGTTCACAGAACTTTACAAATTTATAAACTCAGGCCTTTTCAAATACTTTCACTTCAGCATTTAACAGCTGCACAGAAAGAAAGTCGCTTTTAATTTGTATCTTAAATTATAATACGGCAATAAAACAACCCTGATTTGTTTAAAACAATTGTTTGGACAGACGAGGCCACATTTACCCCCTTAGGAATATTTAATCTAGACAATACGCATCACTGGGCTGTAGAAAATCTGGGAATATTTCAAACCATTAAATTTCAAGGGAGAAGTTCCATTCATGTTTGGTGTGGTGTTAAAAATAATAAAATGTTGGATCCAATATTTTATAATGAATCACTAAGTGGTCCACGATATCATAATTTCCTTCAAAACCAAATTGAAAACCTTTTGGAAGAATTGCCCTTAGAGGAATATCGGAATTTAATTCGGCAACAAGACAGAGCTCCTCTACATGCTACGCGCGATGTTAGAGACTTTTGAACCGATGCCATATTGGATGGAATGGAAGGAATGGAATCATCAGTTGGCCAGCCAATAGCCCTGATCTTTCACTTTTGAATACCTTTCTTTGGGGGCATCTCAAGAAAGTGGCATACCAAAATATAAACGAAAATATTGATGAAATTATGGAAAAATTGTGAACGAAATTAATAGACTCAATCAAGAAAATGAAACTATAACTGCAAGTTTACAAATGCTGCAAAGAAGATACCAATGTTGCTTCGAAAATAATGGGGTACACATTGAGCTTTTAAATTATAAGTTATTATGTTTTGTAACTTTATTTTTAATATTTACTAATGTTTTTTTGTTTATAATTATTTTTGCGGATATATTCTATGAAAATTAGCAATAAATGTTCCTCTTGCTTCACTGGCGTTTTATGGACACTTATAATACAGCGTTACAATCTTTAGTTTTTCATTTAACGAATATCTCATTATGGCAAATTAATATATTATTACTATCTACTAATAAGCCAAAATTAAAGTGATTTTGAAGTAAGGTGCTCATCTGCACCACCTACATTTCATATGAATATATTCAATTAAATAGGTCGCAAAATAATGTCCGTTTTTTTGTTTGACTTGCATAAGATAGCTTATCAAAAACTAAGACAGGAATGAGAAACTTCTTTTGCTCTAGGTCCAACCGTTCAGATGCTATGACGGCCCAAAGAAGCAAAATGTCAATTTTCAAACATCATTAAATCAAAAACATGAATGGAAGACCCTGTACAAATACACTTTGCTTTCTTAACTATACAGTTATCTACCTAACCCTAAATATAATTTTTTATGATGGATGACAAGTTTAATAATCGAAAATTCATCAAATCTACCTGTTCGTTTGAGAATTGCTCTTTACACTTTTCTTAGAAAGTCAAGTTTTACAGATTTATGTTATACAAATATATTTTTAATCAGCTTGGATAATGGGTAATCCTTTAAGTCAAATAATTTAGAAAGCACTCTCTGAATAAAAGCTTTTTATACCAGCATTGGTATAATATTTTAGCTTGCTTAATATGAAAAAAAAAGACAATACAATCAGTTGCTTAATTATATAAATAAATAGTCTACATAAAAACAAGTTCAGTAAAAAATAAATCAATTCATTTTCTAAATATAACGACCACCATAACAAAGAAAAAAAAACATTATTTTTATGGTTACCTTTAACCATCCCAAACAAATTATATCCTTCTACTTCCGCTCATCTTTTAAAACATACAATTTTCGCTCCTGTCTTCACAGGCTTTTAAATATATCTACCAGTAAAAATATAATACTCTTTTATTAAATCATAATAAAGAAATAAATACCATTAAGCAATCTACTTTGGATGTGACCACTTTATAATCGGCAAAACTATTTCTCAGGTAACTTACATAATAAAGCAATTAAACTAATATATCCCAATTGTAAAAATCGATATAAAACATTTACTTACACCACAAACCCGACAATCAAAATTTCTAATGGATTGCAAAAAAAATTCCTAAACAGTGCATTTAAAATAAAAAATAATTCAGGAGAAATTATCAAAAACAAAAAGTGTTCTCTATAATTTTATTTACATGATATATAAAAAATAAAATATATCGTATTTTACTTTATGCAAAGGTTTTATTCCAGAAAATAGAATATTACGTTTATTTATAGTATGTTTCAAAAATGTATAGAGTAATACAATCTCAGTAATTATGCAAACGGACTACAGGGTGACCCAACAATAATTTATGCCACTTTCATATTTTGGCATTGATCTCATCGCAAAATTCTTTTTTTTTCATGAAGTGTAGGTAGTACCACCGGGTTTTGGGTCAATTTATACGTTTTGCCTATTGTTATCCGTTCATAGAGAGTGAAAATGGTACGTCAAAGGCGTGCGGTTGGATACTTATAGAAATAATTTAAATTTAAGAATTTTTTTTTCCTTAATGGTATGATCAAACAGTAGTTTAACATCTATTGTTTTAAATGTCGTGTTTTGTCTTCCTACAAATCGCTACATTTGCGCCCATATAAGTTTTATATTATTTAGTTCGCAATGATATAGCGGTAAGCGCAGCACAGTTACGTTGTATTTTTCAGCTATTATATTTTGCTATGGCTAGTAGTTCTTTCTTTATCAAATTGGGTTCAAACTCAATACCTTTAGTAGTTAGCTAGTTGATAATTTCTTGTTTTCTCCAAGATAAAAGTGTCTTCTCTATGCACCATGAAAGATAGCTTGCGTTGTCCATAACCACCACCGAATCAGCCGAAAGATATTTTACATTTCACCAAAATAGTCTTTAAAAACATCCTAATTCATGTCCTCATGATAATCTCCCGGCCGGCACGACGAAAAGTTAGCAAACCTGCTTTTAAAAAACCCTCTTCGCTTCCAATGTGTGCAATTATTAGTATCTTCCCTTTTCCCGAAGGCATTTTAATACCCGTTGACAGGTTTTCGATGAAAGCTTGCCGGGCACTGGTTATATTTTTGTCTTACCACATTTTTTGTATGATCTAAGCTTCATTGATCCGCGTCTCAAGATTTTTTTTACTTCATGCGGTTCTGCTTTATACCTCTCAAGTATTTTTGTCGCCAGCAAACAATTTCATCGCTTTCCAGTAAAAGTACTTTTCGGTTACGCTTTTCCAAGGCAAAATCCCTGTTTTTTAAAGTTGTCCATAAGAGTTTTCTAGTTATCAAAGAAATACTGTCACCTTGGCCGAACTCCATCAAAATGTGGGTATTTCTTTTTTGAAATAAATACAGTCAATTTTATTCCAATTTTACATTTGGTGTCTTCATCAAGGACTTTTGCTGGTCTTCCTGGAATTTTTTTGGAAGGTTCCATTAGCTACCTTTCTCTCCTGCAATAATTTGAAAACGGTGGACTTTTCAATTCCAGTCATTTGGGAACATCGTTCAACAATTAATGGTACAGGGTGTTCCAGCGAGGACTGAACAGGGACCTATTTTCGACCTTCCTTGTATTTTGGAAAAATTCAAAATAGCCAATCGATGTATTTTTTCTTGTAGAATCCAAAAATGTCATCGAAAAAATATTTGAAGCAGAAACAAAAGAGTTACGCTATGCATCAGGTGTTTTTTAAATGGAATGTATCGTTTTTTATACGATCTTTGGAAAGAGTGATTTTTTTATGTCCGTTCTGATTAAAAGATTTGATTTTGCGATAGCTGTTTATATTACATTTTAATGTTTTACAAACTAAAATTTTAGCTTCACCTGTTTAAAATATACGATAGGTTGGTATAGGTGATCAAGGCAAAAAATGACGTTTGAATGCTTTGTCAATAAAAATTGACATTATTTTAATTATTGTCGAAGTCTTCACCTAAAAAATATATATTTGACTCTGATCGAAATGAAATACTCTTTGGACGAGAGACTACAGATTGTTATGCTATTTTACAAGTGCCAAGAAAATGCAAGAGAAGCAAGAAGAAGATTTACTGCAAATTTTCATAGAAATATATCCATCAATACAATTCTAAGGATAAAAAACCTATTTGAGGAAAATAAAACTTTACATGATAGAAAAAGAAATATACAAAGAAGAAGAAATCGAGACCAGGCCATTATAAATTATTTTCAAGTTAATCCAACCAAATCTATTTCGGATGCAGTTCGGGAAGTTCAGTACGATGGCGGTGTAAGGCGCAGAAGAGTTACTCGAGGGACTGTTCACAGGACTCTGAAAATTCATAAATTTAGGCCTTTTCGTATCCTTCCACTTCAGCACCTAACACCGGCACAAAAAGAACTTCGCTTCTAATTTGTTTCTCAAATGGTAATTCGGCAAGAAAACGAAAACCCTGATTTATTCAAAAATATTGTGTGGACCGACGAAGCTACTTTCACAACATCGGGAGTATTCAACACACATAATAGTCACCACTGGGCCGTTGAAAATCCAAAAAAGTTCCAGACTATTAAATTTCAAGGGAGGAATTCTATTCATGTTTGGTGTGGGATAAAAAACAATAAAATTTTGGGACCAATATTTTTTAACGGGACTTTAAATGGGCACAGATATTATGAGTTTTTAGAAAACGAAATTGAAAATTTTTTGGAAGACTTACCATTGGCAGAATATCTTAATTTAATTTGGCAACATGATGGGGCGCCTCCTCATGCCGTGCATGATGTGGTTCAATTTTTAAATCGGCGCCATAACGAATGGATAGGGCGAAATGGAACATATGCTTGGCCGCCCAATAGCCCCGACCTCTCAGTTTTGGATACATTTCTTTGGGGCCATTTGAAGAACGTCGTATACAGACAACGAAACGAAAATATTCAAGAGATCATGGGAAAAATTGTCGATGAAATAAATCGCCTTAACCAGGAAAATCATATTGTAACAGCAAGTTTAGAAAGGCTACAAAGGGGTTATCGATGTTGTTTCGAGAAAAACGGCGGTCACATTGAAAACTTATGTTATTAGTAGTTTTATTTTATTATTTAATAATTATTTTTTATTGAATTTCTTTTTCTATCATGTAAAGTTTTATTTTCCTCAAATAGGTTTTTTATCCTTAGAATTGTATTGATGGATATATTTCTATGAAAATTTGCAATAAATCTTCTTCTTGCTTCTCTTGCATTTTCTTAGCACTTGTAAAATAGCATAACAATCTGTAGTCTCTCGTCCAAAGAGTATTTCATTTCGATCAGAGTCAAATATATATTTTTTAGGTGAAGACTTCGACAATAATTAAAATAATGTCAATTTTTATTGACAAAGCATTCAAACGTCATTTTACCTTGATCACCTATACCAACCTATCGTATATTTTAAACAGGTGAAGCTAAAATTTTAGTTTGTAAAACATTAAAATGTAATATAAACAGCTATCGCAAAATCAAATCTTTTAATCAGAACGGACATAAAAAAAATCACTCTTTCCAAAAATCGTATAAAAAACGATACATTCCATTTAAAAAACACCTGATGCATAGCGTAACTCTTTTGTTTCTGGTTCAAATATTTTTTCGATGACATTTTTGGATTCTACAAGAAAAAATACATCGATTGGCTATTTTGAATTTTTCCAAAATACAAGGAAGGTCGAAAATAGGTCCCTGTTCAGTCCTCGCTGGAACACCCTGTACAGGGTGTCCCATTTTCGTAGGTTTTACGGGGTTTCCAGCTTATGAGTAGAGATAGAGAGATGCGGTTTTCGCGACACCGTGCTACTTTTCGATGAAACTAAAGAGGCCGCAAACAGATTTACCCTAACCATTTTAGTTTCCGTGCTACAGGGTGATTTTGAAAATTTGTCATTTTCGGACACCCCCTGTAACTCAGCTATCGTAAAATATATTTAAAATGTTTCAACTGGTATTTATAGATTTTTTCACGTAGAATTCAGTGGCATACTCAGATTTTTGCTGAGAGTCATAGTTTTTGACATATTGGCATAACCTACTATTTTTTAAATGGGAGACCCTATATATTATTTTTTCATCTTATTCTTCGTGTCGAGAGCTTTTCAAAAACATACCATAAGTCATATTTATTTTCATAAATAACATGAAAAAATGCATTTTTCTTTAAACGGATTTATGGCATAGCAGATCAATCGAAATAAGAGAAGGTGGCTGTGGTAGCCTTGGCAACGCCAACAAAAATATGATCAGGCAGCCATTACTGCTGTCATTTTTGGCATTATTGCGTTTAAATTTTTCTTGACGTCTATTATAATTATTGTTTTTAATATGGCTCAGAATCAAAAATTTGAATATTTTGAGAAATATGATATGTGTTTTATATTGTCTAATGAAGATGCAGATCAGGCGGCAGAGCTTTATCTGAACAGGTTAGTTCTTTTTTATCTTCCTGCATTTTGACTTTATTGGTTCGCTTTATTTTATCTTAGATATCCCGAGAGAAGACAACCAGAAAAAAGAATTTTTCAAAAAATTAAAAATAATCTTTGCCAATATGGATCTTTTAACAAGCCTCGATCGCGAACTTACAATAAAGACAACGAAGAATCTGAGGTCAACGTTTTAGCCCTCGTTCAGACAGCTCCTGAAACATCTTGCAGGAAAATAGACGAAGAGGCGGGTGTACCGAAAACCAAAGTGCAGAAAATTTTGAAAAAGCACAAATTCAAACCCTATAAATACAAACTTGTGCATCATCTGCATCCTGGTGATGCAGAGCGCAGATTGGAGTTCTGCAATTGGTTTATAAATATGAAGGCAGAAGATATCGATTTTGAAAAAAAGATTATTTGGTCAGACGAGGCATATTTTACTAGTTCAGGGATTTTAAATAGACACAACACGCGATTTTGGAGTCAAGAAAACAACCATGTTATTTTTCCTAGGGAGCGTCAGGGCAGATTTGGATTCAATGTCTCCTGTTTTATTTTCAACCGAAAAATAGTTTACCAAATATATGAAGGAAATCTGAATTCGATTGGTTACGTGCGAATCCTAGAAGACGCATTAGGAATTTTGGATGATGTTCCCTTGGCTCAACTAAATAGGATTTATTTCCAGCAAGATGGAGCTCCAGCCCACAATGCCAGAATAAGTCAAAACTGGCTTAACGACCATTTTCCTGGAAGATGGATAGGAACACACGGACCTGTTCGATGGCCACCACGATCCCCTGACCTCTCAGTTTTAGATTTCTTTTTGTGGGGTTATTTAGAAAACAAGGTTTATGTAAGGCGATACGAAAACTTAGAACAACTAAGAATGGCCACCGAAAACGCTTTTGCAGAGTTACAAAGACAGTCATTTACAATAGAAAATGCATTAAAAAGAATTTTTAAAGTTTGTCACACTTGTAGGACACATAATGGTCTACAATTTGAACAATATTTGTAGTTTTAATGAAATTATAATTATTACCTTTTACCTACTTCCTAATTTTTTCTGATGCTGTTACTGTGTTATTTCGTTAATAAATATTTGTTAACTTTTTCCATGGCTCCACAGCCACCTTCTCTTATTTCGATTGATCTGCTATGCCAAAAATCCGTTTAAAGAAAAATGCATTTTTTCATGTTATTTATAAAAATAAATATGACTTATGGTATGTTTTTGAAAAGCTCTCGACACGAAGAATAAGATGAAAAAATAATATATAGGGTGTCCCATTTAAAAAATAGTAGGTTATGCCAATATGTCAAAAACTATGACTCTCAGCAAAAATCTGAGTACGCCACTGAATTCTACGTGAAAAAATCTATAAATACCAGTTGAAACATTTTAAATATATTTTACGATAGCTGAGTTACAGGGGGTGTCCGAAAATGACAAATTTTCAAAATCACCCTGTAGCACGGAAACTAAAATGGTTAGGGCAAATCTGTTTGCGGCCTCTTTAGTTTCATCGAAAAGTAGCACGGTGTCGCGAAAACCGCATCTCTCTATCTCTACTCATAAGCTGGAAACCCCGTAAAACCTACGAAAATGGGACACCCTGTACAGTAAAACTAGGCTAATTCTATTTTATGGAATTGCCTACATTTAACATAATAGCTTGATAATAGCACTGATAGTGGAGAATTATTAGAACATCTATTCTAAGAGTGAGTGTTGCCATTTTATTAATGTTCTTACAATACCGTTACCAGTGGCGTAACAGCAAAAACTAACACAATTAAGAAGTATTTATAATCTGTGTTTTATTACCAGCCTCCATTAGGTAAGTACTAGTCTATTTTGTATGCTTTGAGTAATCTATAGACTAATGAAACCTCATTAGTTATGCAAAAGAACAGGGACTTAAAAGGATCTTTATTATTATTTCTATAAATAAAGTTTACCTGCGCCTATGGACGACCCCGAAATTCGGCCAAACTGGACGGAATTCCTCATTCTATTACTCTTTACATTTCTGAAACAGACTGTAAACATTTTGTTAGGTTACATTTTTGCTATATAGAGATTGACAGTAAAATTCTATTTTAATTTCAAATTTGATTTTTTACGTTTTGACCGAAAATATTTACTTAACATGAACTAAAATTATGCATCTCAATTATTAAAAGAGGGTCATGATTTGAATGACAATATCAAAATTTTTCATTATAGAAAATAATCCCAAAATCTTAATTCTCTCGAAAATATGTAAACTAATAAACAAAAGTATACAGATTAAGAAATCATGGTTCTTGAGATTAGACCGTGTCAAAATGGAATCACTTTCCGACGTTTCGCCTTCGATTGCACGAGGCATCTTCAGGGATCTTCATTTCACTAGATCGAAACACTGAATGAGCTTGGAGAGAACCAGGCCGGCTATTTATAGTCGACCCGTGTTTACCGAATCGTGACTCGGTGTAACGATCGGTTTCCACGTATGATGTAGACTGAAGCCCGCACTATTAAAATTGTTAAACGCAAGTTCCCATCATCATCCAGCACAAAAGCAATCAGTTATTAATTCGTTGGTTTACAGAGCCCTAGCGATTTTTGACCAAAATTCTTTACAATCGGAAACAGAGAAACTGACTCAAGCTTTAAGAATGAATGGATATTGCACTGATGATATTAGACGATCTATTAGAAAATATAACAATCCTACTCCATGAAATGATACTGATAAGGAATTACCAATAGTGCTCCTTATCACACTGTAGTTGCCTGTTAGAAATTGTTTGAATCAACGGTTTCCATTTTGGATTGGTCGGTACGGGACCATAGATTGGCGAGCGAGGAGCCCCGACTTAACACGCCTGGATTTTTTTATGGGGCAACCTAAAAAAACGAGGTGTATAAAAATAGGTGTAATACTATTCAAGATTTAAAAAGGAGAATTAGGCAAGAGGTAGAAAGACTTAATGCAACAGACGCGGTTAGAATTGCGAGAATTGAAACCATGTATGTCGAAAAATGTTTTGTAATAAGAAATTAGTTACTTTCTTTCTTGCATTACTTGTTGATTTAATGTTAAATTTAATTATAATGTTAAAAAAAACCTTAGAATAGCATATTATTTAGGTTTAGTTAGATTTTTAACAAAAATACCCGAATTATTATAGAAAATTGGTCATAACTTCTAAACTACCAATTTTGGAAAAATATATATATGGAATGATGCAGAATTAAATCCTAAACACAATAAAAGTGCTAAATACAGGGTTACAAAAACATTTTTTTTGATAGTCATTTGTGACCACCCTGTATTTTCGCTCTTGATAGGTCAGAGTATTAAATATTAACTACTCCCACGGATCCATAACCAAAATTCACAATTTTAGTCTTCAGGTGTGAAAAAATCACATTTTTCCAAAAACCTGTTTCCGAAAAAAATTATAAAAGTTAATTTTTCTCAAAAAATACTCAAAATTCCGTATGTTAAGTAATGACTAAAAATACTCAAAATCAAGCGTAGAATTAGAATTTTTAAAAATATTCATACCATTTCATTAAAAAGAAAAAAGTTGGTTACTGTCCTGTCACAATGGAACACCCTGTATACATAAAAATATTATAAAAAAAATTAAATTAAAATTAAATTCTATAAACGCAAAATTAGAGAATCTATTGGAATTTATAAGCATTCTAACAATTTTAATAGAGAAACGGGCTTCAGTCTACATCATACGTGGAAACCGATCGTTACGCCGAGTCACGCTTCGGTAAACACTGGTCGACTATAAATAGCCGGCCTGGGTCTCTCCGAGCTCATTCAGAGTTCCGATCTCGTGAAGTGAAGATCCCTGAAGATGCCTCGTGCAATCGAAGCTGAAACGTCGGAAAGTGATTCTTTTTCACAATCTAACCCCAAGAACCATGATTTCTTAATTGATCCCAGCCGTGTAAGCTTTCGTTCTATGTTAAAAGTATACAGATCAACATTTTAAACGATCAAAAAGATTTCATTATAAAATATTTTAATTAGGGACGGTAAAATAATTTAAAAAAAGAAAGCATAGTGCATTTGCACCACATTCCATCTAAATCCAACTGTGCACCCTAACAATTAATTGTTTTAGTACTTTTTAACAAAATAGTGAAAATCTAAATTTAGCGTTGCACATAAGTAATCGTCGAAGAAAGCCCGCGTCTTGCAAAATAAGTTATTCCTATGCCAAACATTCTATTAGGCCCAAAAAACTTCGCTTAATTGTATCCTCCATGGGCTATCATGAGATGCTGTTTCATTCGGAACTTGTAAACAAATTTTTTATAGCACAAGGGACAGTCAAACTGTGGAGGTATGCCACATTCGTATTTGAGATGTCGTCTCAAATTCGTGATTTTGGTATAGGAATTGGAGCACTTTTTGCATCCGAATCTCCCGTCTGCATTTAACAGGCAATTTTCGTCGATATCTAAAAAAACGACATTAGTTAGTAAAGCGTAACTATTTGGACATAATCAGAACAACAAAACGTTTATGTAATCTAATTATGAATCGGAAATAATGCAAAACTTTTTCAAAATTATGTCTTTCTAAGTTTAAAGTGTACAAAAGAAAATATATTTAAACTAGGTCATTTTGTCATTTCAGATTTCTGCGAATCGAATCTAAAAACAGTCCTTCACCCTAAAACTAATGCAACTAGAAAGAAAAAATGCTCGTTTGTAGAACATTTTCACTTTCTGGTAAAATCAAAATCCTTAGTCGTTAATATTTATTATTTAAACAATACAAATATGTAAAATAATGCAGAAATGATGTCATTCTTTGTCGATTTTAATACCCAGGTCCCATCTTGAGAACGATTCATTTGGAAGTATATTCGGAGAAACCTGTGTTTCCACAGGTTATTCCAAAGTATCTAAACAAACAAACAAGTGGTGCTAGTCAATTAAATTGGTTAGCGTTAGATCGCTCTGTAAAAAATCGATAGAAAACAGAAGATTCGAATAAATGTCTTTAAAACCTCAAACATAAGTTTGCAAATAAAAAAGCAAAAGCTTACTTTGTTAAACCGGCTTTTGTAGGGATTATAAATTTTTAATTTTCTTACTTTTTTTTGTCTTCACTCAAAATAAACACATTTCAGCAAAAAATAATTGCGGATAATGATGAAAACTGGAGCTATATAGAATAGAATAGGATATATTACCAGAAAATCATACATTTCGTACATAGAATCGTCAAGAAATTTACAATAAAATAAATTATAATCAATGAATAAATAGAATTCAAATAGCATATAAACAAATAAATAAATAAATAGACATAAATAAAACAAAAAACAATAAACAATAAACATTCTACCAAGCCTGACAATCATCAGGGACAATCACCAAAAGATAACAAAAATCTTAATAAAATAAATGTAAATTTGCCAAATACTCCTTGGTTTTCACTCCTTGTAATTTATAAACTCCGCTGTAGAATAAAAACCCTTGTCCAGGAGAAATTCTTTTATAACATTTTTAAAAATTTTACCTTGATACCGTTTGAATCTTTGTGACAGTTTATTGTATAAATACACGCAGTTGTATAAAGGGGATTCTCTGAAAAAAGTTTTTTTATGTTTAGGCATCTTAAGTATCTCAGTATTTCTAGTAAAATGCGAATTAGCTTCGCCCAGCCTTTCATATTCAGAAGCATTATCTTGAACACACAACAGGCATCTCAGTATATATAAACACGGGACAGTTAATATGTTCTTTTCTCTGAACAGTGTTCTACAGCTCTCCAGTGGTTTAAGATTAAATATTAATCTTAATATCCTCTTTTGAGACACCAATATGCGATCACAACCCTTGTGACCCCAGCATACTATATTATTAGACATATGGCTGAAAACCATTGCGTAATATGCTGTTACCATACCCGCTTCGTCAAGTGAATTTTTAAGATTTAAGATAGCAAAATATGCCGAATTTAATTTGGAGCCGATATGGTCAATGTGTTTTTCAAAAGATAAGGTTGAGTCAATATACAGTGTGTATCAGCCAAATGGAATAAATTCGATAATAAATAAATGAGGGCGTGTTCGGAAAAACGCTTGGACCCGTCGATTGGTATTTTTAGTTGCTCATTTTCTCCAATAAAAACTTTTTATACAGGGTGTGTCCTGTAACAGTGGTCAATGCCAACTTTCTTATTTCAAATGCAACACCCCGGATATTATTTAATTTTTGGATTCTTTAGGAGATTCTAAACATATTTTATGTTCAATGTCCTATACCTATCTTCAACTATTTCGGCAATATTAAGTGTTTTCAAATTTATTTTTATTTTATTTATTTCGAATTTATTATTATTCATGAAAGTGGCTCTGGTTACTGAACTATTTATTTGATTACAAAAATTCGCTACAACACACTCAATACTTATTTACCATTTAGGTCTTCATATTAAGAATGTAAGCAAAAACCATTTTAGCGTTCCTTTTTATTGATATGGAACAAAAAGAGCCAGTTTTGTTTACTTTTAAGTTTTGTTTACTTTTGTGTAAAATGCCTGGCCTTTCTCTTTGCAAGACAGTAGTTGTCAGTGTCAGTGTCATAGTCTTTTGAATTTCGTTAACTGCATAATACCTAATATCAGAAAAATGGTTCATTTAACAGAAATGCATAAAATAACAATTCTACAAATGATTGGTTATGGAGATAACACACGAACACAAGTGGAAGTTGCTCGCTTATTTCATGAAAAATTTCCAAATTTGCCGCATATATCCCAAGGGACAATTAGTAAAATAGAAAAGCAGTTTCGCGAGCTTGGACATGTGAGGCAGATAAAAAAAGCAGCTGCCAATTCAATAAATGATGATACTAAATTGGATATTATGCTTGAGTTTGAGGAAAACCCACATATTTCTAGTCGACAAGCCGCCGCAATGTTCGATATTAGCCATTCGTCGATTATTCGAACATTAAAAGAAAATAAAATGCATCCCTATAAAGTGATACCAACTCAGGAGCCCATGGAAGACGATTATGATAGGAGAACTTATTTTTGTGAACAAATGATGGCTAGGTTAGATAACAATGTTATTCAATTAGAACATGTTTTGTTTTCGGATGAGTGCACCTTTACTTCACGGTCATGTAAATCGTCAAAATTGCCGCTATTGGTCTAGGAAAAATCCTCACTGGATCAGCGAAGAACATACTCAATATCCTGAAAAGGTTAATGTTTGGGCAGGAATTGTTAGGGATCATATCATAGGCCCCTTTTTCATTGACGGCAATTTGAATGGCGATAATTATTTAGCACTGCTCCAAAATAATGTCGTGCCAACTTTGACAAATTTGTATCCGGATCCAGCAGACCCACAAGTTCCAGCGAATATGATATGGTTTCAGCAAGATGGAGCACCGCCCCATTTCCATATTAATGTCCGGCAGTAACTCAACGGAATATTTCCAAATCGGTGGATAGGGAGACGAGGATCGATAGAATGGCCAGCGCGATCCCCTGATCTGACGCCATTAGACTTTTTCTTATGGGGACATATTAAAAATGTTGTATACAAAACTAAACCCCTCGACTTAGCTGACTTAAGAAGACGAATAACGCTTGCGATTAGATCGGTCACGCCTGAGATGCTAAATAACGTTAGAAGAAATTTCTATTTAAGATTAGGAATTTGCCAAGACGTTCGCGGCAAGCATATTCAACAGTTCCTAAATTAACTTTTCACTTTTGTTTATACATTATGAAGAAATAAATAATTTTATTTTTTTAATCTTAATTTTTGCAATAAATTTGAAAACACTTAATATTGCCGAAATAGTTGAAGATAGGTATAGGACATTGAACATAAAATATGTTTAGAATCTCCTAAAGAATCCAAAAATTAAATAATATCCGGGGTGTTGCATTTGAAATAAGAAAGTTGGCATTGACCACTGTTACAGGACACACCCTGTATAAAAAGTTTTTATTGGAGAAAATGAGCAACTAAAAATACCAATCGACGGGTCCAAGCGTTTTTCCGAACACGCCCCCATTTATTTATTATCGAATTTATTCCATTTGGCTGATACACACTGTATGTGCCTAAAAACTTTGTACCTACAGAGAATTTTATTTTCGCTTTTTTTTGAAATATTAAAGAGAGAGGGTTCCCAATAAATATATTAACAAATACGGTCTTATCTGGTTTTACGATTAACTGATTCTCCCGACACCAAGCCTCCATATTAATACATATTCGCCTTACTTTATGAGCGTGGATCTCCAGGTCGCAAGAAGAAACTACCACCGTCGTGTCATCAGCGTACATAGTAACGTGATCAGCACCAAGAGCGTCCGGAAGATCATTAACGTACAACAAGAATAGCAACGGACCCAACACTGAACCCTGTGGTACTCCAAGTTTTATTTCCTTAGGTATCGACAAGGTATTACCACACTTGACTTTCATATCCCTATCCGATAGGTACGATTCAATTCATAGCAATAGATTACCACGAATGCCCATATTGAAAAGTTTGATTTTGACAAATCAAAGAATATAGCTACAACATATTCGTGCTGATCCAGTTTCGAATATACAAAATTTAAGAAACTCCTAGATGCAGACTCAGTTGATTTGCTGGACAAAAATCCATGCTGACATCTGCTAACAATGTTGTATTTCGATAAAAAGGCAGTAATTCTGGAATGTATTATTTTTTCGAAAATTTTTGAAAAAGAGCTCGAAATTTGTTCTATACCTAAATTAAATGGTTACAGAGAAAATCTCAATTTAACAGAAACTTTTTTTTGAGTATTCAAAAAAAAACTATAGGAGGCCCTAGAATGAATAATACATATAACTATTTGTCTTAAATTTGACAGTTTTTCAATTTATTTGTGTTTTTAGTGATTGTTGTTTTGTTGAATTCTTTTAAATTTAAAATAATTAGACTTCAAAAACTTTTCCTTGTATGGGTGTTTACTTGTTCTATTTTAAAAAATAACTCAATATTCATTCAAGCCAAGAACGACTAAACTTGTATAAATGTTACATTGAAAATAATAAAAGTTCAGCACTTGCCTTGAGAGAGAATCGCCGAATATTTCTCTAAGGATACCAAACAAGAAAATTGTTGACAAAATTTGCAGTGATTTATCAACCGTGGAGTTTTGAAGTATAGAAAAAGGGAAAAAACCCGTTCAGTCGTCTCTGAAGATTTTCAAATGGAGGTTTTATTATATTTCATTGAATATCCTACCAACTCTTTGGGGGGATTTAAATTTTTCCATGACGCGATTACGCGATGTTTTCCATTAAACCATTCCATTAAAAAAATAAACATTTAGTAAAGCAAATTAGGAGGCAGGGACATCAAACTGTTAAATTGTGGTGTGGTATTTGAACAGACAAAAATTTTAAACTTTTTAAGAAATCATATTATGGGAAAACTCAATGATTTTCCGGAACATATTCGTGTGGACTTGGTATATCAACAAGATAATGGCCCATATCACTGAGGAGAAGATATAAGAGCCTTTTTAAAGGAGCAATTTAATTTAAGTATATATAGTAAAGGTGAGATTACATGGCCGCCGCGAAGTCCCGATTTGACACCCTCAGATTATTTTTCATGAGGCACACTTAAATACGGAGTGTATAAAAATCATAACAATTACTCTGTAAATGGATTAAAACTTCGTGAAGAAAGGATTAGCCTTAATAATAGTGACACAGTCCGAAACGCTGTGGCAAATATTTAAGTGCGATATACCTACACTGTGTATAGCAGAAAAGGGACCGTATGTAGAAAATCAATTATAGTCATTTGTTTTAAATTTTTCCTGTTTCTCTTTTTCCATGTAATCTGTTGTTATATGTTGTTTATGTTGATAGCTATGTTACTCAAGAAGTTTGTTTTAATATTAACTTTCAATAATGGTTTTAAATTTAAAATTTAGCAATAAATAAATATAGAATAAAATTAGGACTATATTTATGCAAATAGAAATGACCTCCTATATTTTTTTTTGAGTATGCAGCATCAGAATATTCAAGAAATAATTCAGATTTTCTGTTAGATTTTCTCTGTAACCATTGAATTGATATAGAACACATATACAGTAAGGCGCTCGATACTGCGGACATAGGAAATATGCGGACGAATTTGGATGTGTTTATATGTCTGCTGTTTGGCGGGAGACGATGTTAGTTTATTTTTAGAATTCCTTATTGTAATCTATTTGTACACATTTTTATTACTTGGTCATATAGCAAAGCTGCATTCTGCTTCGATCATCAAAAGGTAATTAGTTTGTTTCTCTAGAAAATAAATAGTTTCTTTTAAAATATGGATGTATACGAACTATCTTAGAAAATTAAAATTTTTAAATAGTATTATAATGACTATTCTGTGCGTGGCGTTAGAAAATTATTTATAAATACATTTCCTGATAGGCCTGCTCCTACCATTTCTACAATACAGAGTGTCATAAAAAATTTTGAGACATTCGGTTGTGTATCTCCTAGAAACGATAAACGTAATCCGGCCCCAGTAGAAAGTAACGAAAGACAGATGAAAGACATTATGGTATTGGCTAGTGTTTTGGAAAATCCGATTATCTATTAAAACTGTTGCCAAACAGGTAGAATTGAGCAGGAGATCAGTAGGAACAGTGTTAAAAAAGAACGGGCATCGATCGTATAAAGTGAGAAAAACCCATGAAATTTTTCCCGATGACAATTTTAGGAGAATGCAGCTTTGTGAAACTGTAATGGAAATGGCAAACAACGATGGCAATTTTTTAAGGAATATTGTTTTTACTGACGAATCAACGTTTTCATTGCATGGTCGGCACAACCCTGCTATAGTCCGTTATTGGTCTCAGGAAAATTTAGTTAGGTTTTTCGAATTTAGAACCGAATATCCTCAGAAATTAAACATCTGGGGTGGTACGTTGGGTGAAAATATGATTGCCCATTTGTAATCACTGGTTCTTTAAACAGTCCTAAATACCTGGACCTTTTGCAGCAACAAATCGTTCCAGAAATTAGGAGAATTACAGGGCCAAGGTTTAACAGCATTTAGTTTCAACAAGACGGTTGCCCTCCTCATACCACTATAGCAGTTCGGGAATATCTTAACTCAACCTTTCCAAATGGGCTAATGAATGGATATGGGACCATCTTATAGCCTGCTCGATCTCCTGGCCTCTCGCCAAGTGACTTTTTTCTCTGGGATTACGTAAAATCTCAAATTTATGGTTTCCAAGAGAATAGGGCTAATAATCTAGAATAATAATTAAATATTGAAAATTCTTTCAGGAATATTAGCCCTAATATGCTTTATAATGTTAGAAGGCGTTTTTATGACAATCTCGAATACTGATTAGCACAGGTTATATTTGGTCATAATTTATTTCAAAGTATATTTTAGCAATGTTTTAATTCAATTTGTATTAATATGACTTGATTAAGTTTTGTTGATAAAATTTGACTATGATATACAGTGTGTCCCAGATTCGCTTCTCTATACAGGGATCTCGGCTCCTATTATACCTACAGCAAAGGTTAAATGGGGAGAGTTTTAGAGGAAACTTATTGCATTCGATATCCGGCTTCAGATTAACGATCGATCAATTGTTTTTGGAGATATCGGGGAAAACCGAAAATCGCGGATTTCGTTTTTGGCCAGTATATCCAAAACGGTAAATTTGACAGCTGAAAAAATGTGACATCATTCGGACACATTTTTAAGACAAATAAGATGGCCTATACGACACGTCTTCATTGCTTTTTCTTAACCCACAACCCGCCTCAACTATCATTTTTCTTATGGCCGCCATATTGGATTTTTCGATTTTTGAAAAGAGCCTAAAATTTCCAGTCTAGTGATATCTCACAAGTGCATTAGAGATTTTAGTATCATCGAAATATTACACTTCGTAAAATTAGGTTTCAGTTTTTTCTAAAGGAGGCCATGATTTAAAGTAATGTTAGCCCTCAATGCTTTTCTAAGGAGGCCATTGGGTTTTGACTTTGATGTTAAGTTAAATAGTTGAAAGTATCAAAGCTGTGTTTTAATAAGTAATAGGTACGCTTTTATCCCAATAAAATCATAAATCTGACACATAAATTGTCAAAACCTATAGAAAATGGCCGGCCTTCCGTATTCAAATGAAGAAAAGATTGACATGTTAGCTCTGTACTTTCAATCATACAAAAACGCCGACATTACCTCAGCAAGGTATTTGGAGATGTACCCCGAACGACGGCAGCCTCATAAAACCCAATTCAGGAAAATCGTAGTTAATTTAATTAACCATGGTGCCTTCAAACAACCTAGAAGCGGATACAATAATAACAATGAAAATCGAGACAAAAACATTTTACAAGCTATCAGCGAAAACTCTAGTGCATCGGTAAGAAATGTAGAACAGGAAACTAATATGCCAAAATCAACAGTACAGAGAGTTTTAAAAAAGAATAAGTACCATCTATACAAACCCATAATAGTACAAGGACTTAAGGAAACTGATTTTCCAAGACGACTACAGTTCTGTGAGTGGTATACTAAGAGATGTAATGAAAATCCTGATTTTGTAAATCATGTTTTGTGGTCCGATGAGAGCAAGTTCACGAATTGTGGAGCCTTTAATAGGCACAACCGTCACCATTGGGTTGTGCAAAATGCTCACGAAGTGGCAGAGAGACGTCCACAGATCAGATTTGGAAGTAACGTTTGGTGTGGGATCTTTTTTAAATAGGCACCAAATGATGGTCAAATAATAATCTTTTTTTTTCGTTTAGTTCTTTAATGATACTAAAAGAGTATAATCTAATAAAAAAAAAGTAAAAAGTTCTACTCTAGTCAGTCAACTTACTTTTTTGATATTGTATTACATTTTTATTCAATCATTTTGTATTGTAGTTTCGAAGAACCTATAAAAATAGAATTGGGTTCTATACATTTATTAACACTTTATCTAAATTTTCTGCAGATTTAGCTAATTCTCTAAAATTATTTTGATTGTCCGAATTTAATGATTTATTATTACCCGGGAAGCCCAGTTCTTGTGTTATGAAAAAAATACCATATTAATCAAATGTCGAATTATTTTTCGATTTTCATTATGATTTATAGAAAGGCGTTCAGCTGTATTTCCGAATAATTTAAATTTTAAAGCGCAAGGGGTTTGTTCTTTTGATATTTTAAGTTTTATTAAGGCACGGTGTACTTCTTTAAGATTATTATGTCACTGAAATAAATTGATTTAGTATTTCCGAAATTAATATGCAATACCAACAAAATAATTTATTACGGCTATTACTTCCCGCTAACCAAATATGTTTTTCTTTTTCATAATAAAGCTGAATAGGTTTCAACTGTATACAAGCTTATTCGTTACGGGATGTTTCGATAATTATTTTTGGAAAGAAAATATCTACTTTCTAATAAAGATAATTTTCCCTTTATAATTTATAGTTTCTAGTACCACCGGCCGACCCTGCCGCCCTTGACTGTTGGGCATCTATTTATAAATTATTAATTATTTCAGGAAATCGACTTATTGGACCATTTTTGTTTGACTACAACCAAAACGGGCAGAGGTACCTAAAGCTTTTGCGAAACCAGGTTGTACCAGCCTTACGAGCTATTTTAACGGAAGATGAATTAAGAAGAACTTGGTTTCAATAAGACGGATGTCCGGCTCACAATACCATTCAAGTCAGGAACTTCTTAAGAGAGCAGTTTGACGAAAGAATAATTTCTTTAAATGGTCCAATATCTTGGCCTCCTAGATGCCTTGACTTGTCGCCCTTGGATTTCTACCTCTGGGGTCACACGAAGAATGAAATCTATGAATTTGATCCCCCCGTGACCATAGAAATCCTGAGACAAAGAGTTCTGGACACATTTAGAAATATTAACCGAAATACACTTACCAGGGTTGTACGAAAAATAGTCACCAATTGTCAAAAATGTCTCGATGCAAATGGACGTCATTTTGCAGATTTGTAAATTAATGTTACCCACTTAAAAAGTAGTTAAAGCTCATTTAGATTTTTTGACAAATAAATCATGGCCTCCTTTAAACACATTGAAACCTAATTTACGAAGTGTGATATTTTGACGACATTAAAATCTTTAATGCACTTGGGAGATATCACTAGACTGGAAATTTCAGGCTCTTTCCAAAAATCGAAAAATCCAATATGGCGGTCATAAGAAAAATGAAAGTTGAGGCGTGTTGCCGGTTAACAAAAAACAATGAAGACGTGTCGTATACGCCATTTTATTTGTCTTAAAAATGTGTCCGAATAATGTCACATTTTGACAGCTGTCAAATTTATCGTTATGGATATACTGGCGAAAAACGAAATCCGCCATTTTCGGTTTTTCGCCGATATTTCAAACTTATTGATCGATCGATTTTTATATATATATATATATATATATATATATATATATATATATATATATATATATGTATATATAAAATTACTTAGAAACATTTGTAGGTATTTTAAACATTTTTTAATAATTGTTGTAATTATGCCTTTTCTGATTTGTATATTTTTCTGTAGTCACGAACCCATAAACAATAACTAAATATCAATTAATAATATGTTGGGTATATTAACTCAACAGCCAATTCGTTTAATAAAAGAAAAAGATACAGGGCATGACGTAAACGGAAAAACTTGACACATTAACTATATCTTCACAAGCCATTGGAACTAAGGCAAGCAAAAGTAAAATGGAATCCTACGCTTCAGCACACAACAGCTTTTTATATCAAGTCACTATATCTTCACACTTTTATGCCTTAATAGTATATGCTCTTTTACGTAGCTTTTTCGTTTTGTCACGAAGTGACAGTACTCGCAGGAGAATTTTGGTGTTTTTCCACATTCGTTATGGATATGCCTTACCAAATCACTCTTGTATTTATAATTACTGCTACAACGGCAACATCCAAAACCACCTAAAAAATATGTATATATTTTCTTAATGTTCTTGTTACAATTTTATATGCGAAAATACTAATATATTAATTAGAAAATTAGATATAATGAGTTATTACACGACGCGATTCGCTAACAGTGTAGTGTCGTTTGTAGTACATTACAAACTAATTTTAAAAAGAATTCTACATTTGATATTAACTTAAATTTCATAACCTAATTATCCTAAAGTACAAAAACTGGGTTTTTTTAACTGCCATAAGTTTAACTCTAGTAATAATATTTGGAAATTTAGAAAATGTTGAGCAAAGGAGAATTGTTAAGATCTATTTGGTCGTTAAGTAATAAATTTGTATCTTTTAGGCGGTTTATTTTCTAAACTTTCCAATAAACTGAATTTAGGGCCTTTATTTTCTATATCAGCGGTCGCCAAATTTTCGCATTTCTGGTAGCTCACATTATACCTTGTAAAAATCGTAGAAGCGTCCAT
This sequence comes from Kuschelorhynchus macadamiae, assembly GCA_030620095.1. Taxonomy (NCBI): domain Eukaryota; kingdom Metazoa; phylum Arthropoda; class Insecta; order Coleoptera; family Curculionidae; genus Kuschelorhynchus; species Kuschelorhynchus macadamiae. The sequence goes on from JAUTXW010003087.1 coordinate 54,199, forward strand.
AAATGTTGAAAAAAAATCACAATATAAAAACAAGCAGCGGCAACACTGCGTTGAGTTCTCTGGACAGCTGCTAAAATTGACCAGAGCGCCAGCATCGTGTGAATGTTTGAGAACACAAGAACGAACTAGATTTCTTTAAACGAGATAAATGCGCATGTCGGGCATACAACGCGTTCAGGTTAAAACTAAAAGGCAAGTGAGCAATAAAAAAGATAATGGAAAACAGTAGTAAGAAATTAAGAACGGTATTTTTTTACAGAAGTTAAAGGTAACATGACAAACATACATTTGTTTGTTATGTAATACCTGTGTTTCGGTTACTAAAAAAGGAAATATTGAGGGCATCATAAAAGTGTACATTCGAATTTTGAAAAATATTTCCCGTTACATGCTGCCAGCAGAAAAGAAAAATGTAAACAATTAAAGAACCAGTTAGCTGGGCAACAGTAAATTGATAAAACAGGCGTTTTTAGAAGCTGCAGATTCCTTGTTTTCCAACTTTAAAAATAAAGACACGATAGTTTTAGCAATAAAATCTATGCAACTTTCTGCTAATACAGTGATGAGACGAGTGAAAGTAATGAGCCAAGATATTTTTTCACAGTGAAAAACTGACATAGATAACTGTGTTTATTTCATTCTTCAACTGGATGAATCAGACGAAACAGACGTGGTTGACACCTCCCAGATGGCCGTGTTCGTCAGGATGGTTTTTAGTGATTTTATGATTAAAGAAGATCTTTTGAAGTTTATTCCACTAAAAGGATATACCACTGGGCAGGAATTGTTTTTTTCATTTAAACAATTTTATATCTTTTGAAAAAATTCCAATTACAAAATTGATAGGGTTGAAAACTAATGGGGCTCCAGCTATGGTGGGTTGTGATAAGGCTCTGGTAGCATTTTGTCGTAAAGATTAACTCTTTCCACAATTTATGTGTTACAATTGTATTATTCATCAGCAAGTATTATGCGGAAATGTTTTAAAACTAAACAAGTCATGAAATTGGTAGTAAAAATTGTAAACAAGATTGGAGTTCTCGAACTGCAAAGAAGAATATTAAAATTTTTGTCTCAAAAAAAAATGCATTAGTTCTTTGTAAAAAAATCGGTTTAATATTGCGGCTATTTTTTTAAGTCATGTAACATTAATAGTTAAATTCTTTACGTGTGTTTTGCAAAGAAGTGTTAAACAAGAAAACGATCGTTGCTCAGAGTCACTACTGACTGTAATTTAATTGTTTCATATTTCCTTATCTTCACAAAAATTAAGCACTTGGACTAAATTTAGAATATTAGGACGAAAAAACTAAATTATAATTTCAATCTGCCAACTCAAATTTTTTTATAAGACTATATTGATCAATTATTGCTGGAATACCCTAAATTGTGACTCGGCAGCATTCTGAATATAATCAATAATACGACATATTTCGGCATGTGCGTTTCTTTCCGTCCTTAAAAACTTGGCAGCACTGAGCTGGTAATTGTCAAATAAGTGAAAGTGGAAAGAGAGGATCTTAGTTGGCTGGATTTTTCTCTGTTTCTGGTTGTCTCTCCCCCTTTATAAGTCTATGGGTAAAACTCATCTGTAAAGTTCTTTAACCAGAAGTTTTTTTGTAACGAATCGTTTCTTTTATCCATTTCATAGTTCATGCTGACTTAAACTGGGTCATCTCTCGCTTTCCTTCGTAAATACACAATTTTTTCCCATATATTCAAAAAAGTAGAAAACACTCTCAATAAAAAACATAAAAGTAGAAAAAAACTTAAAAATTTATTTATGATTTCCGTAATTATTGACTTAATAAAATAATATAGGACATAAGCACGTACAGTTTTCGGTTAATATAAAAACATTGTTCTAGGCATTAGATCGTTAATATTGACGCACTTCCGATTATTTACCTTCTGTTAAATGACACAACTTCAGGAGTCCTTACTCCAAAAAATATCTTAACTTCACAGTAGTGTTGTAGATGAAAAGATCCCTGATAATGCAAGGAACAATCGAAAGAGAAACTTCGACAAGTAATTGCGTTTTAATACGGTCCAGTCCTAAGAATCTTTATTACCTTATGAATCATAGTTCTATATAAAGCTACTTGTTCTTTACCCGTTTATGCAAACATTTTATATGTCGCTTCAAATTGCTTTTCCGTTTTGAGGCAAAGTTGCAATACTTGCATGAGAACTTCGGATCGACTCCACACTCGTCACGAATGTGCCTTCTTAAATTGCCTTTGTATCTAAAGGAACCGTCACAACGGGAACATATGAAACCTGGAATGCAAAATATAGATATAGAATAAATTAATGGCATCAACTTTTCTCGCCCCAGTTTATTTAAAAAGAACGCAACAATATGATTCGGTGGTGCCAGAATCGTCTACTTGTTTAGAAATAGTATAAAAATTATATTTATCTATGAGCGAACTAAGCCGATCAGATGCGGTACGTCGCAGACTGATAACTCTGGGCGGTGTGCAAGTCCAACAGCGATTGTCCCGGATATTGGAAAACTTTTAAAAGATCTCTGCTACAGGAAATACAATACAAAGTTCGGAATACATTTATGGGTCATTTATTTAACACTGGATGGATTCCGTCAAATCAAAAATAGAACACTAGTAAATGGATTCCAAATTTGCCGTCTGTCGGAAGAGTTATGGTCCATCGAAAGATTTCCGCTAAGCTCATTTCATGTCACAGCCAGAGTTGCCAGAATTTACATATATACTGACACCACTGCACCAAATTTTACACGTGTGAGCTAATTTTACGATTTTAAGTCGTAAGTTGATCCTTGATAAGACCGGGTGTTAACGAGCTTTTCTTTTTTAATTTACAAATCGATTATTAGGAAAGTAATAAACTTCATAGGTGCCATATTTTAACATATTTTGATTTTTTTGTGACTACCGCTTTATATACATTTTTAGCTTGAACATTGTGTAAACTTTCATATAGGGAGACAAGTTTGCACATGATAATCTTACTTTTGTTGCAATTTTTCAATTAGCGAAATGTTCAAACGAGTTTTAACAAGATACTTTAAGCCAATCTTGTGGATACAAAAGATGTCCGAAAAATGTTTGAGGCATGGTGACAGTAAAATGCATATAAGTCCCATTCGAAGTTTTCTATTTTTAAATTTGGAAATTTTGAAAACTAATTTTAATATATGTTTAATGTAATTTCACACATGTTGAGTGTGTAGTCAAACGAACATCTCTAAACACCCCTTAAGTTGACAAAAATACCTTTTTCTACAGCCGTGCGGAAAAAACAATTTCCTGCACCGATATCGATACGGAAAATTTGTTTTCCTGCACTAATACGGAAAAATTTCCATTCATAGCTTTTATATGTGCGTATTTTCCGTAATTTTGCATTATTATAATGAATTTGACAATCTGGCCATGTAAAAAATCCAAAGTCAGGTAGATACATTCAGGAATACGAAAAGTTCATCAAATGATCCGTCAACAAAAAATCAATAACATTAGTAAAGAAGAGGTACTTCTAGTTTACTTTCAAAGAACTTTCAACTTTCTACAATGCGGTCCAAGTACTCAATGATAAAATCTACGCTAAAAATGAAGAAAAACGTCGATATTAACAGGCATTTTAAATTGATTGCTTATTTAAAAAAGAAAATGGTAGGTCTTAGACCAAAAAAGTCTAAAATTTTAAACCACGGACATGTTAAAAACATTTTAAGCATTGCGCCTGACGATACTTATTTACTAATCAATGTCGCGACACTAATTGAAATCTCTGCAGACATGAAGAATTAACTCATCTATTGTGTGAAAACGTAGTCGAACAAAAAGATTTGTTTCTGGTGAAAATACCAGATAGCCAGACTCACCAGAGTAGAAGCTTTGTTATAGCTGAAGAAAAAATCTTAATTTAATCAAGAAATACATGTCTCTGCATCCCAAAAGTATACCGCATCTAAGGTTTTTTGTCAATTTTCAAAAAGATAAATGTACTATTCTTGCCTTCTACAAGTTTCTCCTATGAAATTGATAGTATGGCTGACAACAATGGACCAGTGAATCAGCACTAATATGACAAGAAGAAAAAGTGTCAACATTATTGCCAAAAAGGCTAACCATCAAAATGCTCCCAATTTAGTTAATAATGCCTAAAATTGTCAATTTTCGGTTACTTACCATGTTAGTTACAACAAAGAATAATTTTTTAAACAGTTTTCTATAGCTTTATGTAGTTACTACCATTTTTTAAAATAATTAGTTACTTTTAAATATATAATAGTTTGTTTTTTATAGTTTAATAAAAACTAATAAATCAGTTTGTAGAAAAAATTTTCATCCCATAGTTAAATGCAAATTTTAAATGTCTATTACAAATCCAAGTTTCTTTTAATTGTGTTGAACATCTTTTTTTGTAGTTGTCCAACACTACGTTAAGGGATTAAACTAAAATAAAACAAAATATTTTCAAGTGTGATTCACAATCTTTTCATGTATGACACACATTTTTTTCTTCTAAAAACATATTGAATTTCTTATTAAAACAAACAGTAGTAGATGTAGTTAGGTTAGCGCGTTGGGTCGATTCATTGCTAAAAAATGCAATTTTTGTTTTTTGCTGTTGATATTTTTTAATGCAATAAGTTGCAGCCTATCAAAGAATCTATGGGAATTAATAAAATGAAAATTGATGTAAGTAAAATAACAAGTTTATTTTAGGATCTCAAATATTTTGTAATTTTGATATTTGTTTGGTCTGAAGTTTAAAACTAGTAGCGACAAATTTGATATTTGAATTTGAAATAACTATAAATTTGATAAACACTTTTATTATTTCTGTAAATAGATGTTTAGAGAATTGGTTTTTTAAGTAGGATAAATGGATATATTAAATTTGAAGTAAAATTACAGTATCGGAGGGCAAAAATATACATTGCAAAGAAAACTCATATTTATTATGACTTATGGTAAGACGTTGAAAACGATTAGGAAATCTGCATTTAACTAAACATCGAAAATGGCGTGATTGCATTTGAATTTTTTGAAATATACATATAACCAAAGAAGCAGTGTTGTCATTTTCCACGACCTTATAGAGCTAGTGAGTAGCTAAAAAATATCAAATATCAAAATATAAAAAAATAAATAGTTACGAATATGTTCATATTGCTATGAGATATATGGGTGCAGACGATTTGCATGCTGCACAAATTTGTCAAAGTGTTGTCAGTAGCGCCAATTAGGTTTACTTGCTTAGAAATATTTTAATGCTTATTTCAAAGCTATTGAAAATTGAAACGAAAATCAAAAGAAAGATTAATATGACTGTTAATTATAGGTCGAAAGGAACCGAGACCTGGCAAACCTGAAAGTTCAGTTACCGATATACAGTTTAAAAATTGCAGGCAGTTTATGCTACAGGGTGTTTTAAAAATTCACTAAAAAACATATGCCTTGACTTCATCCTGTATCTTATTCAGTAGTTAATTTTATTTTGTATTGTTATTATCATGAAATCATTTTTGAAATAATATAATTTTAGGCTATAAAGGCAAATTTTTAGTTATTCCAACTATAAATAATATATTTTGTTTGCAAAAACTTAACCCTAACTTTTTCCATGTGTGTATATTCGGTTTTGGTGCCACACAAGAATTATTTCTCAGTGACCCATTAAAATGGTTTGAATAGACATTTTCAAGGCCTATCAAACGAATTTATTTTTTCAGAGTACGCAGCCGATAGAAATACGTAAGATAGTTATGTAAAAAGAATAACTCAAATTATATAAATATTTATCGCTTGATATTCAAAATGTTACAAGAAGTAGACGGGTACTTGATGTATACTATATTTATATATTTTTATACAGTCTGTTAATAAAAAGCAGTTATTATGATAAAATTACTTTTATTCCAACATATTTAAACGTTTTTCAAGTTTCTTGGACCTAACAATTACAATATAATTAATAACAATAAAGTTATACACAAATAAGTGCAACATCTGACATACGTAAACCATATGGATATTTCTTTTTTCTGCTAAACAAAGCGCACTTGTGGTAATCAAATGTATATCTATTAGATTATGAACAAGGTTGGCACCTTCAAATTTTCTAACATGAATATTGTATACAGGGTTCACCAAAAACTGGTCGACGTTAAATAGAGATTTGTTGGGTTTGGTTTTTTTCTGTCAATCTCGAATTCGATGTTTCTTCTAATGCCAGTTTTAGTAATAATGGAAATTTTTACCGAAACAGTTTTTTTACATTTGAAATTTGCTGATAGACCGTACTGAATCTGATTGCCATAAGTGGGCTCCGTTCAACAGACGATTTAAAAAAAATCAGTTTTCCTAAAAACCCTGTATTTCGGAAAGAAAGAAAAAAATTTGAAAACCACTGGAAATTGTTTTTTTGCTTAGCTCTAGATTATTTTTGTTGCACAACAGAAAAAAAATCTTCCTCAGTAAGAGTTTTGTCAAATAAACTTTTCAAAAGTGACGGGGTCTTATATAACACCCTGTATAAGACAGTTGCGATGCTGACGCTGTCCTTATCGGGCTGCATACTCTAGGGATTCCAGTTAAAATGTCCTTACTATTAGACCTTTATCACAACTCACCATAGCTGCATAGTCTTTATTGTTAAAGTTGGAAAATAAGGAATCTTCAGCTTCTAAAAACCCCTGTTTTATCATTTCCCCGTCTTCATACGGTTTATTTTTTTGTGCAATTATTTGGGACACACTGTTCATTCAATTGTATCTTTATATTTTGTTATATAAGTTAGCTTCCTTTAGAAATTGAAGTATTATATTTATGTTTTTTGTATTGGGTTCGAGAATATCAGGTAAATTTATGTTATTTGATATATTATATTTTATTTTTAGGGCTGTTAGGAAACTGCATTGTAGGAATATATGTTTGATAGACATAATATTATTGTTACATAGATGGCAAATAGGGGGGTTTTCCTTCTTTAGAATAAATGAATGGGAAATGTTTGAGTAGCCTATTAATATTCTGAAGATTACTGATTGATCTTTTCTATTAAGATGAACTTTTAGATAAGGAAAGGGGATAGTAGGAATAATTTCTTGTAGTTTATTGTTGCTGTTATTTAGGTCCCATTCTAGTTGGAATAGATCTCTAATTTTATTTTTAATTGGTGGTATAAGATCTTTATAATATGAGATGTATGGAGTTAATGAACAGGGCTGCTTTTGCCATAATGTCCGCTATTTCGTTTCCTTTTATTCTTATGTGACTAGGAATCCATATAAAACATATGATGTGTCCTCTTTGGGGACATTTAGTTAATTGACTTAAAATGTTTAGGACTGGGGTGATCATGATAATATTTATTGAGTGAAAAGAGTGCGTTCCTACAGTCAGATGCTATAAGATATTTATCTATCGAAAAGTTTGCGATATGTAATTTCTTAGGGTTATTGAAGTTTCCATCGGCTGTTTGCAATTTTAGCATTTCAGTCGCGTGCTTTAAGTGGGGGCGGAAGCTATCGTTGGAGTAGGTTCTTTGTTTGAACGGCTCTCCGTGTGTTGTGTGATACGTACGTCGCGTCGTGCATGGTGCGATATGGAAGACAATAGTACGGACGTGGTTATGCAAATACCGTCAACTTCGGCTATCGGTAATAACGTTGAAAATGTTGGAGAATTTAGTAAGAAGAGTGTGTCTGAATGTGTGGTGTGTGTCTTAATAATAAAGGGATTTTCAACATTAAACTTCGCTGATAAGCTTCAAATAATTTTCAAAGGAAGGGCAAAACCGCCTATGAAAAATTTAACCACAAAAATGAAAAACTGTATTAGACATTTTTATCCGGAAAAACAATACGAACAATTTAAATGGCTAACAGAGTATGAAAATATAAGTAAATTATTTTGTTGGCCATGTTTACTTTTTGAAAATGAAAAAGGTCTCTGGAATAAAACTGGTTTTTCCGATTTAAACAATTTCCATAAAGATGTAAAAAGACACACTATGTTCAAACCGCATTTGCAGGCCGTCATAAAGAAAAAATCTTCGGCAAAACAAGAATTGAACACGCCCTTAATAAACAATTGAAAATTAGCCACCGCCAACACAACGATAAGTCGATAAAAATAGGCAAATATTAAGAAGATTTATAGATGTTGTTTGTTTTCTCGGACAGCACGAATTGGGATTTACAGGGCATGACGAAACAAGGGTTTCTTCAAATAGAGGAAATTTTTAAGATTTACTTAGTTTAATGGCTAAATATGATGATTGCTTAAAAAATCATTTAGAGCAGTCTAGAGTTTTTCGCAGAACGTCGAATCGAATCCAGAATGATTTAATTTCCGCTGTTGCAACCATTGTTCTAAAAAGAATTAAGCAGGAGATTGGCGAGGCACGGTCTATTGCTATTGTTCTGGACGAAACAACTGATATCACTAATTTAAGCCAACTATGTATAGTAATACGCAAAGTTAAAACAGAAGGAAGTATTCAAGAGCGATTTTTAGGTTTTAAGAATACCGTAGTTTACAACGTTACTAAAGAAATTAATGGAGAGAAGAAATTAGTTGCTCAAAGCTATGATGGAGCTGCAGTGATGGCAGGACAATTAGGGGGCCTGCAAGCTAAAGTTCAAGAAACTTTCCCAAGTGCTGTGTTTGTCCATTGTTTTGCTTATAAATTAAATTTAGTTTTATCCCAGTCCATCAATCACATTAAAGAGTGTAAAGTATTTTTCGTTACTTTAAGTGGCATGGCTGCTTTTTTTTCCAAGTCACAAGCTTTGGACTCCATTGTCCGCAAACGATTGCTCAAAGAAGCTCCTACTAGGTGGAACTACAATGGAAGACTTGTGTTAACAGTATCTGAAAATCGTGAATCACTGATTGAACTATTTGGGAATAAAATAAAAAATAATGAAAAATGGGACTCAGAAGCAATAAATAGTTCGAGGGGTTTTTTGGACTGTTTGAAACGAGATTTTAATTTTAATTATTTGTTGAACATATTTTCAGAAATATTTCCATTCTCGGACAATGTTTTTAATATATTACGAACTAAAACAAATGATATTGTTTTTTGCCTAAAAAAGCTGGATAATTTTAAGTCCATGTTAAGCCAAAAAAGAGATGACTTTGACCTATTTTGGGAGAAAACGATGACGTTACATGTAGAGCCACAAGCCAAGCGTCTTCGAACAAACAAGGTGGGAGTTGTTCATTGTTGTGTTGTCATACAGATGCCTCTTTTATGAAATAATCGATCAAATTCAGCAACAAATAAACTATAGATTTAACGGTTTAAATGATTTTAAATTCCTCGAGCACTGCAATTTTGATGCATCTAAAGGAAAAACTTTTCCAGAAGATGCGCTTAAATCTCTTCTTCTTCATTATGGCCAGTTCTTCGACCGAGTGTTACTGCGGTCTGAACTAGAAGTGATTTACGAAACTGATGACATTAGCGCAAAAAATAACGCTAAGGAACTAATGTAATTTTTAAAATACAAGGAGTTATGCCTACACCGTAGTGTCGAAATTGTGTCAATTAGTATTGACAATACCTGGCCACAAGTTCATCAGTAGAACGCCATTTTTCAACACTTAAACGTATAAAAAATTTCGTGAGAAATTCAACGGGGCAAGAGAGACTTTCGCATACATCGCTGTTGTCCATTGAAAATAAACTTCTCCAAAATATGTCTGAGCATCGACGTTTTTATGATGACGTCATTGACGAAATTGCAAAAAATGATCGAAGAATCAAATTACATTACAAATAGGTAAGTTTCTAAAAATTGCTTCCCTTTCTTAAAATTTCACCGCTCGCCCCTGTTCTGCAGTAAGTATGTTATTATTAGGATTAAGGTTACATTGCTTTGAGAAATTACAAGAATAAAAAGGTGCATTTGTTTTGTTATTAGTTTTAGAACCATCAGTATACAAGATATTGGAGAGTCGGTATTTATTATTAATAATATTGTTTAATTAATTTTTGATGATTTTATGATTTGTATTGTTTTTATCAAATTTGGACAGAGAGAGATTTAAATACAGTTCTGGATATATTGAGGGTGGAAAGTAGTGATTCAAAGTGATTTTTAGAGGAAATTTTATGTTATATAATCTGGATAGTTTTCGGAATTGAATTGAATATTGGGTGTGATAGTTTGATTTCTACGGATATACGATTCCTCAAGAATTGAGGGGTGAAAAAACTGATTATATGAAGAGGAATTCGGGTTACACCATATTTTAGCAGCGTAATTTAGTAATAAATATAAGCGTCTTAGATATAGAGGGGGAGTACCTGTTAGACAGTTTAGACTGGTAATTTGACTCGTAGGGAAAGTCCCAGTTGCAAGTCTAAGACATTTATTTTGAATGGGTTCTAAAATTTTAATGTATGAAACTCTTGCTGAGACATAAATAGAGCTACTAGTCTATCTTTGATTTAATTATTGAATTATATAAAAAAGTGAAACGCTTCACGATTTTGCGTGTCATGCTTGCGCAGGGGCCATGCTAATCTTCTCTGTATCGTTCCAATTTTAGTATATGTACCGCCGAAGCGTGTACTTAATTGTTTCAATTCTTCTTTTGTGCTGGCAGTATGTAATGGCAAATATATTTTAAAATTCGGATGTACACTTTTATGATTCCTCTCAATATTTCCTTTTTTAACAACCGAAACAGAGGCATTACATAACAAACGTACATTTTTAGCTTTGTAAAAAAATACTGTTCTTCCCATTCACAATGCAAATTATATGTCTTTAATTTCTGATTACAGCTTGACATAATCATTCTTATTGCTCACTTTGTGTTCTAACAACGCCTTTCAGTTTTAAACTAAACACGTTGTATCCCCGACATGCGCATTTATCGCATTCAAAGCAATCTAGATCGTTCTCGTGTTCTCAAACATTCACGCGATGCTGGCGCTCAGAGCGTCGCGCTCTGGTCAATTCTAGCAGCTGTTGTCCAGAGCGCTCACCGCAGTGTTGCCGCTGCTTGTCTTTATATTGTGATTTTTTTTTCAAAATTTATGGATTTATTAAAATTATGTTGGAACTATCCACATGATGACTGCGTCGACCAAAATAGTTACTGATCGGATTTTTGGTGTACAATGTTGTGTTTAAGGACCATGTGGGTCTTCAAATTATTTTTTCGTTTTGTGGCGAACGGACAATATACGCAGTTGAACTTTGGTACAACTCCGCATTCGTTTCTGATGTTGCAAATTCTTTTTATATTTGTATAGTCTGTCACAGGTTGCGCATATGAATTGAGGACCTAAAATCAAAGAAATACAAATGGTAGCTGAATCATCAAATACGTTTTATAAATTAAAAGTTATGCCTGCACCTATTCTGGCTTATACCAGTTGAAAAAAATGTACTGTATAATACACTATACTGGGTGACAATAAAACTACTACCCAGGGCGCCGTTTAAAAACGGCTAGAGATACAAATATGGAATTCGGTGTGTTGATAAGGTTGAATATTGTGAATATTTGTAACATAAAAACAATTAAATATCGTTTCCTGTTTCCCCGGAAATGATCGCGACTTCGTTATTTTAAATGGAGCACCCTGTATATTTTTTATTTTTTGAACTCTCTTAATAATTCTAAACAACTTTTGTATAACATAACCTATGTATAAAATGTATAGTTTTCCAAATAAAGCTACTTAAAAATATGCCATCATTCCCACCTAATTGTATTTTATAGAAAAACCGCGTAAGCCAGGATAAAAACAATCACGGTTGTTTACTTTTTATTTAAGCCTTCATCCAACAAAATGGAAAAAAATGAAAATGTTCCGAGTTTTAAAAAAAAATCGATTTTTCAAGTTTTGATCAGACCCTGTACCACGAAAGAAAAAATGATTTCAGAAAATTCTTAACCCTGTTTATTGACTATGTTTACAGTTTTCGCCTATTAAACATACCATACATCTAAGAGAAAAGCAAACGAGAAAAATATTAAGTTAAAACACTAATTAAACCTTTTTTGTCCGTTTATGAGGTGTCCTCATAAACGGAAAAAATATGTCTCACTTCAAAAACCACCAGCAGTCCCCCATCATGGCTGGATCCCATCGTCCTTGCTACCGAATTTCCATTGTTCTGATATCTTGGTGAAACCTTTCACTCTGCTCGTCACTAACAGCTCCCAAATTCATAATGTTCATAATTTACATCCATATTGTTGCCTAAAATCCTCTTACTACATTAACAAATGAATTCCATGCTCTGAGTTCCTCTGGTAAGCTTTTCCGTAAAATTGACATCGTCCATTTGTGGCTCAATAAGAATGCCTTCTTTTAATTTGGCATCACTTAACTGGGGAAAGACTTGTCTTAGGTATTTAAATCCATCACCATCTTTATTCAAAGCCTTCGCAAAGTTTTTCATCAGCCCAAGTTTAATGTGAAGAGGAGGCAAAAGGACATTTTTGGGATCAACAAGAGGTATAAATTTAACAGCGAAGTCTAGATAGAAAAGAGAGTCAGGTGGGAATATGAACATTTTTGTTTAGATTATTTAAATTTAAACAACAAATTTATTTTGTTCAAATAGTAATATTTTATACTAGGCAACTTTTATATAACATGTTCTATGTAAATATACCGGGTGACACAGGTCATAGGGACACGCTCTATTTTTTTTACCTTTTCAAATACCACCTTGAAACTTAGGTATGTTGAGTAACTTATTAAAATGCATATTTTGACAGATAATTGGATTACACATCATTTCCGGTTTAAACGGAAGTAACCTAAACCTCAGTATATTAAAGGGAACCCTTTATATGTTTTTTCATAGTCGTCTTCTGTGCAAAATTCAAACTTCTGAGGTGAGCTGATTAAAATGATAGATAACCCGGCATATTCGTTTTTGAGATATTTAGATTAAAATACCTAATTTTTCTTAACTTGCTTTATATAAACAATTGAAAGAAAAGAATGTATTTTTAAATAAATAAAAATAATAAATATAAGTATTTCAACTAGGTTTCAAAATAGTTATCCAAACAATAATGTACATTATATTTTTATTTATTTATTAACATCGTATTTAATTCAGCTTACTGTCAAGAAGTGAAGGAACGCGAGTAAAAAGTCGATTTAAAATGTAAAATGAGTGGTTCGTTGAAAATTTTCTTTCTTTTTATTTTACATTTTTATAATATAATTTTTACTTATAAAATAAATTATAAAATTGATTAATTATAATTGGGAAATAGTTTAATATCTTATGTTGCTTAATTTACTCTTTCAACAAATATATTTCAATACATTAAATTTTGGAACAGCCCTTTTATAATAAAATATTATTTACTTTCACACTAAAATTTCATTTTATAATAATGTCTTGACAGGCTCAATACATTGGATTTATATATGTCTATTGCCAACGCGTAAGCATGTTGAAACCTTTCGTTTCCCTCTACACATTTATGGAGATTGAACGAGATACGGAGAGAAGAGGATACATTTTGGGGTATATGTACTATAATAATAATAATAATAATATATAATACTCGGGAATTAACGGTGATAACAAAATTTGGTACAAGCGGTTATTTGATGAGGTAAAATGCAATTATTTACAGCCAACTTAAAAATGATACCTTCACCTCTAAAGGCGCCGCGACACCAAGAAGAACACAAAAATTGTACGAACTCAAATTTTGAAGGCACGTCTATTTTTAACAAATCCTTGTTACGTCGATTTCGCTCTAATTAACGGGCACATGAAAATTTGATAAAAAGTGACATTTATTTGAGTAAAATTATTTAGAGCTAACATAAAATTAATGCCGTCGCCAGTATAGGCGTCGCGACGTTAAGAAAAAAATATGTAGAAATTTTAGAAGCCAGATTTTTTAATCTACTTCTCTTTTTTAGTTTAAGAAATAAAAATGGCAGCATCAATTTGGTGCAAAGAACAAAAAACTTTTAGAAGTAGATTAAAAAATTCAGTCTTTACGGTTTCTGCAATATATTTTTTTTCTAGCGTCGCGACGCGTTTACTGCTGACGCCGTCAAATTTGTCTCTCGGGAACTTGTTAAAATAATAGTGTTTAAAATACGTATTATTGTGTGTGCTCCAAAAAAGTTTAGGTTAATAAAGTAATTCACAACGGAAAATTACAAATTTGGTGTCAAACTCAAACAAAAAAAAATAGTGTTATCAATCTGTGAGATAATTCTTTTAGCAGATTGTACCTACACGATGAAAAACCTAATAAAACAAAGAAAGAAATACACTTGAAATTCACTTTAGAATATAAAAAACCCTTATCGCCAACATGACTAGAGGGCAAACAAAAACATATGTGGAGGCGAAGAACCTTGGCGTTTGTGAAACAAAATATCTGGAGAGGCGAAGGACTGTGGAGTAAATATATCTGGAGAGGCGAAGAACCTTGGCATTTAAGAAACTACAGATTTTATCAAGGCGAAGAACTTCGGCGTTTGGTAAGGAAAAAATTCTGAAGAGGCGAAAAACTGTGGCGTTTGGCAAGAAAAAAAATTAGGGAGGCGAAGAACTGCGGCATAAATATATTTAGGAGGCGAAGAACATTGGCGTTTGAGAAACAAAAACATATGTTGAGGCGAAGAACATTGGAGTTTCGTAAACCAAAATATCTCAAGAGGCGAAGAACTGCGGCATTTGCGAAATGAGCTTTGTTATAAAGGAATTCATAGAACCAGAGGTAGCATCACTAATTTTGAATAAATCTTTAGAGTCTCTAAACCACAAAACAACTTTTCTGTTGGCGCACCACGCCTAGTATTAATGATGTAAAAAAAAATCTCAGTGTTATAAATTTTTAAAGCTAAAATTAATTATTTAAACTATAAAATGATCAAATAAGGCCTCCCCTATGGTGCTATATACTCCTGCCACTCATAAATAGTTTGTCCTAAAAATATGCAACATATACACACAACGTTTTCGATATTTTTATTCATTCAATAGAAAATACAAGGGAAAGTTAAAAATATATATGAACCTAACTTAAATTAGATACAGGTAGGGTATTAAAATAAATGAAAAACCGAAATATACTGTGAGATATGTGCAACCTAGACTCACTATTGAAAATTAAAACGCAGTACATGCCGGGTACTTGCATAAAACCGATCTGTAAACGAATTTACCAGCAGATAGGGAATAGGCGAAAAGACCACCTGGCAACATTGGTCTAGACATTGAATAAGCTCCATGGAAATCTCTCAATGGATCTCAAGTCTACCAAATGATGACAAAGTTGAGATCCAATTACAGGGTCTTTTATTCTCGTTTATCTATTCCAAGAATAATCTGTTTTGGTGTAACTTATGTTATAATAAAAACAACACAATCTATATTACAGTTCAGTATAATCATTTTTCTTCTTAACTCCGTGCATTTTCCTAACATGCGTGTTCATAGCTTGTTTTTGCTTCGATAAATAAGAGCAATAATTGCACGAAAATCTAGGCTGAATCCCACACTCGTGTCTAAGGTGAAACAGCATACTTCTTTTATGTCTGTATGTCCTGTTGCATTTATGACACATAAAATCATCTAAAACAAGAAGACAAATAAGTTTTCCGCTAGCTTCCTTTTTTACAACAGACCTACAAGTTCAGATCGATTTTGAGACTAATAGAAAACGTTAAAAAAAACGCAAAACTGAGTAATCTGGCAACAGTGCCGATACCATTTCTCAATATATATATATATATATATATATATATATATATATATATATATATATATTAAAAATGGATTCTTTGAGATGACCGCTAAAGCACTGGAATTTCGGCTACTTATAGAGACGTGTTTCTAAAGGAAGAAAAATTACTCTTTCACCATTTTGCAAAGTCGAATGACATGACACCTTGTTTGTTTCAGAGTTCGAGTATTTCGGTTTTAATACTGCTGCGATGAGTCTTGCCGGTGCAGATACCACGGTAGCAGATATCATCTTGGCCCTTAAACAAACATAGCGTCATGTTTTGGTCGTTGCTCGATAAAATGGTGAAGGAGTAAATTTCCTTCCTGTTAGTTCTTTCGTTTCGTATAACTTTTTACGACCAAGAACTACACAGAAATCGATATTTCTGTTTCCATTCTGATTTTGCACAGATGTGTCGTCTTGTGCTCCAAAGTAGGTCACTTGCATCATAGTATCTACAAATGGCGCCACTGGTTGCTATTTCCCTCATTAACTTGCAAAGTCGAATGACATGACACCTTGTTTGTTTCAGGGTTCGGGTATTTCGGTTTTAATACTGATGCCCCCCCAGGAAACTCCCCGATGAGCCTTGCCGGGGAAGACGGTAGCAAATGGCACCTTGGCTCTTAAACAAACGTAGCGTCATGTTTTGGTCATTTCTCGACAAAATGGTGAAGCAGTAAACTTCCTTACCGTTAGTTCTTTCGTTTTGTATAACTTTTTACGACCAAGAACCGGAAAGCTCAAGTTGACAAAATTCGGCATTTGTGGGTTTCGGGGTATACGGAATTGAGAAATGGTATCGGCAGTGTTGCTAGATTATCCAGTTTTGCGCTGCACTTTGACATTTTCTTATATTAAATGGGATTCCTCATATTTTTATTGAAATGAATGACTTTTGAGTTATGAAGGTTATGTTTTATTGACTGATATTGGCAGCTCTCCCACACACTTTATTCAGGCTTGCGTCTGGTTTAAATTCTACCAGTGGCAGATACTTAAAGCGAGCTTAAAAGCCAACGGGCGAAACAACAACGACAAAACAGCAATAAGGCTAAGATAAGATAGAGATTTAAACTCAAAGAACTAATACAACAATAACTTAACATAACCCTAATTTTAACGATACTATTTTGTAATTAAATGTTGAAACTGGTTCCCTTTATTTACCAGACAGTACCCAAGTCGATCATAAATGCAATTTTGGTGCGGATCCTCTCGCGGAGTTCGTTTAAATTTTCTGTATACACAATTATTCGTCAAATGACCCAAAAGAAGAAATCCAGTGGAGTGATATCAGGGGATTGATGTGGCCATTCTAATGCACCACGTATTCACGTCTTCCAATCAGCTTCCATAGGAATTGATAGTTTAGAAAATGCATGGAGTTCCTTGAATAATGCGGTGAAGCACCATTATGTTGGTGTCAGATTTCACCTACATTTCCAGTTTCTTGAAAGGCAGGAACTATAAATTCTCTTAGCAGCTCCAAATACATCTTCCAGTTAATGTACCTTCTATGAAATAAGGTTCGATAATATGGTTATTCAGTATCCCTGTCCAAATATTAACTTTCTGAGGAGGTTGGGTATGAACTCCTTCTATCCAATGGTGGTTATAGCTAGATCAAATTCGACAATTGTGCTTATTAACTTGGCAGTTAAAACAAAAAGTAGCTTAGTCGCTGAATACAATTTTGTCACTGGTGGGCAAAAAGCATGAAGACCATCGACTAGGTGGGCCGCAAAACCTTATCTTAAAGAAGACAAACTACTGAAAATTTTGAGAAAAAGTACTATTATAGGGCAAGTCTGTTTAATTAAATTTCCAATAGAAAGGACATTACAAAAAACTACAAACATTAAATTCTTTTGCCAGATATTTGACATCTTTTGTCTTTAATTAAGTTGTCTATTTGTGGCGCGAATTTATAGGCGGAAATAACTTTTAAAACTACGTCCAAGTGTGCGCCCGTCAATCGCGATCTTGCGGAAGAATTGTTTCCTTCCACCAAGAAGATCTGGTTTGTCACTGCCCATTTCTCTGATCTTTGTCTGTAATATTTTAACGAAGCCATTTTTTACTTCAGTCATTGAAGGAGCTCCGTCTGTTGCAACGGAACACAGTTTTGACAAATCTAAATTGTACTTTTGCAGAAGTCCATAAACAGCATTGTTTTGCAACGGAACACAGTTTTGACAAATCTAAATTGTACTTTTGCAGAAGTCCATAAACAGCATTGAAAATATCCTTCCCAGTTGTTGTATCATGCAATGGTACTAATTCCAGTAATTCTTCATACACATTGATATCTGTATCAACCGCACGAAGAAAAACAGCGAGTTGCGCCATACTACACACATTCGTACTTTCGTCACAGGCAATAGAAAATTTAATGAAAGAGTCTGATCTGTTTGAAGAGTCTGAAGAGTTTTCATCTGATCACTTATATTGGCAGCCAACTCAGTAACTCTTTCAGCGACAGTATTCCGGGACAAGGATATATTTTGAAATGCCTTTACGCTCCCGGGACTTACAATTTCCGCGGCCTTTACAAGGCGCCATGCATGTATACTTGTCTAACATAGTTTTATGAATATCATAGTGACGTTTTATATTATATAATTTTGGGACATCGACTGTACTATTACAAATCAAACAAATAATTTTTTCTTTCACTTCACAGCAAACAAACTGTAATTCTCCGTTTTCTTGAAACATGCGATGCTCATCTACAAGTTTCCTCTTACTTCCACTTGGTTTTGAAAGAGACATGTTAAAAACTGTATCAGAAATAAATTATAATTAGTACTATTAAGTGTTGTAAAAATAAGTGCGCAACTCAACTCGAAACTCTATCGCAACTGACTCATAACTGACTAAACACTAAACGACTGAACTCAATCGAACAATTCCAGAATGTCCAGATAGCGTTATCTGTGTTTTCGCGCTATAGAATTTCATGGAAGAAACCAGATAACGTTTAGCTTTAAGTTGAGTATGTGTAGTTCATCCTCCTACACATAGATGACACTATGTACAATTGTACATTTTATTATACCAATCGTTGTTGCAGCGGCGTGCGCTTTCAAAAACGGTTTTAAACTTGTTCGCGGGCCGCATTATCTGGCCGTTTTCAAAATTGATTTGGGCCGCAGAAAAACGTTCACTAGGCCGCATGTTTGACATGGCTGCTCTTGGGTGCCATGGATCTTGTATGGCTTCAATTTGTTTCCATTAAGATATTTGACATATTTTGTAAGTTCTGGGTACTGTTGACTTTTTAATTGATTTGTTAGAACAGCGGTCACTAAACAAGTCGCAAACTTCTTAATATGTCCTTATTTTATTTCCATATCGGCTAAAAATCAAAATATGTTTCCGATAGAACAAAAGCCATAATTTTGTAATTAATACAATATTAAGCTGCCTAACTGACAGTGATAATACGTTTAATCTGCCATTGTTGAAGCATGGCAATGGCAAGTGCTTCAAAAAAAACAATCCAGTTCAAGTAAAGTATTTTATATACCAAATAAAGATTACAAAAATACATTACAAATTAATAAATATCTACATTGATGGTATATAGATTTAAAGGTATGTATATTTATTTTTTTATTTATTATGAGATTTCTACATTTTAGGTAATAATAGGCAATGTTTACTTCTTCCAGAATGTTTTGGCTCGTAATGTAGATTCGCTTTTTTCAATATACCCAGGACTTAGAAATAAGAATATTTTTTGATTTGTCTTTATGGCCTGGATAATGTGTGAAGGAAAGCAGCCAATATCGATTAATAAAAAAATATTCTTCATAACTCAAAAGTCGTTCATTTCAATAAAAATAAATGGGGCATTCCATTTAAGATAAGAAAATGACTACGTCTAGCGCAAAACTGGGAAATCTGGCAACAGTGTCAATACCACTTTAAATACCGCATGCCCGGAAACCTCCAAATGCCGAATTTTGTTAGAACAACTTTAGCGGTTTTGAATATTTAAGCGTCCCGTTCTTTTTACTAACGTTGTATATATATATATATATATATATATATATATATATATATATATATATATATATATATATATATATATATATATATATATATATATATATATATATATATATATATATATATATATATATATATATATATATATATATATATATATATATATATATATATATATATATATATATATATATATATATATATATATATATATATGATAGCATGGCAATATATATATATAGTATTCGGGTGTACATCCGTTTATATACATAATGTCAAAAATACATTAAAAGATACAGTCCGTAATAGAGACTGTCTGCAGTCTCTATTCGAGAGCGAGAAATAATAGCAATCGATAAATGCCAAATGTGATTTTGGCGAAACGTATAAAACTGTTCTTTTAATATATATATATACACCCGGAATGAATATATTTTTATGAAGGAGTAAAAATCAACACATATATATATATATATATATATATATATATATATATATATATATATATATATATATATATATATATATATATATATATATAGAAGAAGACGAGTACAACTAGCGCCAAAATGAATACACAGAACAATACTAGAGTCACCAACAGGAGCAAAACAGACATTGTGGATGACTCTAGTATTGTTCTGTGTATTCATTTTGGCGCTAGTTGTACTCGTCTTTCAACTAGTTGACTGAACTGATGAAGATCTTAAGTCAGAGACACGTCTCTATCGTTAGCCAAATTCCATTGCTTTAACGGTCATCCCAAAGTATATCTATATATATTATATATAGTTCTTATATATATATATTTTCTATTTATATATATATATATATATATATATATATATATATATATATATATATATATATATATAGTTTCAGGTACGCGGTCTGTGACTATTCAAACTATATTTATTTTAGATCACGATATTTCGTCAAATTTTTATTGACTTCATCAGGAAACAACTAGAAACAATAAATTTGTCTTAATTTACATACCTCAGAAAATATACAGTTACATTGCACATTAAAATATACACTTACAATGTTAGAGTTAGTCGAACATATTATAATACAAGGACAATAAAAGCAACATTATGCACATTCAGGACAAAACCAATTTTTACACTTAACAGGTATTCAATACAAATACAAAACGATAATGTGCGTTCTCCGATGGTTTGAACAATGATGGAAAAAGAATAAACAAACAAGAAAAAAAAAGATAAATTGATAGCATGTGGTTCTTATACATTCCTAAAACATAAAACAGTAAATTCTAAACTTAAGATATATATAGGATGTTAATTCTTATATGTCACATTTGGTTTAAAATATTACAGTAAATATTGCTTAGTTTATTTGTGTCTAATTGTGAATTAATTACATTTATTGATATGGCACATTTCGAGAAACAATCTATTTTTATAGTTATCAAGCTGTTCTAGTATCTTGATATTACTATAGTCAAATTTATGCTCTGTTTTTAAGTGATGCTCTACCAATGCGCACGAATTTTTGCCAATATGGCAATCACTTTTATGTTGAGTTATTCGTTGCTTCAACCATTGTGACGTTTGGCGAATATAAAAACCGTCACAGTCTAAGCACGACATTTGATAAACACAACTGGTTTTATATACAGATGGCGTTTTTTCTTTGACCTTTGAAAGTAACGAGTAACTTTGTATTATATTATATTTGGCTATTTTTATACTAGAAAAAGGTTCAAAAAATGAAATAATTGAATTAGTGAGATTATTTATATATGATATATTTTATTTATTGTTTACTATCTTCTGTGGAGCCATCATAAAAGCTTGTGTTGTAAATGAGCTTTTTTCGAATGTGTTTAGGGTAACCATGGTTCTCAAATATATTAAAAAGTTGTTTAGATTAGATTGTATATAAATGTCCTCATTAACGTGGGTTAGCCTGTTTTTCATTGCAATGACAGTATTGTATTTTTGATTGGTTGGTTTAAAAAATAATTAAGGTATCTACCTGATGATGTATCTTTTTGGTACCAATCTAAAATAATGTTGCTTTCGTCTGTGCTTATGACTTTCGTATCTAAAAAGGGGACACTTTTATATTTATCATACTCAATTGTAAATTGCAAATAGCTGTTAAATGAGTTAAAAGTATTCAACATTTCTTGAATTTGATCATTTGGGACAGAACAAATGAGATCATCTACGATATTTTTTTTTGGAGTCTTTAAAAATATGCAAAATTTGCTTCTATGAAGGGTAAACTATTTATAAAGATAATACCCTGGTACTAAAACCTTTGCTATCTTTAGCTTTTGAAAGCCTTAACAATGCGTTTTCTTGAGCTACAGCAAATGAATTACTTACACAATAACATGATTGAAATTGTCTGCCATCAACTTCTTCCAGTAAAATCTAGTTACCAGATCATTCTTAAATGACATTAACATGTGACTAATTTTTTATTAAAATTTGAAGGCAATTTGGCATTTAGAGCCCGTACAACTTAAAAATCTGTACAAAACGAGAGAAATAAAAACGGCAAACTAATTCCTACAATACTGCAGGCTGCCTCAATGGGCCGAGATAGTCCCTTCAACCGAAAATATGTTTCCCTTAAGGACGGTTGATTACCTTGCCTTAAAAGCCTGTCAACTTTACTTATTTTTTTTATATTTAAATACTTTTTCTTAATATACAAAATGGTCTAAAAGGGCTAAAACAGTTACTTAAAAATCTAATTTTCTAAATTTCTATGACCTAAAACACAATGTATTCTAATTACTAATAACACTAGTATAATAAAAATATTCCACTAGATTCTAGAACAGTGGTCGCCAACCTTTTCAAGGTGTTGAACTACTTTGATAATTTAGAACTAAACCGTAAACTACTTACTACTACCAGCGTTTATGGCAGCGTAAACGAAATAATGCACAGTTGTATTTGACATACATGTTTTTATGTAATTAATAAGTACAGGGTGGCCATTTTATGGTGATACAGTACCTTATCTAGAAAACGGTAATAGTTACGACAAAAAGTTAAATACAAAAGTTATTTGGATTCAATTAAATTTTTATTTTATTTCACTTTTGCTTATACAGGATGTTTCGTTTTGACGTGACACATGTCAACTTTCTTAATTTAAATGGGACATCCTATATATTATTACATGTTTCGATTCTACTGTTAATTTGCGAAAGTTTTTATAATAACATCTATATTTGAATTCTTTATCGTTTTTGAGTAAATTGAGTTTTTAGAAAAAATTTTTTACCTATAAAACTTTAATGGAACTGACTAATATCCTAAACATACATTACTAAGGGTTCAATTCAACGAGTTTCCATGCTGGTCTTACCAATTAATATACAGGGTGTTAAAAATGGAGAGCAAAACAAACAGAACTTTAAATGTAAAAATCTCCTGTTTTTCAAATGGAACACCCTGTATATTTTTATTTCGTCTGTTTCAGCGTTCAATTACCTATCATTACTCATATATATGTCCTATACCTAAAATGAACAGTTTCGATTTTATTAGCTGGTTTCTGATTTATCCCGGAATTTTGCCAGTTAATGAGATTAGAAACTAAAAAAATCAAGATAGGCTTAGGAAATAACCTAATGCAATTGTTGACTTAAGTTGACATTTGCTCTGCTTGTCGTCAAATTTTTGCTGCGAAATTTGTTAAAAAACGGCTTTACATAGTTTAGATGAACGTTTGAAGTTATACAACTGTTTCATAAAAAATAATAAAAGTCCAGGGCTAGCCCTTAGAGAATATTCGAGGGAATATCCTAATAATCGAGTTCCCTCCAGGGCTATATTTTTTCAAATTGTGCGTGATTTGGAAAATGGTGTCCTTAAAAACTCTAAGAAAAATCGTTCCAATTTTGTCCTCACTGAGGAAAAACACCTGGAGATTTTACTTTATTTCGAGGAAGATCCCAAAGAGATGCTGACAGAGACATTGCAGGTGTCAGTAGAGGAAGTATTCAAAAAACACTGCAGGTGAATGGTTATTAATTTCTTCCAACTCAATTATTATCACAATTAGACTTTAATGAAAGATTGATTTTTTGTTGTGATATTATGGACCGGCAGTTCGAAAATGTGTTTTTTTGAAAAGTGCTTTGGACTGATGAGGACTCATTTAATACGGCGGGTATTTTTAATCGGAAAAACACTCATTACTGGTCTCAAACTAATAAACATCTAATAAAAGCAATTAAAAAACAAGGCCGTCAAACCGTAAATGTGTGGTGCGGAATTATTTGCGACAGTATTATCGGACCAATATTTTTTGACAGGTCGTTAAATGGCGAAAGATACTTGGAGCTGCTTAGGAATGAAATCATGCCCCTTATCAACGACTTGCCAGCAAATATTCGAGAAAATGTCATTTTTCAGCAGGATAGCGCCCCTTACCACACGGTTGCACCGGTAGTAAATTTCCTTAATCAACATTTTCCATTGTGGATAGGAAGACATGGTTTAATATCCTGGCCACCACGAAGCCCTGATTTAAGCCCTTTAGACTTCTTTTTTGTGGGGCACTAAAAAAATAAAGTTTATAAAAATAGATCTAATAATAGAAATGAGTTAAAAATAAAAATCAGGGAAGAGACCAATAATTTTAATACATCTAATTCGGTAAGGAACGCTTTTCGAAAAATGGAGGCTATTTACAATTCATGCAGCACAATGGACGGTGGCCATATCGAAAAATTTTTATAATCTGTTTTAATCATGTTTAATACTCAGTTAGTTATTAGTTATACCGTGTGACACAAGATATTTTTTTTGTCTCTCCCTTATTTTGGTAAACATTAAATAATAAGAACATAAATTACATAATATTTCACTTTTATTTGTATTTTCTAACATTATTTATGTTAAGGAAATGAGAATAAGGCTTAGTTTACGACATTTTTATTTTAGCCCACTTCATCTGTTTACTTATATTAAAAAAAAAATAGTCAAATCAGAAAACGGCTAATAAAATCGAAACTATTCATTTTAGGTATAGGACATATAAATGAGTAATGATAGGTAATTGAACGCTGAATCAGATGAAATAAAAATATATAGGGTGTTCCATTTGAAAAACAGGAGATTTTTACATTTAAAGTTCTGTTTGTTTTTCTCTCCATTTTTAACACCCTGTATATTAATTGGTAAGACCAGCATGGAAACTCGTTGAATTGAACCCTTAGTAATGTATGTTTAGGATATTAGTCAGTTCCATTAAAGTTTTGTAGGTAAAATTTTTGTTTTTAAAAAATATGTTTTTTTAAAAAAAATTCTAAAAACTCAATTTACTCAAAAACGATAAAGAATTCAAATATAGATGTTATTATAAAAACTTTCGCAAATTAACAATAGAATCGAAATATGTAATAATATATAGGGTATCCCATTTAAATTAAGAAAGTTGACACGTGTCACGACAAAACGAAACACCCTGTATAAGCAAAAGTGAAATAAAATAATAATTTATTTGAATCCAAACAACTTTTGTATTTAACTTTTTGTCGTAACTATTACCGTTATAAAATGGCCACCCTGTACTTAACTAATACTAATACATACCTACCAATCGTAGGGGTTTAAAAAATAAACAAAACAGTATAATTAAAATTTTAAACAAAAACATGTGATAAAAATGCGTGCGTTCAATGAAAAAGTTGACACCCGGACTCATCGATAATTTTTCTGATGTTTGCAGTGGAATTTGATACAGCCACTCGAAAACAATCATCCATATGTTCATCTGTAATGCGAGTTCGGTATTTGATCTTAATAAACTTCATATTGGAGAAAGAAGATTCGCACAAATAGGTTGAAGTAAATAACGCTATCACTTTTAAGGCAACACTACATAGAACTGACTATTTGTCTGTACTTACTATAAGCCAGATACATTTTGTACTTTAAACTAACTATTTCAATGCCAAATCACTTTGAACTGCAATCACTTCCATTTCAGTTGCAGCGATGTCTTCGCCAAAGTTCTGCCTAACACAAGTTGCAAATTGTTGGTTATCAATTTTCATGAAGGGTGAAACAATAAATTAAGCCACCAATGCCATTTTGTTGAAATCCTTAAACCGATTTTTGAAGTTATCCATCAAGTTAGAAAGTATTTCTACATGAGATTTACTGTCAAAGGGTTCTGTTGGATTTTGAGTTATCTCCTCTGAAAGAACAGGAAAAGGCTTGACATAACAGTTGATTAGGGTTTGTTCCCAAAACTCAAGTTTTTTTATAAATGCATTTATATCGGAAATCATATCCGACAGTTCTTTATCTCTTCCCTAAAGTTACAAATTGAGTTCATAAATCTGGTCTGTAATGTCCACAAGAAACCCAAAATCTCTAAGCCAAATTGAAGTTTCCAGTTCCTGAATCGGTTCGCCGCGTTGTTTGAAAAATTGAACTGACAATTGACAGATAGGGCTTCATTAAAGCATATTAACACTCGTCCTCTACTTAACCATCGCACTTTAGAATGAAGAAGTAGAATTTTGAATAATCTTCTTTGTAATGTTCTAATCTTGTTTACAATTTTTACGACCAATTTCATGACGTTGTTTAGTTTTAAAAAATGTATGGAAGCGTTCAAATGCTACAAAATGCTACCAGACTCTTATCACAACCCACCATAGCTGGAGCCCCGTCAGTTGTCAAGCCTAACAATTTTGAAATTGGAATTTTCTCAGAAGATATAAAATTGTTTAAATGAGAAAACAATTCCTGTCCAGTGGTTTATCCTTTCAGTGGAATAAACTTCAAAAGATCTTCTTTAATCATAAAATCACTAAAAACATCTGGAAGGTGTCAACAACATCTGTTGATTCATCCAGTTGAAGAGAGAAATAAACACAGTTACCTAAGTCAGATTTTAACTGTGAAAAAATATCCTTGCTCATTACTTCCATTCGTCTTATCACTGTATTAGCAGAAAATTGCATAGATTTTATTGCTGAAACTACCTCGTCTTTATTTTTAAGGTTGGAAAATAAGTTTTATCATTTCCCCGTCCTCATAGGGTTTCTTTTTTGTGCAATTATTTAGGACACACAACAATTATTTAGCAACCGAAACAGAAGCATTACATAACAAACATACATTTTAGTAAAATCAAATCTGCTCTCCAAGTCGTCCTGACAGACCCCTGGACGTGAAATGTGTGCCCCCGTCTATATGTGGCTAGGTTTGAATTAAAACGTGTAATTTAATTTTACCTTCTTTTCAAATTATTGCAAGCTACAGTATTTCACTAAATATTTACTTATTTCGTAGCTAAAACACATAGTTTTTAAGGCGAAAAACCAGAAACAAAAAAAATCTGCTCTCCAGAAGGGACATTATAAATGCAAATGAGGAAAGAGGAACGTAAAAGTCCAATCAGCCTTCTTGTGGTGAAAATTTTTATTTATCTAATTCCTGCGCGTTTCGATCCTAGCGGATCATCATCACGGGACAACTGATTTTCGGCAGGTACGAAATAATTCGAAATAGTGTGGAAAAATTCTGCTTAAGATGTATATAAAATAAAAAATTATATAAATTGAAAAATTGAAACAGTACTTATAGGAAGCAGGACAAAAAACTTTTCACATGAGATAATCGTTTACACATAACAGTCCCACAGATATTTAAATAAAACTATAACAAAGGACATAAGAAAAATATGTAAACATACTTTGTACTACTTATTCTTATTTGTTCAAAACACATGTTAATATCGACTGGCATCAGAAGAAACGGATTAAGGTACCAAACTAAAAATTAAGAATGTTTAAAATTATGAAAGAAAATTTAGTTAATTTAATATTTTTATGTTGGCCAAATCGGGTCAGAGTCAAGGACGAGCAGGTAAAATAAAACTAACGAAAGAAGAATAGTTGGAATGTTCAGTTCAAAAGGGATAAAAATGTAATTAATTATTTAAATAGTTTTAGGGCACTGATGTATTGGCGATATAAGTTGCCTAATTGATCATTTAAATTAAGGGGAGAGCGATCTTGTGAAAGTGTTATCTCGATATTTTCAAGAATATCCAGTTTTTTTCCCTTATCTATGGAATGTAATAATCTTGAGTTTTTTTCCTTTTCGAAATTATGTTTATTAGTTTTTAGATGTGTACCAAAGGGAGACTTATTATCACTTTTTATACTGTTAGACCTGAGATGTTCTTTGATACGTACTTGTAGAGACCTACCAGTTTGGCCGACATATACAGCAGGACAAGAATCGCAAGAAAGCAAATAAACCCCGCTTTTATTTAGGGGAGGTATTTTGTCTTTTAAAGATGAGAAAAAACTGGCCAGTGTTTACTGATTTGTAGCAGACGAAAATATGGTTACCAAGTTGTTTTAGAGATCTTCCCATAATAGTGGAGATCTTGCCTAGAAATGGTATGGAAACGAAGCATTTCGCGGTTAGTTTTCTTGACGAATAAATTTTATATAAGAGTTATGACAAAGATTTTGTCTTTGTTTCTTTTTAAATATATTCTTCAAAATACAAGAGTTCTAACCACACTACACCACAACTTGTTACGTTCTGGACGCGCGTTTCGCTAACCAAGTTAGCATCATCAGCAGATGATATAAACTAAAGTAACTTATCCTAACCGAGACTATTTATAGGTAAATGTGGTCACACTTGGTTGCACCCGACTGCACCGTTGTCAAGTAAACAATAGAGGGGACTATAGGGAATAGGCCCTCTGTCTTTATTTAGTGCTTTCTTACCACATTTAACTATTTCTATACTCTCAAATGCATCCAATAATCTATTATTAGATACATTTTTAATCAACTTAAGATTATTTATTCCTATTCGGTGATTGTTTTCCAAAGCATGTTGGGCAACGCTTGACTTTTCTGTTCTTCCGTGTCTTAAATGTGCCATGTGTCCTTTAAAACGATTGTTTATGGAGCGTTTAGTTTGCCCAACATATTTTAGATCACAATCATTACAGCTAATTTCATAGATGCCACTCCGCTCCCTCAAGTCGACTTTGTCTTTGGGGTTTCCAAGGAGATTTTTTAAACTATTCTCCGTTTTGTAGGCTACTCTAAAACCTACGTTTTTAAATACTTTTTCTAGACCTCTCGTATATCTGGGATCATATGGGATTACTATGAATTTATTGGAAGCCTCAGGTATTTGAAGAGTAGTGGCATCTTTTAACATTTTCTTATGCTTATGTCTATTTACTAGTTTATGTACAAAATTATCATCATATCCATTACTTTTAGCTATATTTTTAATCCGATTCATTTCATTGTTAAAACGTTCTTTACTTAGTGGAAAATTGACTAACCTGTGAGTTAAGAAATGGAATGCTGCCATTTTGTGTTGACGGTAATGAAATGAGTCAGATGTTATATATCTATCAGTATTAGTAAATTTCCTATAAATATCAAATTCTAATTTATCGTTATTTCTAATAACTAACGTGTCGAGAAAAGGTAATTGCCCATTGTTCTCCTTTTCGTACGTAAAATTAATGGAAGGATATTTATTGTTTAATGTTTCTAAGAAAGTGTCCAAATTTTCTGTTTTAGTATTAAAAATAGCAAATATATCGTCTACGTATCTATACCACACCCTTGGGAAATACTTGAGTTCTTTTTTGAATTGGGTTTCTAATCTGCCCATAAACAAATTTGCAAGGAACGGAGATAAGCAATTGCCCATCGCAGTTCCCTCTAGTTGTTTATAATATTTATTGTTGTACTGAAAAAAATTTTGATTCATACATAATTTTGTGAGAAGTAAATACTCATCAATAATTTCTTTCTTCAAATTATTGATTTCAAGTAGTTCCTTTAGGTACTCTAAAGCTAGTGGTATGGGTACACTAGGAAACAATGAGCTTACATCAAAAGATATTAAAATTTCACCTTCTTTTAAGTGAACATTCTTAATTTTATCTAAGAATTCTAACGAGTTAGTAACCTCAAAGTTATCATACGAGATATTTAATTTGCCGAATTCTTCTACTAACCATTTTGAAATATTGTACGTTGGTGATCCAACAGCTGAAACAATAGGTCTCATGGACTTCCCAGGTTTATGAATTTTGGGAAGGCAATACAGTTTAGATAACTGTGGGTTACTATGTGTTAGTTTGAATTTTAGTTTATCGGACACAAGGTTTTTACACTGTTTTAAAGTACTTTTTACTTCTGTTATCATTTTTGATAACGGGTTTTTCTCAATTAAATCATAAGGACCAGTTTGAATCAAATTGTCTACTCTTTCAAAATAATCTGTTTTGTCTAGTATAACAACCTTATTTCCTTTGTCAGCTTTTAAATAAAAACATTCCTTTTTCTTCAGTCCCTGGATAACTTCAGTGTTTTTACGAGAAACATATTTTGACTTGTTGTTAACAACGTTTTTTTGAGATTTGATTTCTGCAGGCCTCTCTAATGAATCCCTTAGTTGACTCTGGCACGTATTGAATGGAACTTTCGATATTCCCTATAATAGTTGGTAAACTATTTTTTACTGGAGGCTCTGCAAAATTCAAACCTTTATTCAAAAGGGCTATTTCTCTATTATCAAAAGACTGAGAAGAAAGATTTTCTACAATGTTCTCGACTTCCGAAGAAATTTGTTTTTGTGGACTTTGTGTTAGGACTAAATATATTCTTGACTATGTGTGTTGGAAAACCATTTTTTGCAGCCATTTGGTGGATTATGTTTTTTTTCCAAAATGAAATTCTCTTCTTTTAGGGGAATTGAGAAAAGCCGATGAAACATACTGTTGAGTGCAGCTAGTTTATGTGATATATGATGACATGAATCCCAGGGTATCATGTGATCTGTTTGTGTGGACTTTCTATATATTTTAAAATCGATATTTTGAGGCATTCTTTCTAGAGTAAGGTCTAGGAAATTAATTTTTTGTTGCTGTTCTACGTCCATGGTGAATTTGATGTTAGGGTGGAGTCCGTTGAGGTATTCTAAAAAGGAATTTAGCTCAGACATGTTTCCGCACCATCCAACCAATGTATCGTCCACGTACCTACACCAAAAGCCTACCTTCTTGACAAGAGGGTGACTGGAATTGAATAATTTGTTTTCTAGGATATTCATAAAGACTTCTGCAACTAGGGGTGATAGTGAAGATCCCATCGGGAGACCATCCACTTGTTTGTATAGTTTGTTGTTAAATTTACAGAAGTCTGAATCCATACATTTTTTTAAGAGGAGAGAGAGAGACAAGAAGTTTGCTCTTTTGTCAGATTAGGAGAGTTTTTTCACAAATGTTCGACAATGTTAAGGCTTTGAAGTCTAGGGATGCTTGGAAAGAGATTACTACTACATCAAGTGTTTTTAAATTACTGTTAAAGGAGACACATGGGTCTTTATTTAAAGTAATAAAGCTATCATGATTCAAAAAACTCTCTACTTTATCGATATAGTCCTGTTTGTTTAAGATAACTAGACAGTTTCCCTTATCTGACTTACCCAAAACTAGGTTAAAATGTTTCATTTTTGTTTTAATTTGTCGGATAGTTCTCTTGTATGAAATTGAGTGTTTGTTATTGTTGAGGTTTGAGAATTTCCGCAAAGTAAGCGAAAATTTTCCTCTAATGACGTCGGATAGATGATGTTTGTTGTTTTGCAAGGATAATTCTACATCTGCAATTAAAGTTTTCACGTCAGTTTGACTTAGGTCTCGGGTGGGGCTAAATTTTAGACCCTTCTCCAGTAGACTAGTCTCATCTTTGTCCAAAGTGCAAGAAGAAAGGTTCAGTAATCTTGGATGGAACTTAAAATATTCTGGAATTTGATTTGATAGTGGCTTCAATTTGTGTCTTCTTAAACCGTTTAATTTCTTCTTTAGTTTAGTGAAGTGTTCTTTTTTCCTTCTAAGTCTCTTTTCATATAGATTTTCTTGCAAGTTGGATAACTCGATTGTAGCAAAACGTATTAGTAGAAGAGAGTAAACTATCTTAAGTTTCGTGGTAAGTAAATCTCTCACTGAGTACCAACGGTTTCTTTCCTCTTTGACAGCTAACTTTTTACATTTTTCTATGTTCTTGCGTGTTCTGTGGTTAAGGTAAGCCAAATCTGTTGATCTAAACTTGTGTGTTACGTATGTAGGAATCAAATTTTCTTTTAAACATTGATTATTGAACCATACATGTGCTTCTGATTTATCCCTTTTATGTGAAAGCTTTTCGAAAAGATGGAGCAGGGAGCCTGGTCATGAATAGTAAAATCAAATCTGCTCTCCAGAAGGGACATTATAAATGAAAATGAGGAAAGAGGAACGTAAAAGTCCAATCAGCCTTCTTGTGGTAAAATTTTTATTTACCTAATTCCTACGCGTTTCGATCCTAGCGGATCATCATCAGGGGACAACTGATTGTCTGCAAGTACAAAATAATTCGAAATAGTGTGGTAAAATTCTACTTAAGATGTATATAAAATAAAAAATTATATAAATACATTTTTACCTCTAATTTCTGTAAAAAAATACTGTTTTTCCCATTCTGAATGAAAATTGCATGTCTTTACTTTCTTATTCCTGCTTGCCATATTTTTTTTATTGATCACTCTGTGTTCTAAAACATCTAATGCCTTTTAGTTTTAAACTGAACGCGTTGTACCACCGACATGTGCATTTAACGCGTTTAAAGCAATCTAGATCTTTCTCGTGTTCTCAAACATTCACGCGTTGCTGGAGCTCTAGTCAATTCTAGCAGCTGTTGTCCAGAGCGCTCATCGCAGTGTTGCTGCTGCTTGTTTTCATTATGTGATTTTTTTTCAAAAATTATGGACGCTTCTTTGATTTTCACAAGATATGTTGTGAGGTACCAGAAATGTCTTCGGCGAGCTACAGCTAGCTCGCGATTTACGGGTTGGCGAACACTGTTCTAGAACATGACATCATCTTTTTTTATTGTGCTTTATTTGAAAATGTGCTTACGTTGAAAATGACTTTTTATATTCTGTTTTTGCTTTGTTGTGTAAGGACAATACTCGCACGAAAATTTTGGCTTAACACCACACTCATTATTGATGTGACGCCTTAGATAACTCCTTTCTTTGTATCTCTTGCTGCATTTAAAACACGTAAAACCTAAAATAAACAGAAATATTATACGTTTTCTAATATCTGTAAGCTCCTACTTCACTGATGGGTATACCTAAATTTTAAGACAAGGTTAACTTTTCAAAAAATTGGTAATTTCACCTTCACTTACAACATCGCTTGTTCACTATGGGTCTCACACTCAAGAAACAAACCTAGTGTGTGGCCTGTCATTTCAGAAAACCTTGTTTTTGATCTTTCGTAGGGCATACCCTAGTAATATTAGAGACAGGTCAGGAATTTGATATGTATTTTTATAGGAGACGTAGATCTCGAGTCTTGTTTGAAACATATTTCTGTACCATTTTTGATACCGAAGATAGGGTACCGCAAAGTTGACCAAAAAAGTCAACAAGAAACTTTTTGGAATAATGGTTCTTCCGGTATTACAGAACTCTATTGTTTTTGGTTGGGTTTTGACTTACTAACGATTTCACGAATTTTTTTCGTTCGAAAAAAGGGTGTTTTTGGGGCGCTTATATTTCAAAGTGGGTGAGTCCTATTCAAATTTTCCAGGAGACTTTTTCATAGTAAATATTCAGGAGAACAAAAACCTAAATGCATCTCTGTCGGAAAAATGGCGAGAAAATAAAACTTTTTAAGAAAACTTTTCGAAAATCATAAAAAAATAATTTTTTTAGTAACTTTTTCTTTTTTATAACAAAAAATTAGATATCTGGTCAGAAAACTAATTACAGCACTGAGAAGTGATTAAAAAGCTACACAAAATGGACTATTTAGGAAGGGTCTTGGATTATATGCAGGGGGTGCACTAACGAGCTGAAATTTGCACCAAAGTTCCCAAGAGTGGGTACATTTTTTAACATTATCCTGTATTACAAGAAAATATATATCTATGTCCGTAGGATATTTTTTTACGGAACAAGATATTTTTAATTGGACCGTGACCAAAATTCGGAGTTAAAAAGGGCTCATATCAGTCAAAAATCGATTAGGTGGTCTTGGCCTAGGATGATAATAAAATTGACAGAGATATTTGACATGTCGGTTGTGATAGATGTCACGGCTGAGTTTTGGTTTGTTTAAAGCAAATATTTCCCTGATATTTGATATTGCTTCGATTTATGTTTGTGCATTTACGCGTTAAAGAGTCTTTTTCATAATTTGTATTTTAAACTTACGAGTTTAAGTGTATGTGAATATTTTTGCAGCTGTCCAAAAAACGTCTAGTATGCCAAACTCTTCTACAGCTATTTTTCTTTTAAATGAGATTTTTAAAGATAAATGTAAAAACATATACATCTGTAACCGAATGTATCGAACTAGCGGTCGTTTGTCTATCGGGAATAAATTTCAAATGGGTAAGTGGAAACACCCTGACGATAAAAAGGTACCTAAGCTTAATTAAAATGAAATTCCCAGCAATACCATATAAATAAGTTTCGTATTTTATCATTAAAGGAGATTTATTCATGATGAAATATTTTAAAGTAATTTTGTATTAATATTCTTTATGTTAGATACCCATGGCAAAAAGGAATACTAATAATATAGCGTCGTTTTAAGGTAAAGTAACAAAGCATGTATAGGTCAAAAAAAACATATATGACGTGGGTATTTAACATATGAAGGCAATTATTACTCAAATCACTTATTATTTGTTTCCATGCAATATCACTGCTTAAAAATCGACAACACCGCTGCATTTTTCTCAATCCTAGATTTCACAAATCTATAAAACTAATAAACAAGTAAAGTGGACAAAGCGGTGTTGCCTTGAGAGTAAGGGAATTGTCTTGGGATATTTTTGATAAATTTTGTGCTAGTTCTTGGGCATTATGGTGTGTAACTGCGAAGTGTTCAGTTGTTTATCATCTGACATGAATATTTTCTGCTAATTCTATTACTTTTTTAATTCTGTGCAATAGGCTTTAGCATAGTTTTAAAAATTTTGATCTATGTTGATTTTAATTGTTGTAAGAGTAGCCTTTTTGTTCTACTCAATTTTTTGATTCCTGTAGTTAACCAATTATGCAAAGATGAACCAACTCATTAAAACTGTCATAAATGGATAATGATAAATCAATGTCTAAATTATGCATGTTAGTCTTACTTAAAATTCTTCGGGATATTAAAAATTCAGTATTGGAGAGATTTGGTACAGTCAGAACTTGGCGCTTACCTTAAAATCAAAAATTGTGTTTTAAATTATCTTGAAATAAAAAAGGATTCATTATGAGAGTTGGTAAAAAAATTCTTCTAAGCAGCAAGGCAAATAAACTAAAAACAATAAAAATTACTCAAAATTTTATTTATATTATTAACAAGTGCCACACTAAAAGAAGGCGGCATTAGAGATCCCAGCTGGGTGTAGTCGTATTATATGGTTTTTTAGGTTGCCTTTCTGTTTTGACACGTAAGAGCAAAACATGCAAGAGAACTTTGGCATGACTCCACACTCATCCCTGACATGCCGTACTAACGTTTTTTTATAGCTATAACTCCTGTAGCATTGAGAACATTTATAACCTGAAACAACCAATAATAAGATAAGTTTAATTGACATATCATGATTCTTATGATAAGAACACGTCAACTATAAATTAATAACCCGATGTTTCGAGTTTGATAGCACAAGGCATCTTCTCGCGACGTAGGCCAGGAATAAAAACCACTTGAATTTCTCCGACTTCACTTCTAGTAATATCCCCACACCGTTTATGGAAATGGATTTCGGTTAATTTCTCTAATTTAATGATATAATGTAGTTCTCATGAGATCAATCTTTTTAGATACAGGGAGATAAACTTTTGCTAAATCCCATATAAAATATATAGAGAAAATAAATTGATTTTCCAATATATTTATCCTATGGTTTCCAAAATAAAAAAAAATGTTTACGCGGGTTTGTTTCTAAGTTATAGTAAGAATATTACAATATAAGGCCTGTATATCCAGAATAAGGTATTTGTGGACCTAATTTTTTTTTATTTTGGAATATACTATATGATAAATATTTTGTGTCATCCTGTTTTTCCCAAATATTTTATATGGAATTTGGACAAAGTTTGGCACCCTGTATCTTAAAAAACCAGTCATAGGATTAGGTTGCGCCACGGCCGACTTCAAAACAGGCCACGAAGTAGTAAATCTAGCAACAATGTTTTCGTATATGGGAATGGGGGGTTTTGCGTCTATTTGTTTTTTGGAGCAACTAAATACAGGGTGTCCCACGGAAAAGAAACACATCTCGTGACTTAATAGCTCGAAAACGAAAATTGATATAAAAATGCGGTTTTCACGGAATGGCCTAGATTTGCCCCTGTTACTTACTGTTTTATTTTAAATGGGACACCCTATATATTTTCATGGTCTTGGATAGCCTGACACTTCTTCTTTTCAAAAATACATAGTTTGGAGATATTTATTTAATGTTCTTAGATTTTAAAAATAACTTTGTAAACTTTTGCATAATAATTAACCTTTCTGTTTACATGAAACGTTGCTTCGTCTGGCATTATTAATTACGCATTAGGAAATTGTCTCGTTAAATCTGCAATTGTTTAACATGTGTATCTAGTATCTTTGTTCGTAAGCGCGGGGTATAATTCGTTGAGATGCTTGAATTTTGTATGCCTTAGATTTAATAATCTTTAAAAGTCGCTTTACTTTTCGACATCATCCATCGCTATCCATTCTTCGTAGTTATGCGACACCATAACTATCAAGTGTGCTTAGGAACAAAAGTATGCAGACGTCGTCATGTCGACAATTAAATTAATTACTAGATACAAAGGTAATACGAGTTTGAAAGAAAATGAGGACGGTAATAAACTGTATTATAAGTTTCCTTTTATACCTGGATTGTTCACTAAGATTCAAAAATGTTTTAAGGATACATATACATACAATGTAATTTTGCTTTTTACAATTTTAAAACTGTTAACAATTTGTTTACACGATTGAAAGATAGACTGCCTGCTGAATATGAGTAAAACATAATTTATGGAATTCCATGTTCCCAGTGCCGGAATACGTTTTACGTCGGTCAGACGAGGCAGTATTTAAAAGATCGCCTACTACAACTTACAAACGACTATCGCAATCATAATAAAATAGACACAACTGCTCTTAGTCTTCATCATCGCAACATGGGTCATGAATTTGATTTTTCAAAGACAATAATTTTTGATAAAGAACAAAATTATATAAAGCGTAATATTGGAGAAATGATATATATTAAACTGAATAATTCGATTAATTTTAGAACAGATACAAACAAATGACTAAACTAGAAATAAGACACAAAGTCTCGGTCTCAGTCAAAAAGAGTATAATGCGGTTTCACGTGTTTCGCCTTTTCAGGCATCATCAGACCTACAATTAATATAACAATCAAAAACTATCACTATAAATATACAAAATTCAAACAGACCTTCGACATTAACTAAAATCACAAGAACAAATCAAACAACTATAATGTCACATGTTAAAATACACACTGAGATGAGGTTAAGAAACTAAGGTATTGACACGCGCAGATAAAAGTTGAATCAAATAAAAGACAAAAAAATATATAAATAAAAAAAGGTTATTGATATATCCAGGAATTGAACCCGAGCCTCCGGCGTGACACACCGAGATACTGACCACCACTCTACCAGCAGGTCCAATGAAAAGTTTATACATTATCTTCCTGCGGATTAATATTAATACCAAGATTATTAAAAATTAGTTGAGGTTCGAAATTGAAGACATCATTAACACAATGTAAAACTGGGCTTCTTTTAGCCCTTGTAATTTCCATCTTTTCTAACAAATCCAGTTTTTTTACTCTTTGGACACTCGTGTAGTACCTTTACATTGTTTGGTATAGAGAAATGGTGTCCAGTTGTTAGCAAGTGGTTAGTAAAAGCCGACTTTGTCTCAGTGATATCAGTGTTTTTATATTTATCGAAAAGGCTAAAATGTTCCCGGACCCTAGTGGAAATCCTTCTCCCTGATTGTCCGATATATACAGCAGAACAATCTCCACAGCCCAATGAGTAAACCCCTGATTTTGAGAGAGGTTCAGTCTTATCTTTGGTCATTACTAGATGTCTCTTAAGTGAGTTCACTGTTTTAAAAGCAATTGAGACATCTAAATGTTTGAAAAACTTCGCCACCTGCATTGAAATATTACCAAAAAATGTTAAACCTTTCAAGCATTTTTTAAGTGTTGGTTTAGAGTGAATAATATTAAAGGAAAGTTTGTATTTATTGAAAAACTTAAAATAAAGTCTATTGATGGAGTGGATAGGAAAACCGTTGTTGAAAGCAATTTGTTTTATAATCTCGAATTTCTGGATTGAAAGCTTCCCTGGAAAGAGGTATTTTAAACAACCGATAGAAAAATGAGTTGAAGGCTGCAAACTTGTGTGAGTGAGGAGAAATGGAACTAAATTGAATAATAATGATGCCTGAAAAGGCGAAACACGTCTAACCGCATTATACTCTTTTTGACTGAGACCGAGACTTTGTGTCTTATTTCTAGTTTAGTCATTTGAAACTTGGTCTCTTAGAGAATATGAACGCTTTCTTACAGATACAAACAATTTAAGTTGCTGTTACTCGTCAATACTAAATAAATATAAAGATCATTTCCAGAGTGGTTTAAAGCAATAATATAAAAAATATTACCCTCGTCTGTCCTATTTTTTCACTACTTTTCTGGGTTTTTGTTATATTTTTAATTTGTGACCTACTAGGTTAGATGTTTCGTGATGTTTTTTAAGTTTGATTTATGTATTAGTTGACTTCGTATACGCCATACCGCGTGGTTTTGATGTAGTTCCACTATTTGCCTTAAACCCCTAATTCTTTAATATCTAACTTGGTATCGTTTCCTATATCAGTGGGAAATAAAACATTGTTTATAAGAATAACTTAAAACATAAAAAGGGACTATTTGCTAAGATTTTGCAGTTATCTCATGAAGCTTTGTAAATTTACATACACTAAAATGATTTATAAAAGCATCCAGACCGCGTGAGGTATTGGTAAGTTAAATATTGTTATTTATTCTTGTCTTAATGTGCTTAACTTATTGTTGCTCATCATTTTTTAAATAGGGGTAAGTACAATTTCTGACATTTCAAATTAGATAGATTTATCATAGTACGACCAAATGTAATGTGCCTTCTTCTTTTTCTTTATTATAGGCCCTCGAGAATAGTGGTTTTATTTGCCTGCCCTCTTCCCACTATAATCCTCTACATTGAACGATTTAAAGGGTGCTATACGAATTCCATTTGAAATTAGGTTCAAAGCAAGAATTTACAAAGTTAATTTTAAAATCTAAGAACTTAAAATAAATATCCCCAAGCTATGTATTTTTGAAAAGAAGAAATGTCAGGCTATCCAAGACCATAAAAATATATAGGGTGTCCCATTTAAAACAGAACAGTAATTTAGTCCCAAAAAATACAATAAATGGTAAAATTTAGCAACATTGACAAGAAAAAACTCGGGGCAAATCTAAGCCATTCGGTGAACACCGCGTTTCGATATCATTTTTCGTTTTCGTGCTATTAAGTAGCGAAATGTGTTACTTTTTCCTTTTACATTTTATTTTGGGTTTCCTTCCTTTTGTACACAACGGTAGTAAGTTGTGTTGTACAACTTTCGTGTGGTAGTTCTACTATTTTTAGGCATTTCTTTTAAAGTTATTGTCAAATTCGCAGAATCAACTTTATTGAATGGACAATCTACTCATACAAGGTAAACTAACACATTTTGGAAACAAAATGGAAACTAGGTGTATGAAACGAATCCGTATGGAGATCTAAAATGTGCCCTCCCAACTCATTCCCGAAACAAAAT
The DNA here is from genome assembly GCA_030620095.1 of Kuschelorhynchus macadamiae. Taxonomy (NCBI): domain Eukaryota; kingdom Metazoa; phylum Arthropoda; class Insecta; order Coleoptera; family Curculionidae; genus Kuschelorhynchus; species Kuschelorhynchus macadamiae. The sequence goes on from JAUTXW010003087.1 coordinate 93,921, forward strand.
GAAAATTACGTTTAAAATGTGCTCGTTCAACACATTTTAGTAATAAAGCGGAAACAACATTTTCGGACAAAATACAGACACAACGTGTTGGAAAAGTGTCGACAGCATAGTGACCGAATTTTGTTAGTTTGTCCAAACTAGCAGAATATGGGAACAGTTTAGGTATATGGTGTCTAAAAGATTACCAGTTAGACACAAACTCATCTTTAACTCTATTGAGTTGAAGTTATATTGAGTCAAATAGAGAAAGTGTCAACACTATTTAGACACAAGAAAACTGCGTTCAACTTCGAACACATTTTGCTCCTTTGGCATCTATTTCTCCAAATGTACCAAAATACCTCGAAAAACCTTGATAACAATGGCCGGTAAAAAAATAATATTTATAACGCACTTCGACGGAGCACAACTATATTGCTGTAAATACCTGATTGTTCTTTCAAAACATTTTTAATATTGTGAAGAAAAAATACTGATATTTGACTAACTACCCTATCCAGTAATTAAATTGGCTTGCTTATAAATAAGTGTTATATTCCAGGAAATATTTTTTATGTTCTAAATATATTTTTTAAATTTGTATGTTAAGAACTAGTAAATAAACGCTCTAACAAACGAAATTTCATAGAAGATGTTAAATATAAACATGACAGCTGCCTTTTTATTGTATTTTTATACTTTTATCATCCTATGTATACCTAGTGCAGATTTAATATTAATTTGATAAGTACCAGTTCTGAATCGGCCGTAGTACCAAGTTTAGTTATTTAATATAAGAATAAATTACGCTTTTCATTGTCTATAAATTCCATAAATATAAGTTTTCCAGTCACTAATTACTAATATCGAATGTGCAAAAAAGATTAAAACAATTAAACACCGTTTTTTGCTGATAAAAAGGACGTGACGACACGGTCCGGCGAAACAGGCCGTGAACCCGCGTAATAACCCCGCCGCGCTGTTGCCAGATTGTTCTTTATGGCCTGTTCTGAGATCGGCCGCGGTTGTGTCCATGAGAATTCTTAATCAGGACATCAAGAACTGTCTTCTGTCAAAATATAAAAAGAATGAGCGGTTTTTGGCAAAATCAAAAAAAAAATAGAGGGATTACTGTGGGTAGATCTTTTTAGAAGTTTTAAAATGAAAAAGAAAAGTTGTCAAAGTGCGAATAGAAATAGTTGGGGTAAACGGTTTACCACAATAAAATGGAATACATCGTTAGATATACTTACCTAATGTCCCAGAATAATATTTTCTGGGGTAATCTGTAACTAAATTTCTATCCAAAACTCTTGGATATGCTTTTACTCGTATAAATAAAAAAAATCATATAGACAGGAGTCCGCAAACAGTTCGCATTTGAGAGAGAAAGTATTAAAACCTTAGTACTCCATTTTATAAGATTTCTTTTTTAATTTTTGCAGTAAATTCTATTTCACAGTTTGGAATATAAATTAAGTTATATCCTTTATATAGATAAAAAAATCAATAAGATGTTTCGGAAAACACGCAATTTTGGCCAGTCCTAGGGGTATAGAATAATTCCCTGAAAACAACATTGTTTTTAAATTTAAAACAGTTAACTATTTAAAAAAGGCAGTTAAAACACTTCAAATTTCTTAACGCCTTTTTTCAATTTTCATATTCTAAATATAATTAAACTTGAAGGCTCTAAGCAAAGTCCTTATTAAATCAAATATTGTTTATTATATAAATCTTATTAAGTTACATAGCTAGTGATCAAATAATAGTAATACCACTAGATTCTAAAAAACCCTTTTCTATCAAATACCCTGTAATACTTCATATAGATAGTCCATTACGTACAAATAACAAAGAAAAGGTTTTGTGCTTAAAAATAGTTAATCCTATGATATATTGAGGCGTTGAATTCGAAATTAAACGTGAAAAAGTTAGTAAAAATCTAGTTTTTGAAACACAGAACCTTCTTAACGATTAAAACTCATAATGACAGATTTGATGGATATTTATTGTTTGAAGATTGGTACTTCTGACTGTTGTAATAAATGAGACATGGCCCGAGAAATTATTATGATCAAATTAATCTTAATTGATATAGCGTTATCTAGTAACAGAGTTGTCAACAGAATATTGTGGAGGAATAAACAGTTCCAGTTTTTCAAGAGTGTTTTTTAGTTACTGTAATGTATTATATTTATATTTAATGAATGTACCATAAATAGGTTATAAACTCTGAACGAACTCTTTGTACCGTTGTACGTATGACAGATGGTATCATAGTCAATCGGCGGTAGTGGGACATTTGCGCGAATTTCAGTTGCGAAATTCGGGTTGGACGATTTTTAAAGCCAGGCTGGAAAATTATTTCGCCGCAAATGACATAAAAAAGTGCTACCCATCCTAACAAAATGCGAGCTATTTTGCTAAACGTGCTGGATCAAGACGCCTACAAATTAATTTTTGACCTAGTGGGTCCCGAGAAACCAAGAGAGAAAACGTACGCTCAGTTGGTTGCCATATTCGATGATCATTTCAAGACGCAGCAATCGCCTTTTGCAAATCGATTCCTATTTTATTCGGCACGGCCGACGATAACCAGACGAAACGCCTAGCAAATGGGCTCCAAGAGTGAGAGGCTTAGCTGTTGGATGCGCATTTTGAACGGAGCTAACAGTTTGCCTAAGATACAAATTTGTCTTTGGATTTGGAAAGGGGCCCATTTTCGACCGAGGAAAAAATTGAAGCTACCTTCAAAAAAATGGTGGAAATTGCAGCTTCCAAAATGGCGGCGCGGGAGATGCACGAAGTCACTGTCAAAACGGAACCTGTCAATCATCTTAGAAGGCGTGACCGCGCAAGCAATGGAGGGGGATATGTCAAGTATGGCGAACAAGTGCATGACAACCGAGGCAGAAGTCAAACAACAACAACAAAGGGGGACTAAAGCCAGTCAAGAGGGCCTGGGACGTTTGTGGACGAAGCAATCATTCTAAAGATAAGTGTTTTTATAAAAATTGCTGTTTACATTGTAAACAGCCTGGTCACCTAGTAGTAGTAACATAAAAGTAAATAAGTTCAAGGACAATTCCCATAGTTTGGATTGTTTACTAAATATAAATAATCAGACTAAGCAGAGTGTTATACATGCAGATAAATTTAATTTAAAAATTTTAGTAGAGAAAAAGCCTTTAAGTTTTCAAATAGACATTGGTAGTAGTATTTCCTCTTTTTCGTATGAATTGTATTTAAAATGTTTCAAAAAATATCCTTTACAAGTTTCGCACAAACGTTTTATTTTTTATAATGGAAATGAGTTTGAGTTTTTTGAATTTAAATATTAGATATCAAAACAAAGGAAATATTTTAACATTTTTTGTAATTAGTATTGGTGGATCACCAATATTGGGCAGAGATTTTTTTATCACTTTATGACATTGGTTTCAAAATGATGAATTACTGTGAACAAAATTTGGAAAATATATTTTCACAGTTTTCTGAAGTTTTTCCCCGGGTTTAGGACTTTTTAATAAGGCTGTTAAAAAAAAATTATTTAAAAAAGAATGTTAACCCTAAGTTTATTAGAGCCGGGCTCTATCCCTTTTGCTATAAAAGAAAAAGTTGAAGTCGAAATTAACAGAATGCTTTCCTTAGGTATCATCTCTCCAGTGGAGTACAGTCGCTGGGCTACCCCCATCGTTCCCATGTTCAAGAAAAATGGACAAATAAGGATCTGTGGTGATTTTAAGGTTACCATAAATCCTTGCATTGAAGTGGATCAGCACCCCCTATCTAGAATAGAGCAGCTTTTTTCTAAACTTCAATGAGGAGGAGAGTACAGTAGGCTAGATTTTTCTCAAGCTTTTCAACAGATTGAAGTTGATGAGTCAAGCAAAGAGCTTTTAACTATTTCCACGCATTTAGGATTATTTAGGTATAACCGTCTTACTTTTGGGGTAGCCTGTGCACCCTCAAAATTTCAAAAAATAATGGATTCTCTTTTTATTTCAATGGAGGGAGTCGCTGTTTTTCAAGATGATATTTTGGTTACTGGGAAAAATAAAAACATTTTGAAAATTTAGAAAGATTTTTAACCGTTCTAAAAGATTCTGGTCTAAAGGTTAATTTTGAAAAGTGTCAGTTTTTCCAAAAAAAAGTAGAATATTTGAGGTTTGTCATTAATAGCGAGGGTTTACATCTTTCTAATAAAAAAACAAGGGTCAAAGATGAGGCTCCTAGGCCAGAAAATGTCAAACAACTTCAGTCTTTTTTGGGGAGCATAAATTGTAATGGTAGATTTGTAAAAAATATGTCCACAATTTTAAGTCCTCTTTACAGTTTATTAAAAGGTAATACTAATTGGAATTGGAATGATAAGTGTGAACAAGCTTTTTCGAATATTAAAAAAATGTTAAAATCATCAAATGTTCTAGTATATTACATTCCAAAATTGGAACTCAGATTAACCCCTGATGCTTCTTCAGTAGGGGTTGGAGTTATCTTGAGTCACAAGTTCCCTACTGGGGAGGACAAACCGATAGCTTTTGCCTCAAGAACTCTATCTACTTCTACAAAAGTATTCACAAATTGAAAAGGAAGCTTTATCAATTATTTATGGGATCTTAAAAGTTAATGAATATTTATATTGAAATAAGTTTACTCTTATAACAGACCATAAGCCACTACTGGCTATTTTTGGGGAAAATAGATCTATTCCACAATTTTCAGCCAACAGGCTTAGACGTTGGGCTTTAATTTTATCAAGATACAATTATAAAATAGAATATATCAGCAGCAGTAAAAATAAGGCTGACTGACTTTCACGTTTGCCTTGTTCAGGGTGGTCCATTTAAGATGCTCCTATACTTTATCTCAATAAATAGAACACTGAGAAAAAAAAGTTAATTTAATTTTTTTTTATAATATTTTTATGTGTTCCATTGTTTTCAAATGTTTTGGTAACTAAAAAAACTTAATTTTTTTAAATGGAACACCATGTATTTAGCACTTTTATTGTGTTTAGGATTTAATTCTGCATCATTCCATATATATAGTTCATATTCCAAAAATTAGTAATTTTTTTAAGACCATTTGAAAAAACTCATTTTATAAAACTTTCGAAAGTTATTTTTTGACATCTATATCCAAAAGTTAATAGACAAAAAACCCTAAAACTTTTGTATTTAAAGGTTTTTTTCTACACCATATAATTACAGCTGTAGGTGGGTGTCAAAATATAATCAATCCATCTGTACATTTCGTGAACTAGAGTGCAACATGTCTCTTAAAATCTTAAAAATTTCCCTCACTCCCACTTTAATTTTTCCTCGAAAACGGGGGTGCTGTTAGCAATGAACACGATGAAAGATTCCATCAAGATATCTTCGACGATACAGAGGTACCAGAGCCGTTGGGACGAATCGATGCTAACAGTCTACTGCTGGACTGTGACAAATGATGCTTTACAAGCGATAAATCAAGAACAAGATATTTTACAATGTTCCTCTTTTTAAGTTTTAGACATTTATCTCTATCAAACTACTCTGTATCTTAAGAACGCAAGCTAATATAAATTTCTCGTTGCCATATTCGTTTTCTCGACCCAAAATTAGTAAGAATTACCTATTTAGTTGCCGGAAATTTTGTTTATTTGCGTTGTGCGTCATATTGACCCATAAACAAATTTTACCAGTCGGTCGGATGCAGTGCATCGCAGACTGGCAACTCTGGATGTTAAGCTATGCTGAAACCTCTCGATGGATCCCAACTATATGAATACAATACAAAATTGGATCTATGTGGAGTATTATCTGGCATTAGTTCTATTTAAAAAAAAAGTGAGAAACATAAGAAATTGCAAACTTACATAATTTAAGCTAACCTAACCTAAGATTGTATTAATTATTAAGATTAACATTCTACAATATCCTATGTAAACAGAATGCCGTTCTGTTTAAAGACGTTATTATAAACATGGAAATATTTAAAAAGTTTCTGTGAGTATAAGCCGGGAAACGCTTTGTTTTCAAGACACAGGCTGGTGAAATTTTGAACATCTTTTGGTTTTCTTAATGTGTTTTCGAATTGATTCTAAAATGATGAACATAATATAATTTAGAAAATTATATAAGTTCAAACTTTTTTCGGTGGACTACACGACCCTTTTGACAGCCCCCAAAAATTTGCTTTAGCAACACTGACATAGTTTGGTACTTTTTTCGGGCTTTTTGCTTTATTCTAAAGATTGTAACTACCTTGGACTTGTTTGATACTTTGCAAGGTTTTAAAATCATTTATAGGAAAATCAGCTTTAAAAAATGGATAGTAGTGATAGTTTTTAAGGTAATAAAATCTGACCCAAGTATCATTAAACTACAAATTTTTCTAATATATTTCCAAACTATGCAAGGTATATCAAAAAAGTCCGAGCAACACAAAATCTAGCAAATTAAGCAGGAATTTCGATAAAACAAGGTTAATATTACTATTCTATGATTCAAAGCCGACAGTTCTTTTAATAATTACAAAGAACAAGATAATTTTCATCCTTCAATGATATATATTTCAGTACAAGAGTTATGGTTTTGCTACAAGAACAATGACGTTCTTATAATTTGCAACTTCTGTTGAATAAATATTTCTTGTACTACAGGATTTTTTCTCACTCTAAGAGAAATTTGGGCATAAAACTTGAAATATTCAGGTTACTACATAGATAGTATTAATTATGATTTATTATTTATGTTATTATAGGTATTTAATATTACCACTAGGTAACTTGAAAATAAAGCACTCTCGGACCCAGGAATTTTTTTAAATAAACTGACACTCATAATTTCAGACAAAATTCGATATTCAAAATCTTCAAACCTTGAAGAACTCCAATTGTAATCAATTTACAATCAGAATCAGAACCATTTGCCCTTACAAATTGTTGCCTATTCCCGAGATAAGATTTAAATCTATTTAAAGAAATGCCATGGATTCCATACAAATTTAGCATGCTTATCAAAATATCATGACTTGGCTTAGAATATAAGCAAATGCATATTTTGTCAATTTTAGTATTTAAGTGCATATTTTGCAGTTATTACAGGAAAAATGCATATGTTCTAATTTTTCTGAATATATTTTTATTTCCCAAGACAAATTAGATTTATTTCAAATATAATCCATAATAATAAAATAATTAAAAATGTCTAGTTGCTGGCAGGCCAAGGGTTTTACCCATCCTTTCTTAAAATTGTTATAGGTACCCAATAAAACATCTGTGCTTTAAAAACTATGGATTTACCACGGATTTACAATAATAAAAATGGGGGGGTGAAAATTGTCCAATATGCCGAAAGAAAAGCGTTCATTAAGTGCGGTATTAAATCAATTCGTGCAAAATTTTCCTGATTTTACGACTGACAGTTTTGTGCTGTTTTGTAAATATTGTGATGTTTCTGTTACTGCGGACAAGAAATTCCAAGTGACACAACACATAGGAACTACAAAGCATCAGAAACAAGTTTTAATCACCACATCATTTTCACCAGGACCGGGACCCAAACGATCAAAGTTCAATGAGGATTTGTGCAAGGCGTTTACTAGTGCGGATATTGCACTGAATAAATTAAGTAATCCTGCCCTGCATGTGTAAAGCAATGAGTGGTCTACATGCCACATGTCTTGCCCATGGACTTCATCGATTTGCAGAACAAGTGCGTGCTTTTTATACACGAGTGAATAATCTGATTTCCTCGGTGAAGAAAGTATTCCTAAAAGCTCCGACTCGGGTAGAAAAATTTAGATAAGTAGTAGTAGTAGTAGTAGTTAGGGGGAAGTCTAGAGACCTGACTGGTAGGCTTATAAGGCCCTTTCAGTCTACCCCAGCTCCTCCCTCAACCACCACCCGCCACCAGGTGTACATCCTTGAATCTGCCGGTCCTTACTATGTAGGTCTGCATATCCTTCCATGCAAGATCCTTAACTTCGTCCCTATGCGAGACCGTAGTGCCGAAAATATCTCGTCGCAGACTCGCTCACGCTTCACATCTGCACAGGAAGTGAAACGGAATTTCCTCATCTTCCTGACACTCCGTGCAGATAGAATCTTCCTCAATGCCTAACATAAAGAGGTGTCTCCTCAATCGACAGTGCCTCGTTACTATTCCTACGATGAAATTTAGAGCTTTCCTGTCTCGGGCTAGTAACCACTCTGTTCGGCCCTTATCGGGCTTTACAATGAAGTTTTTAGCTTGCCTCCCGACCCCGGACTGGCCCCATTCACGTTGAAGTTCATGTTGTGCCCATTCGTCGAGTGCTGTCCTTATCTGCTGCCTAGTGATGCCTAAAGCTGATTCTGGTCATACATTCGGGCTGGTGGCGCCGAGTTTAGCAAACTATCTGCCCTCTCGTTGCCCTCAATCCCACAGTGTCCTGGCACCCAAACCAACTTGACTCTTTTACGTCGCGCCAACTGCCCTAGCCTGTCACCGCATTCCTGAACCAAAACTGATCCCGCCATGGGTGAGTCGAGCGCCTTAAGTGCTGCTAGATTATCTGAGCATATGACAATCTCTCCCTCTGCCCCCTCTATGACTTCCTTCATCGTTATTGCCATTAGAATTGCATATACTTCAGCCTGAAACATCATTGAAAACTTCCCCAAAGGGAAGCTGGACCCGGTTTGTGTAGCCTCAATATAAACTGCAGCTCCAGAGGATTGCAACTGTGTCATACGTGAACCATCCGTATAGCAAACAATTGCTTCTTTGGAGAACTCCAGCCTGTTTCTCTCCCAGTCCTCTCTTTCGGGGATTGAGATACTATAACCCTTATGCCATCTTAGTCTGCCTGAAGGTCGTGCTACTCTGTAGGTAGATAAAGGGATCTCTTTTTCCACAATGTGGGAGATCCTTGCATGATCCACAACCTCACTTTTGGTATGCCAAGCTCCTGCGTCTCTCGTTCGCAACTGCGCTGCCATAGCCTCTTTCTTAATGAAAGTCGACAATGATGGCAGCCCTAGCAAGACATCCAATGCTGCTGACGGCGTCGTCCTCATTGCTCTCCACCGAGGGCCACCATACTATTGAGCCTTATGATATCCTGGGTCTTATGACTGCTTGGTACAGTCAGTGCATGACCCTAGGTTGTGCCTACCTGCTGAAGAAGAAGTCAATAGCTGCCAGAAAGTCGCTATTGACTTCCTTATCTATCCTTATCGATATGAGTCTTCCACCTCAGCTGTGACCCCCAGGTATTTAACCTCTTTTGCCATATATATTAAAATTTTGTTTAAAACAATAATTTTATTATATAGTTGTATTAATGTAATAATTACTGGTAAAAATAGCGCCTTAAGGATACCTTAAAGTGTAAATAATATAATATTTTAATTGCTATATTTTTGGTTTATTTCTGTTTTTTTGATCCGATAATAAATGCATGTTTAAGTGCGTATTTTCCCTTGTTTCGGAGCATATTTGCATGCATATTTTTAGATTTTTAAATGCATAATTATCCTAAGCCTAGTCATGATTAACACAGTCAAAGGCTTTTGCGTAATCACAAAAAATTGAGGCCGTGGGGTCGTTGTTACTGAGGCAACGAGAACATAGCGTCATTGGTACACTTGTTAAGTAAAAATCCGAACTGATCCGGGGATATTATTTGATATTAAGGAAAATTGGCATAAGACGATTCTTCAATATTCAATGATTTTTGATGGCACTGGTAGTAGAGCAATTGGGTGATAATTACAAGAGTTAGTTTTTTCGCTCTCTTTATGAACAAGAATAATTATAGCAGTTTTAAGATATTCACGGAATATATCTTTTATGAGGGATTCATTTATTAGTGTTGTAAGGGCCTCTATGACCGGGAGTGGCAGATTCAGGAACATTTTAATTGATACGCTATCAGTGCTACACGAAGATTTGCTTGTGATATTATTCATTTCTTTCAATAGTTCCTTCACGAATATGCCGAAATGTTTGAGAATTTGGGCATCATTTCAGAGTTTGGCGCATTTAATTTTATCAAGTAATAGTAGAGATATTCAATATTGAATTTTGACTGGAAATAGCATGAGCAAATAATTATTTCATGTATATAATAAATTCTTTAAATACTGGAACGTAATTTCCCGACACCCTGCATAATAAAAACAGAAAATTCCCTAAAGTTAATATGTGTCTTCGATCTCGTTTGGATGGGCGCGTCGCATATGTTTAGTCAAATTGCCTCTTTGCTTTGTTACATGAGGACAAAATGCGCATTGAAACTTTGGCATAACTCCACACTCATTCCTGATGTGCTGCATCAAATTCTTTTTGTGTCTGTAATTCCTCGAGCACTGAGTACATTTGAATGGCCGTGGATGTCCTAAAATAAACAATAAGTTATATTAAATAGGAACGTATATCTGTTAAAGTTTATTCATTTATCCTGCTATCTAAGAGGGAGCAACACATGTGTTTTAAATTGCAAGACAAGAATATTGTAAAAATTCGAAGGACCACTACAGTTTTACCGATTTTGTTAAATAGGGTGTTAAGAAAGGTTCTTGTGTTGACATCAATTGAGTGCTTTCTAATACATATATTATATCTAAAACCATTAGAATAAATATTTACCTATCATGCATTCAAAAGAAAAGTTTATGTTCAAAACAACGAAATATATATTCAAATAATCTGCAAAACAAATACTTATATAAAAATCTGAAATAAAACGAGCTAACTACTAATTCCATACCCTCTTGTTTACTTTCTTTACTCTTATTTAGATTTTCAAAACCTTGGTAGTACATCATGTAGCATTTCACATGGACTCAAGCCGATGTTTCGGTTATTTTTTAACGAACCCTCTACATTTTTGGTGGGGTTATGTGGCTCATTTGTAGGGTGCTACACTTCATAGACGTCCGTTTATATAAAAGCCGAACAATATATTCAGGAGTAAATTCACTATAAGAAATAACTGATTTTAAAACTAATATAAGCTCATATTGTTTACTAGCCAGAATATCCAAATGCGAAAACTTATGTCATATTTGATGGTATTTCGAAGATGCCATATAAGTTGAATCCGATATATTAAAAATTGACCTGAAGATGGTATTAAGCAGTGAGGGTGAAACGTCTTTCTGACACATATTATTACCAAACTTGGTTCAAAATACAAGTGTTCTAACCACACTACATCACAACTCGTTACGTTCTAGACGCGCGTTTCGCTAACCAAGTTAGTTTCATCAGCAGATGATATAAACTAAAGCAACTTATCCTAACCACCCGACTGCACCGTTGTCAAGTAAGCAATAGAGGAGACTATAAGGAAAAGGCCTTCTGTCTTTATTTATTTATTTATTTATGAACAATACACATGACAGGCAGAGCCTAAATAGTGTTACAAATGTCAATCATCGTTAAATCTAATTCTATTTAGTACTAAACTATGACTAAGGTTAAAACAATTTTGAAAACAAAAGTTAAAATCGTCTTGTAGAAACAAATACAATACTACCATCAATTTTTTAAAACGGTTATTACAAACATAGTAAGACATAAAACACATTCAAGGTCGAAGCAAATTTTGAACCTTTTTCTTAAACTCAAATGGATTTGCGTCAAAATTAAAATCTGTAGGCAGTGAATTCAAAAACCTCATAAGATTATTTATTGGAGAATTTTTGCCGACGTCGGTACGCGCATAGTTAAGAGCAAAACGGTCACTATTTCTCATAATACGCGATGGAACTTTAAAGTTAATAGCTGACAGTAAATCGTTGCAGTCAATTCTGTTACTGTTACAATTTATGACCAAAACACAATGTAAGAATCATTCTTCGTGTTGCTAAATCATTTAAACCCAACAGTTTCAATCGATCACCATAAAGAAAGTCTGACTTGCCAATACACAACTTATATAATAAAAAATTTACAAATTTATTCTGTACACGCTCAAGTTTTTTAATGTGAACCTGGTAATACGAGGCCCAAATCATACAAAAATATTCTACATTATTTCTAACTGAAGCGAAATATAGAAATCTCAAAGCTTCAGTGTTCTTTAAGTTCCAACGTTATAGATATGAATGATAAAACGAAACTCAGAGTCGAAGATGACCCCTAAATCATTTACCATGCTAACCCGTTCAATTTGTATACGATTAATCACGTACGTGAGTTGAATAAGATGCTTTTTCCTGCTAAAAGAGATAATCTTACATTTGGAGATATTCAGGTCCATATGATTTTATTGACACCATGATTATATGTTGTTTATATTCAGTTGTAAAGAAGAGTCAGTTTCATTATTTATAAGACTGAAGATTTTTAGATCATCTGCATACATTAGGTGGTGACAATCAGCGAGCCTCAGTGATAGGTCATTGACAAAAATCAGAAATAATATTGGTCCCAATAGGAACCTTGAGGGACGCCAGATGAAACGTTGACTATTTCAGAAGTGCAGTTACTTATTTTCACTAGTTGAGTCCGACCATGCAAGTAGCTACGAACCCATGAAAGTAAGGAATCAGATATTCCATATGACTGTAGCTTGGATATGAGCATGTTTTGATCAACCTGATCAAAGGCCTTTTTAAAATCAAAATAAATGGCATCTACTTGACAACCTTGGTCGACAGCAGAGCTTATAAAGTCAGAATAGACCATTAAGTTTGTTTGGCAAGGGCGACCAGTAAGAAAACCATGTTGTTGTGGTGAGATAACTCCAACTGAAATAAAGAAACAAACGCTGAAATAAAGTTATCAGTTAAAATTATTGCAGCACTTTACCCATGCATGTCAAACCTGAGATTGGCCTGTAGTTAGTTATATCAGATCGGTTACTACATTTGAAAAGATGGGTAACAATGGCTTGTTTCCACAGTTTTTTTGGAAATGTGCCAGAATTCAGCGATAAAGAATAAAGGCAACTCAGGTGGTAAGACAGGGATGGGCTACCATTTTTTCAGGAAAACTGGAGGAATTGCATCCAGGCCCGGGCCCTTATTGACATCAAGATTTATAAGTTTATGGAACACTGTATCAGAAAATATAGGTATATAATTAAGATTTATATTTGGATTAAAACAGGAATTACATGTGGCATGAGTACTGAGTGGTTGGGGTTCAAAGTAAACAGATTGGAAAAAGTCCGCAAAGTGGTTCGCAATTTTCTGAGCTTCATTTGATTTTGTGTCATTAAAAAACATTTCTTTTGGAAATCCATCCGTATTTCGCCTTGACTTTACAAAATTCCAAATTTTTTTTAAATTTCTTAATAAATTATGTTGTGTTGTAGTTAGAAAAGCATCATGATCCCTTTTAATAGCAAGTTTAGACTCTGATCTTAAAATTTTATAGGCCTGCTCATTTTCCGGTGATCTACATTTTGTAAATTTATTATAAGCTTCATTCTTTCTTTTTAGCATGTTGATTGTTGTAAAGGGAAAATATGAGGGATATTTTAAAGAGCAACCATACTTAACTGGAACAAACATGTCCACTGCAGCATAAATTATCGCACAAAAGGTATCTATCGCAGTATCGATACATTTAGTGCAATTAATAAATTTCCAATTAATGTTGGAAAAATAAATTTTAGTGCTTTCTTACCACATTTAACTATTTCTATGCTCTCAAATGCATCCAATAATCTATAATTAGAAACATTTTTAATTAACTTAGGATTATTTATTCCTATTTGGTGATTGTTTTCCAAAGCATGTTGGGCAACGCTTGACTTTTCTGTCTCTTTCTGTCATTACAGCTAATATCATAGATGCACACTTCTCCTTCAAGTCGACCTTGTCTTTAGGGTTTCCAAGGAGATTTTGCAAACTGTTCTGTGTTTTGTAAGCTACTCTAAAACCTACGTTTTTAAATACTTTTTCTAGACCTCTCGTATATCTGGGATCATATGGGATTACTATAAACTTAGTAGTAGCCTCAGGTGCTTGAAGAGTAGAGGCATCTTTTAACGTTTCGTTATGCCTATGTCACTTTCTAATTTATATACAAAATTATCATTATAACCATTACTTTTAGCTATATTTTTAATTCGAACCATTTCATTGTTAAAAGGTTCTTTACATTGACTAACCTGTGAGTTAAGAAATGAAATGCTGCCATTTTGTGTTGACGGCAATGAAATGAGTCGGATGTTATATACCTATCAGTATTAGTAAATTTCCTATAAATATCAGATTCTAATTTATCGTTATTCTAATAACTATCATGTCGAGAAAATGTAATTGCCCATTGTTCTCCTTTTGGTAAGTAAAATTAATAGGATATTTATTGTTTAATGTTTCTAAGAAAGTGTCTGCTTTAGTATCAAAAACAGCATATATATCGTTTAGGTATCTTTACCATTCCCTTGGGAAATATTCGAGTTTTTTCTTAATTGGGTTTCTAATCTACCCATAAATGCTAACAAAGGAAATAAGGTTGTTATACCAGACAAAACAGATTATTTTGCAAAAGTAGACAATTTGATTCAAACTTACGATTTAATTCGGAAAAACTCGTTATCATCAAAAATGATAGCAGAAGTGTAAAGTACCTTAAAACAGTGTAAAAACCTTGTGTGAGATAAACTAAAATTCAAACTAACACATAGTAACCCACAGTTATCTAAGCTGTATTGCCTTCCCAAAATCCATAAACCTGAGAAGTCCATGAGACCTATTGTTTCAGCTGTTGGATCACCAACGTACAATATTTCAAAAGAGTTAGTAGAGGAATTCAGCAAATTAAATATCTCGTACGATAATTTTGAGGTTACTAACTCGTTAGAATTCTTAGAAAAAATTAAAAATGTTCACTTAAAAGAAGGTGAAATTTTAATATCTTTTGAAGTAAGCTCATTGTTTCCTAGTGTACCCATACCACTAGCTTTAGAGTACCTAAAGAAACTATTTGAATTCAATAATTTGAAGAAGGAAATTATTGATGAATATTTGCTTTTCACAAAATTATGTATGAATCAAAACTTTTTTCAGTTCAACAATAAATACTATAAACAACTTGAGGGAACTGCGATGGGCAATTGCTTATCTCCATTCCTTGCAAATTTATTTATGGGTAGATTAGAAACCCAATTCAAAAAAGAACTCAAGTATTTCCCAAGGGTGTGGTATAGATGCGTAGACGATATGTTTGCTATCTTTGATATTAAAAAACAACATTTGGACACTTTCCTAGAAACATTAAACAATAAATATCCTTCCATTAATTTTACGTACGAAAAGGAAAATAATGAAAAAGTCGACTTGAAGGAGTGGAGTGTCATCTATGAAATCAGCTGTAACGAGTGCGATCTAAAATATGTGGTGCAAACTAAACGCTCCATAAACATTCGTTTTAAAGAACACATGGCACATTTAAGATACGGAAGAACAGAAAAGTCAAGCGTTGCACAACATGTTTTGGAAAACAATCACCAAATAAGAATAAATAATCTTAAGTTAATTAAAAATGTATCTAATCTAAATTGGATGCATTTGAGAGTATAAAAATAGTTAAAGGTGGTAAGAAAGCACTAAATAAAGACAGAGAGCCTATTCCCTATAGTCCCCTCTATTGCTTACTTGACAACGGTGCAGTCGGGTGGAACCAAGTGTGACCATATTTACCTATAAATAGTGTCGGTTAGGATAAGTTACTTTAGTTTATATCATCTGCTGATGATGCTAACTTAGTTAGCGAAACGCGCATCCGGAACGTAACAAGTAGTGTGGTAAGAATTCTTGTATTTTGATCTATCTTCTACCACAGTCTCAATGTTAGGACCAAACTTGGAATTTGGATGCTCAAAATGGTGAATAATGCACGGCAGTTATTTATTTAAATACAACAAATATAAAATATTGACGCCTAACTTACTATAAATTGTCTAAAGAAATTATATAAATGTTCCTAATAATCTAAAATTTAGAAACCTGATAATACAATCAACAAGACAATGATATAATTACACTCAGTAGTTTTAATTGGTTCTTCAAAGAGCACGATTTGTAAAACAGCCAGGAGTGTAAAATGATGAAACATTTCTGGCATGTCTGTATGTTACTAAACATACATGTCATAAAACAATGTTAAATCTTTACGCATGCGGAGAATTTGGAGAGGACTGAGGCAAAGCTCGAGCTCCATTTAAGAGTAATTTACATTTTGCCGATTTTGTTGAAATAGAATGAATTTAAGAAATATGTGTTGCACTTTCCCCAGAGTTTGGATATGAACATTGTAGTAAGGTGGCCAAACACAAGATCCAGAGTCCAAGTAAGGACGAACTAGTGCACAATAAAGAAGTTTGATGGAACCAACATTTTGAAAACTCACTCTCCAGAAATATACCAAGGTCCCTATTCTGAGAAACAGTTTCAAATGGAATATTGTTGATATTATAGTCAAAATTAAAAGTTCTTCCCCTACCGAAAACTACAGAGTGACATTTTTGGTATTAAGTTCCATCTTGTTTTGATCGCACCAAATGACAAGCCGCTCAAGGTCAGATTGAAGCCTCAGACAATCATCAACACTCCCAACTCTCGTGAAAAACTTTAAACCATCAGCAAATAAAAGAAAATACCTATTATAAAAACATTCGTGTTATGTGGATATTAAAGAGTAAAGCGCCAAGATGTGAACTCTGCGGTACTCCAGAAGACACCTGGATTTCTCTAGATTTAAAGTTATGAACCCTTACTACCTGTGACTTGCTGGTGACGTATGATTCAAGCCATTTCAAAAGTTTCCCATGCACCTCCAGAGTCTCCAATTTGTGAATGAGAACTGCATGATTTACTCTGTCAAAGGCCTCGGAGAAATCAGTGTAAATGGCATGCACCTGACAGCTACCCTCCAAGGACTCCGGCACGAAATTTGCGAATGAAAGGAGGATTAACTTGGTTGAACGATGTGGATGCAATACAAACTGTTGGTTCTGGTCGTGCAGAAAAGATGATAAGCAGTAACTCACAAGATTCTCAACATTTTCGAAGTTTCACTGTTTTGCTGTGTCATCGCAAGACTTTAAAATTAGGGTAATAAAACTTACCTTTCAAAATGTGGGAATGGATTAAATATAATATGAAGTGTTCCAGCCAGAGTAAAGCTTCAAGTTCCGATGAACCTAGATGGTATACCATCAGGCCCAAGATCATTGTTAATATCAGACTTTGATAATTTTAAATTAAAGTTAGAAATTTTAATATTTAAATTGAATTAACATTATAATATCAGACTTAAAATAAATTATACCAAGAGTTTACTCTTGAGAACATTTCAATTCAGCCCCCATAAAAACGTACGCCTTTGTAATATATAAATTTTAAACAAGTTAAAAAGTGCGTCTTCTATTTCCATTGAATTCCACAAAAATGAAAAAAATCTAGAACAGGGTTTTTCATGGAATAGCAATGTAATTTGAAAAACCGTAAGAGATACGAGGTTGGTTAAATTAGGAGTGGTTGCTCAATTTAAAATGACATTGACAAAAAAAACGGAATACCCTCTTTTTTTCCAGGCTACATTTGAAGAGATATTACAAAATAATTTTAACATCTTTATAGCCAACTCCTCTTCTACAAGATAATGCGCCAAGATCTAAAATCCGACGTTTCGTCTTCGAAGTCTCACCATCAACTTAATTTTTGAAATACGGACCTGGATGTTTTATTTTATTTTTAACAAGCGTTCGACCTCTCAAAAGATCTTCAATGAATCAAAAGTCAAAAGACTTAAGATTTTCCCATAAGAGACAAGGTGGTAGGATAATTTTAAATACTCTAAATATACGAGTTCATTACATCACTAGTTTTGAGAGGTCAAGGGCTTGTTAAAAATTAAATAAACAATTCAGGTCCGTACTTAAAATAAATGAGGTTGGTGATGAAATCTCGAAGACAAGCCCTCGGATTATAAATCTGGAATACACTGTCTTTAGAAAAGGAAAAGTAATAATGAAGATGTAAATTTATTTTGTAATATTTTTTCAAATGAAGTTTGCAGAAAATGAAAAGGAAAATGAGTATTTTCGGTTTTTCACGAATATCTTTGATAGTTGTAAGTATCTAAGTTTATCAAAGACATTTTACTCGAAATTAAATTACGCAATTTTTTCACAATTTAACAAATCTAGTATCTCTTAGTACTAGATATGCGAAAGTTAATACTTTTGCTT
This sequence comes from Kuschelorhynchus macadamiae, assembly GCA_030620095.1. Taxonomy (NCBI): domain Eukaryota; kingdom Metazoa; phylum Arthropoda; class Insecta; order Coleoptera; family Curculionidae; genus Kuschelorhynchus; species Kuschelorhynchus macadamiae. The sequence continues at coordinate 112,089 of JAUTXW010003087.1, forward strand.
ATTGAAATATGCACGGTACTAGGAGAAATAAAATAACAAACAGGGAACATGTTAAATAACGAAATTTTATTAGTAATAAGTAGTATACTAACGATGAGATGTATTTTCATTATAAACTGGATGTAGTCTCAGTATATGACTTTTCAAGTTGCCCTTTTGCTTCGATACGTAAGAGCAATACATACAGGAAAATTTTGGCATAATGCCACATTCGTCTCTGACGTGCTTCACTAAATTCTTTTTATACCTGTAACTTCTGTCACATTGAAAACAGGAAAAACCTAAATTAAAAAAAAACTGTTAGTGTTAGTTTGCAGAAGACAGCTAGTGGATCATCCTTATTTATGAAAAAATACATTAGGAGCACTATTTGAGCCAACTAACTTTTTGAAGTTTGGCTAAATACAAATACAATAAATCTTTTGACGAAATGGTGAACGCTTGCTGGTAAAGCAAATATATATATTAATTGCTATAAAAAAACACTTTTTCTATAAATTCAACAACTTCCTCGATTGCAATTCTGGTTCTGGCGCCATTTTACATGTTTTTGCAAAGATTTTTTTACCAGCCGATAGAGGGATTTAAGATCTAACAGTTACTTAAAGCCGTTACTTACTAACAGGGAAAAAGTATTGGGTTTGTTGCGTAATTGAACATTGATGTCACCAATCAGAGGAACCCAGAGGAGTAGAAATCGAAGACTGATACGTGAGTGGGTGATGGATAGTAGTGAGAAAGAGGTCCAATAGATTTTGGCTGTGTGACGATGCGTGAGAAATAAGTAGGTATCGGATGAGGTTGGTAAGAGATTGGCTGATTGAAAAGGCCACTGCAGCTCTACCTTAAAGATGGGTTTTAGTAGACCTTAACCCTTCTTTATTGTGAACGTAAAGTCTCCAAGGATAATGATTTCACAGGAAGAGAATTCAGAGATTTGGAAATCCACTTAAGCAGAAAGGGAGTCGAAAAACTCGTTGAAGGAATTGGTCTGAAGGAGAGCGATAGACAAAAAAAACAAATTTAGTGGAAGTTCTGAGGACTAGTTTGAGCCACAGGATATCGGATCTGTTCGATTCAAGGTTCGTTAGTCTTATAGAGTATAAATTACTACGAACGTAAGCGCCACCGGGGGGTCCGCAAGGGTTTTCAAACTGGGGCCCTCTGTCCGCATGCAGCCCGCCCTCTAATTTCTTGCGGGCCCCAGAGGCTTAAGAAAATATTGTATTGCGCCGCGCCCGCGAATGACACTCCGAAGATACTAGCGCCACCTAGTTAGAAGAGATCTACTCTGTGAACTCGCGATTACGACTACCCACAGGGCCTTTAGATCGCATTGCATGTCTATGAATCTTCCTCGTATAAAGTCACTGTAATTGAATCTTTCTCATGAATCTAGAAATTATCACTACTACAGGGACCTACTAGTCCAGTCCCGTAGCTGCTCGAAATTTTGAGAGATTCAAAGTTGATGCACTCGGCCTATATAAAGCCGGCATAACATGGCCAGTTCTAATTCGAAGAGCGAACGAAGCGATACAAGCGAAAGAGTGCCAAGTAGCAGTAAAGTTACTACTTGTGCGATAAGTGATTATAGTGAGTTGAGTATAGTGGGTTCTGACGCGTGTAAGGCGGTATTGTGGCGTGCAGTCGCGCATGTTTTTTTCGTGGACATTTTTATTGGAGAATTAAACTCGTTTCTTTTACCTTGACATTAAAAATGGCTTCTACTTCGGGTTACAAAACGAAAAATTAGTGAACATAAGCCTATATTTCAAGAAAAGTGGACTGAGTTGTACTTGTTGGTTAGTGTTAATCAAAAACCCGTCTGTTTGGTGTGTCAAAAATCTCTTTCAGAAAACTTAAAAAGACATTACAATACAAAACATGCCACAAAGTTTGAGACATTCAAAGGACAGTTACGGCAAGATACATGAACTGAAACGTTACACCACTCACCGCGAGGCTTTGGTCGATACCCACACACTATCCAGAAAAGCCACGTTCAAGGGAATCCCTACCAACTCCACGCTCCAGCAGTACCCACTGCGCCGTGCCCTCTAAAGGTTGGGCAGAGTGGCTATCGGTAGCGAGGAAAGAAGACCATCTTTTATTTATACTATTTCGTTGCATTATGTAATCAACTATTCTTTATATAATCAAATGCCCTTAACCAAGAAAATAAAGGAACATAAATTAAACTATTCTTTATATAATCAAATGTTTGCAATTTCAACTTAATCCTATCTTACTACTAGCCTACATTATATTATATAATCAAGCCCACTCGTCTAACACGCGAATATGTTCACAATTTGCTCTCCCATTCTCTCTCAGCCTCATTTCCCCACCATTCATTCCGCCTCTCGCTCTAGTCCTCCTTTGTTCGGTGCATACTCATCTAACATGTTCCACGTACTCTACCCCTTCTCCAAATTCACACAACCCCTCCCCTTCAATTCTCTCAAACCTCGTCAAATGCCCCCTCATATTCCCGTGTCCCGTTCGCAGCTGCATCCCCTTAAATGATATTTCCAACCGATCCAAATCTACTACTTTGCACCATTCATACGCACTCCTACCTTTCGTGCTCTCCTCCCATTTCCTCTGCCATTCCTCAATCATTCTCCTTTTGCTTTCTTTCCATATCCCCCTCGTGTTCATCATCCTCTCATTCGCTTCTTCCACTACTACTCCCCCTTCCCTCATCATTCTCGCCATCCTATCCGCCATTCTCGTTCCATCATTTAACCTCCCCACCCTTTCCACTCCCACCCCCTTATCCTGCCCCAAAAATTCCATCATTCTGCGCTGTATGTTATTAATCCATTTGTGTTTTGTTTTTCTAGCGGCCAGAGTTTTCCCTATGTCCCCCCATCTCTTCAGACCCCATTCGATGGCTCTGATCTCTACATCTGTAGTTCCACCCCGTACTGTCCTCAATTTTACCCCTCCTATGCTCCACTCCCCTCTGTTCCTTACGCACCACCCGATTCCATAATCCTCCGCCCTTTATTTCTTGCATACATCCCCAACTTCGCTGCCATCCGTCCTGCTTTCGCCCTCACCTTTTTCATGTGCTCAATGTAATTTAACTTCCCATCCATTCTAATTCTTCACTGGTCCCCTTATTCGCCCCCTCGCCTCTACAAACATACATTTTGTTTTCCCCATATTGTATTTTCCATTTACCTCTGTTTCCCATTCCTTGCACCTTGTTCACACCATCTCCCATTTCCTCTCCACCTCTCTCACTGACGTTCCGCTTATCAGGACCACCTGACCGTATACGGCAAGATACAGTGAGAGCTCTAAAAAGTCAGCTTCAACAACAGCAAGATAGTTTTGAAAATGAAGCAAGCGTGAAGGTTAGCTACATTATATCCGAAAAAATATCTTTGAAAACAAAACTTTTTACGGATGGTGAATTTATCAAGGAATGTAAGAAAGCCGCCGCTGAAGTATTGTGCCAGTCTTAAAAACAACTTTTTTCTAAAGTTAGTTTGTCCGGTGTTACTGTCGCCAAAAGAATCGAAGAGTTCGTAGAGCGGCCGAAATTAAAAATTCACTAAAAGAACGTGCATCGAAGAGATGGCTGCTCTTTTTCCGATTAAAGGAACTCCAAAAGGATGTGATATTTATAAGTGTTTGATGATGAGGCGAAATAATGCAGAATTGACAAACCTTTTTGCAATTGTAACAGAAGACATGGTAAAACAAAATGAAGGGTTCATGGGTGTGATGAAAAACAGGAGAAAGATCTTCCTTTGATGCATTACCATTACATCGTTCATCAACAAAATCTTTGGGCAAAATCCACAAATATTGATGAGGCGATGAGAGTGGTCGTAAAAACTATGAACTTCATTAAATCACGCGGGCTCAGCCACAGAGAATTCCAAAATTTTTTACACGAAACTTAATGCCGAGTATGGTAATGTGACATATTTTTTTGATGTTCGTTGGCTGAGCAGAGGAAAAATGCTAAGACGCGTTTTTGAACTCACGAAGGAAATCGCCTCCTTTATGGAAACCAAAGGGAAACCAGATCTTCAATTTAGTGACCCCGACTGACTGCGCGACTTTGGATTTCTCACACCACGCTGCACCTTAATGACTTGAACAGCAAACTACAAGGGAAAGAAAATCTCATCAACAACCTACTTGACACTGAAGGCATAAGTTTAAACTGGATTTATGGAAAAATCAGTTGTTGAAAAAAGAGTTTACGCACTTTCCTAAACTGAGGAGTTGCGAATGTACAGATGTGAGTTCCAATCAAGGTTTTCTGACTTCAGAGATAATGAAAATTACATCAATCTCTTTGCTCGACCATTCAGTGTATCCGTTGAAAACATGCCAGAAAATTGTCAGATGTAGCTTATCGATTTGCAGTGTAATTCGGAACTGACAGACAAGTTCGACATGGGTCTTCTTGATTTTTATTCAAAATATGTCGATCAAAACTCGTCTCCTAAAATCCGAAAACATGCCCAGACAATGATGTCTCTGTTTGGGAGCACATATGTGTGCGAGCAGCTGTTTTCTCGTATGAGGAATGTGAAGTCTAAAACAAGGTCGAGAGTTACAGACGCACTTCTGGAAGGAAGAAGGGTTGCAACTACAAAAATAAAACCAAATATCGACACACTTGTCAAAAATATCATTGATTGATTGACCTTTTTGAACCAATAAAGACTATTATACTTTGAAATTATGTTTTTTATTTTATTGATATGGTGGTAAAGTGACGTGGACCATTGTGGCCCTTCGGACGATGTGAAATCGATTTTTCGCCCTTGCACTAAAAGAGGTTGAAGAGCTTTGGTTTAGGAGAAATGGTGGAAGAAGTTTATAGCCAGGAAAGAAAAGTTGGTTGATTTTGCGGCTTATTTTGATTTCGGTCAGGAAAGGAAGATGAGACTTGTAGGATTGGAGATATTAGTGAACAGAGTTGAGGTTTTAACTCAAGCCATAATTGTTGGTGAATGAGAAATAACATTTCGATGATGGAGGGCCACATGTACCTCTCATCCAGTGATCCCATCGAAGAGGCATTTTGATTCCGGAATATTTTATTTGAGGATTATCCATTATCATTTTTTTCATATAACAATAGACACTCAGACAGTCAAGCGGCTCTCAAAGCCATCAGCAAGCCCAGGATGAGCTCAGCTTTTGTTCAGGAATGCAGAGATGCGCTAAGTGAGCTACAAGGACAAAGGTAGTAATACTAAAATGGGTCCCTGGGCATAGTGGAGTCGAGGGCAACGAGAAAGCGGATGAGTTTGCCAGGAATGGATCGAACCTTCATTTCTCGAACTAGAACTATGCCTGGGTATAGGCAAACAACAATGCTCCCAGGCCCTGAATAAATGGGCCTGGGGTAAGACAAAGGAGAATTGGTCAAGGATAAACCATTGCAGACAGGCAAAGGAAATGCTGCCCAACCCATGCCAGTCCAGGACATCTTGGCGGATGTCAAGGAGCAGACAGGCGATTGGAGACCTAATTGGCATTTTGACACGACATTGTATACTTAACAGGCACATGCACCGACTGGGGCTAGCGGACGGCCCTAGCTATCCTAACTGTGGGATAGAGGAGGAGTATCCCTATCATCTTGTTGGTACGTGTGAAAATTGGACAAAACTACGCTGGAATACCTTCGGCGTCGAGTCCCTTTCCGAGGAAGAACTACAACACCTCGACTGGGGCAAGTTGCTCTCCTTCATTAGAAGGACGGGTCGCCTTTGTAGGGGAGTGGTGTGAGGTGGGTGGAGCCGGGGTTAGTGAAAAGGGCCTTTCAGGCCTCCCTCCCATTTTACTACTACTACTACCTCCTCCGGTAAGAAAAAAAACTCCTCTACCACCTTTACTAATCCGGGTAAACAATATTGAATTTATATAATCAATATCAGCACAAAAAGCTATGGTTTTCATTAACCAATAAAATGGTGGAGTGAGTTTGGTTCTAACATTCTACCAATATTAATTTTGTCAGTTAAAAGAACATCTTTTTTACAGTTGGTGGTGATACATCTATACCTGAAGGAATATATCTTTATATCAATACCCAACACAGTTTTCTTATAAAAAAAAAAACGAAAATAAGTTGTCATGTTTTTAATTTCACATCTTGGCTTTAGCTAAGAACAATAAAAATTAGGCAATAAAATTATCACGCAATCGAAAACATGCTATAACCTAAAAATATAACGTTTTTTCCTTAGCTATATTATTGACGTGCGTTCGTTTTATGTGGTCTTTCAAATTGCCTTTCTGCTTAGTTACATGTGGGCAATATGGACAACAGAACTTTGGCATAACTCCACACTCATGGTTGACGTGCCTCGTTAAATTAAATTTATGCTTATAATTCCTAAAGCATTTAGAACATGTGAAGCCATCGGTAGATACTGAAATAAACAATAGGATTCTGTTAATATCCTATCAAAAATGGATTATTCTACATCATAAAAAATCCTAAGAATCATACACAAATATTTTGAAATATAAAATAATAAAGTTAATTCACGAGAATACGTGTTATTGTTTAATCGATTAAATTATGACATAGTAATTTTTTTGTGAAATATGTCAGTAGGGAATACAGAAGGTTTTAACGTCTTCCCTCTGCAGGTAGAGCTACACAGTTTTTGTGATCCATCCAAATTCTTGTAGGCTCAACCTCCCACTCAAATAACTGCCGTAATTTTATGATGTTAATACATATACACACACACTAACACATTTGCACATACAGCGACTAAAGTGGAAAGTTGGGTTAAAAGAAATCTGAATCGCACAAAAAAGCAAGTGAGCTAGATCCACCGACCGTAAGTGGGCGTTAAAACTTTCTTCTGCTAGCTGGTAAAAGACAGCTACTCGACTGCACATGCAATAATACCTTGTTCTAACACAAGTCGTAAACAACTTAGGAATATATCGAATTAACCCTAAAACGTATTTTCTTCCCAAGGTCTTTTTGGGGAATGTATGCGGTTTTTATAGATTTTCGGAAAGTCATATTCTTCCTTAGAGAGATTTATTACCTGAAAAGATTCAATGTTTGCCACCTTTTTAACATTTTACTGTCCACCACAAAACAAACAAGAACAATACCAGAAAATAACACAAATAAAATTTTGTGTTGAAAATTGTTGTTGTTGCGTTAAATCCCTCAGATGTGACACAAGAGTCAACTCTTCGCCTCATTGATTGTCCTGGTGTATTTCTCATTGTCTCACAGCCGGTTATAATTCGATTTCTCAGGTCATCAACATTTTCGACGAGAGTGTAATAAACTAATGACTTAAGAAAACCCCAAATGCAAAAATCCAGAGGATTTAAATCCGGCGATCGAGCAGGCCAATTTTTCCGTACCTCCTCTTCCTATATAACGATTTGGACATACTGTATCTAAGTTATTACGTACAATAATGCTAAAATGGACTGGTACACCATCATGCATAAACATTTAACTCTTTCTGTAAGAAATTAAGGTAAGATTTGCCTGTTAATCGTTGTGGGAGGAAATATGAACCGATTAAATCATTTGCGGACATACGTTTATATAACAAACTGTCATTATTTTTTCATGCAGAATCACCCCCTAAAGTTTGTCGCACTTATTTACTAACACCCTGTATGTGGTGATAGGAAACACATAATTTTAAATTGAACATGGAATAGACTGTACAGATTAAAAATTTAAAGAGTTAATCTGTAAGCTACATTTTTAAAATTTGATGGAATTTACACGTGTGTCGAAGAATACTTTTCAACACACCTGTTCAAAAATACTTTTTAGCCCGACAGAATTTGAAAGAACGTGAGTAAAAAGAAAGTTGAAAAAGTGTAACTTACTTACAATTAGTCGAAGAAAGTACCCAGTTTTTCAACACCAGCGTTGAAAAGTAAACAGAATAAAAATAAAACTCATGCCGAAGATTTTTTGGGGTTTTAACAAAGACAGTGTCCATTATTCGTGTGATAGTGATCGTTTTCAAATTACTATGCCAGGCTTAGTCTTCATAACCTCCACTAGTTCGTACTATTATCAGTTGTATTGAAAAGTGCTAAAAGCAATAAAAACTAAAAATATTGTGCATTGTAATTAGCTACTTAATATATTTGGAATCAAGCTATGAACTAGTAATATAATGTATTCTTTTTCTTGATTTCATCTGCGTGCGTTCGCTTCATGTGATCTTTTAAATTGCTTCTATGTTTTGTTGCATGGGAGCAATATGGGCAGGAGAACTTTGGCATAACTTCACACTCATGGTTGAGGTGCCTGGTCAAATTAAATTTGTACTTATATTTCCTGAAGCATTTAGGGCATGTAAAGCCATCGGTAAACACTGAAATAAACAACAAGAATCTTTTAATGTCCCTGCAATAAGGGGCTATAACATTCTAAACATAAAAAAAACCTATAAAATATGTACACAAATCTAAAAAACTTTAAAATATCTGGTCAGTTTGCAATAATACGTGTTGGTTTGATTGTCAGTATGGTATAAAGTCTTTTAGGTCAATATATTAACCTGAAGTAGATACTGTAAAGGTGGATAATTTCTTCCAAAGAGTTCCAAGTATATTTAATAACATCTTTGCGTTACGTAACCACTCTTAAAAACTATTTTTTGGGTCTTTCGCCTTAAACAAAGTTTGAATTCTAAAGAAGATAATTACCTGATAAGATTAACAGGCAGTCTGGGGGTCCACTGAAGGTAACAAGAAAATACAAAAAATGTTATATATATAATTCCGTGTTAATGCAATAAATTTTACATAGGTGAAACCTCTAGACCATTAGCCAAAAGAATTAAAGAACACCAAACATATATAAAATTTCAAAAATCAAACATTTGCTAACATGCACTAGATAACAATCATAAAATTAATTCGAATGCTTCTAGTATTTTAGCAAAATAACCATGTTTCAAAAAACGTAAAATAAAAGAAATTACCTTAATATTGGTAAATAAAGATAATTGTGTAGCATCTTGTTCCGGTAATTTTAATAACACATGATTTAATTTTCTAAATACTGAGGTAAAAAAAGGACACCTTGAAATACAATAAATTAAAATGAACATACTCTAGGTACACATATTTTTTCATCTTATTCTAACAATTAAAAATAACACCTTTATATTGACACTCATTGACATTTTGTCAGAGATTAGCCATTCTGGTTATATTTTTGATACTACACATAAGAAATATTCTGCTTTTAGTTTTTTACTTATAAATTTGCCAAAGACGGGGGTAGACTTTCCCCGAAACGTCCAGAAAACAAACATTTTTCAGTGTCATTTCTCAGGTACCTTCATCTCGTCATCTAAGTACATAATTATAAGTATCTAACACACATCTTGCCATTAGTACATTTCTACTAGCTTCAAGTTAATCAGTTATACATTACAACAAATGAGGCTCTGAAAAAAATAGCCCAAAACGGCTGTACAGATTATTTAAAGAGTTAATCTGTAAGCTACATTTTTAAAAAGGAATTTACACGTGTGTCGAAGAATTCCTTTCAACACACCTGTTCAAAAATACTTTTACATGAAAAAAATAGCCCAAAACATCAAAAACCGCGTAAACGCTAAAGAGCCAGACACAGCTGTAGTCTGACAATAAAGCTTTCTGATTGGGTCAATTCAATTAAAAAATTCACTGAGAGGCAGATGTTATAACCATGCAGCTTTATTAAACGCTGAGAAAATATATCTATAATACCTAAAATAGCTTTTAAGTAGTGGAGAATTAAAATAACCAGTTAATTATGTAGAAAATATGTTTATTACTTAATTTAATTTAAAGATAAACTGCATATATAAACTTTATACCTATACGAGACAAACTTATGCTTTCCTACCCAGTGCCAATTCTATGCCAAAGTCTTTCCTGAAACACTGATCACAAAATTTGTTTATCTGAGAACCACAAAGGGCTGGATTTGTTGATTTAATAAAATGTCTAAATAAAAAATATTATAATCGTAGATACCCCAAATTGTAAAGAACATTAACGACAGGGTTTCTGATTATAAATTCACCCCTAAATTCACTCATAGTCGTGTTTTTTATAGATATCATACAAATTAAATACAAAAATTGCTTCAAAATGTAGGATTTTTCTTTATTATAGCTTGTAGGGTAAACGCTTTTGTACTAAATGGAATTTTTTCTTGCTGATTATAAATATAAATATACCAAGTTGGAGGGCTTGACAGCTTTCTCTTTAAATGCACAAGAGAACTGACAAACACTCTTCCAACAGAAGCAATGTGACAGAAAACATTCTTGTACTCCGAAAGTAGTAAATGCTGCTTATGAAAAGTCTTTTTTGAAACTGATCAGATGTCTTTAAAGATAAAAGTATTAAAAGTAGAGAATAAAAGAGTCCGCCATTTTACAAGCCAATACTATATTTATAAAAGTTACCGTTAAAAACGTTTGGTTCTAACATTGTCAGATCTGTGTTTGTTTCATCAAGTGTTACAGAAAACAACAATGAAAAAAATTGAAATAAAATAGAAAACTAAAAAATGTTATGTCAAAATATAATATTTCATAAATTTCTATAGTAATTTATTTTTCAAAAAATGAGAATAGAAAAACAATAATATATCAACTCACTTTCAAATTAACCGGAAGTGGCGTCATCTATGTATTTTTAAGTGAAAATATCCAAACTTATATTCAGATAAAACTTTAAATTCTGTAAATATTAGTTTTTTTATTTTTGAAATCGGACAAAAAATGGCCGAGCTATAGGCATTTCTTTTATTTTGATTAGTTGGCCATGCATATTAATGCAGTTTTAGGTTTCTAATTTAGGATTAGTAAATTCGTAACTAACCAAGGATTTAAAAAAAAGATTCCTAAAAAAAAATAACTTTATAAAATTACTTATCAAAAAACTTTTTTTTTAATTTTTTTAATATTTGGATTCATTTATTTTTTAATCCAAAATGGCAACAATATTTTTTATTTATTTTTTTAATAAACACTAAATTGCTTTAGTTATTAGTGTTAAATCTTTTTGAAAATGAATTGTTATCGGTAGGGTATTAAAAATAAATATGCAAATAATTACGTTATTCATTAATCAAAACGCTATTGTTGCTATTTTGGTTTTTAAAATGAATAAGTTCACATATTTAAAAAAAATATTTTGATAAACAATACTAAAAAGTTGTTTAGAACAAGAAAATTTAGGCAATTTTTGTTTTTCGATTGTGTCAGCCGATACTCGGAAAATCCATAATAGACATATGTAAAATGTAAAAACAAAACTAGTAATATATCAAGAATAACAGGTCTCCAAAAACTGGATTTTTTGTAAAAAATTGTATAAGTGTCATTTTTGACCATCTCCATAAAAAAATGGTAACTGCAATATTTACATTTTAGTCCTGTATCTCAGAAATAAATCCGGTTATAAGAATTTTGTTTATGAATGACAGGACACGTTGTACTTTTTGCAATTAAGCCCTAAAATTAATTAAACATGAACAACATAGTAACTTAACGAATATGGCACTTAGCTCATGTATTCATGGGATCTTCTTGTTATAGAACGAATGCTTTAAGTTTTTGGTAACCACGGGCCACATTGACGTCCGAAAAAATTTAGTAGTCATTTTTTCAAACTGCATAAAAGAACTGTAAAAAAAATTCACTAACTTTAAAACATTTATTTTTTATAACCTTGGTGTGGATGCACTTTCCTGACATGGGACCTTAAGTTGCATTTCCATTTTGATACATAAGAGCAATGGGGGCAGTGGAATTTTGCCGTAGATCCGCATTCCTCTTTGATGTGCCTCACTAAACTAGTTTTACGGAGATAACTTCTTCCACACTTTAAACATGTAAAACCTAAAAAAAATGTAAGATACTAATTATAAATCCGTTTGGTAAGTGGGAAAAAATCAAATGTCAAGTTTATTATCTATATATTTAAAACACTAAGCCAGATATATTCGTGAGAGAGTTGCAGTGCACCAATTTACATGTTTTTTTTTTAAAATGATCGTCTGGTTATCGAAATCTTTCAACACTATTTTTTGTATTGTTTTATTGCGTATTTTTTCTATAAAACCAATATGTTTTTCTTCAAAAAAATTTTCTGGACGATATGTGGTGAATGCGCCCCATATTCTTATAATTCCACTGGAAACTCATCGCGCCATCTAATGGAAAAGGCAGAACAAGGTTAACTATTAAGGTCAGTAAGTGTTCTTGACTCGTTGAGTATGTCTTAATTAAAACATTTAGTAGTGCCTGTGACAGTTTTTTCAAGCGCAAATATTAAATACATTCAATTAAAACCAAAGAATTTTAAAACTCAATATTATAAAAGTACTGGGTGACCCGTTTATTTTGAGCCACCCCCTAATCCCAGGAACAGTGAGTTTTAGGAAAAAACTTAAAACACAAAAGTTTCTTGGATCAATTTGGGTTTTTAATTTTTTTTTATTTTCATGTGTACAGGGTGTTTAGATTCGAGTAGAAAGGTTTTTAATAGCTCTCTCAAAGACCAATCCAATGATGGTAATAGTATGAATCTGTGACGCAACGTTTCGGATTTATTTGCATTTAGCTTCAGTTTTTTGACCTATTTTCAAATCGATATATCTCCGGTACTAATAAACTTTTTCAACTCTTTTTTGTGCACAAAAAAAGACAAATCCATATTCTATTTGTTTTGTATTAGAAAAAATTTTATGTTCAAAAAATATAGCAGTGGTGCCAAATTTTGCGAGCCGTTAATTTTCTCAATTTTTTCAATCATAATCCCCGGTATATTACATCAAACCCAAATAGAGCATTGAGAGGCGAGTTCAACGGTATATAACAACATGTGTTTGAGAGTCGCCGTTTCGGACTAATTGGAGATTATCTTCAGTACCAGAATCTTTTTTTTTATTGCATTATTAAAACAATTTCCGTGAACAAAAATTTAATATAATACTAGCGAGTACTCGAGACTTTAATCGCCTTTTTTAAAAGCCTCTTTATAAACCACCTTTTTTGTAGAATTTTCTTTTAATTTTTGTCAACAGGGGCTTGGGAGATTTTTGTTTATAAATTATTTCCAATTTTTAGAAACACCATGTACAAATTTCTAAGAAATATGTAAAAAATAAAATTAAATATACCCGCGTAAAGCGTTTTTTTTTTGAAAAACTATTCGTTTTTTAAATAAAAAATATTGTAATATTTAAGAGGTAGTTTCATCCCCTTGAAATTTGTTTTTTGAAAAATCCCTTGTTATCGAACCTCCACATCCTACAATCAACCTGTACGCCATTAAGGGGCGGTTTCACTCCCTTGAAATTTGAGTCTTGAAAAATCCCTTCTTATGGAACGTCTACATCCTACAATTGGCCCGTATGCCAAAATTCAGGTTTTTATTTCAACCGGTGTGAGCAGGATTGTTTTAAATCAGTAAACCGATTTTTTGAAACACCCTGTATACATTTTTAAGAAATTTTAAAATATTTATAATATTTAAATAACATACGCGAGTTTGAGCGTTTTTCCAAAAAACCAACCGTTTTTTAAATAAAAAATGTAATTTCTAAGGGGCTGTTTCACAGCCTTGAAGTTTGGGTTTTAATAAATACCTTCTTATCGAACATCTACTATCACTTGTGCCAAAATACAGCTATTTACGTCAAGCGGTTTGAGCAGAATCGTGATTAATCAGTGACCCGTTTTTTTAAACACCCTGTATAAATTTTCAAAACAAAAAATAGTATTGAAAGGTCTCGGTCACCCGACGATTTAAAAATCAAATAAATCTATGCAGTACAACTCTTTCACCAACTTGCTGAAAAATTTGGCTTAGTTTTTTAAATATATAGATATTTAAAATTAAGTCTTTAGGATAACACACCCTGTACAAAGTCTTCCATTGAGGAGGAAATTTAAGTATTTTTCAAGAAATTCAAAATAGCCAATCGATATATGCTCGAAGAATTCGAAAATCGTAACAAAAAGCCAATTGAATGAGAAACATTTTTGGATTCTATGGTCAATTCTTCTTATTTAGCTTCTTCAAATAGGTTCTTAATCCTTATAATTGTTTTTACGGATCTATTTCTATGAAAATTAGTAATATATGTTCTTCTTGCTTCACTGGCGTTTTCTTGACACTTGTAATACAGCGTTACAATCTGTAGTTTTATATCTGTGTTTGACTTAAGGTAAGATTTTTTAAATATTTTGCTTTTTTCCTGTGCAATTGTTTTTGTTTTTCCTTAAGTATGATGACGCTTGAAAGAGCGAAACATACAACCATCTGAATAAAAACTTTTTATAACTAAGGTTTTGAATTTCATTCGGCATATTTAAACCATAAAGTTTTTTTGTAGCTATGCATAAATTCTTTGATTAGCCGTGAAACAATTTTGACATTGATAAATTTAAGCTTAAATCTTCAAAATTAGAAAAACTGTTCTTAAGAGGCAATGTACCACTGCTTCAAATGACAAGGTTTTTGCCAATTTTCTTCGATACCTTTAGGGAAAAGGAGCAAATCTAGTATTTTTGTAATTACAAGGAACAGTCTTATTATATCGCATGATAAAGTACAGAGGGATTTTTTTAAGTTGCCATTATTTTTTAAAAGTGATATAATATGACATTAAAACAAATCGAATTTTTGACCATATCATGGTATGCTCAAAACCTTTTTTTTAGTTTTTTGGACAATTTGAAAAATACCTGCTATAGAATTCCTCATATATGACGTATCCTCTATTCTCTAATTATTATACCTCCTTATGCATCATGCTCCGGCATGAATATTTTTTAATGTTTGTTGCGATGTTGTCAACGTACTTTTCTTCTATAACCTCAACTTTAACCTCTAGAACAGGAAAGAAAATAATGTAATTGTAAGTTCCAGCCTACTAAAAGTGAAATTATGTGAAAATACTCTTGTTTTTTCTTATTTTTAAGATATTTATATATAGAATGAATATTCTATCTCGTGGAGTAAAGATCCCTGAAGATGCCTCGTGCAATTGAAGGCAAAACGTCGGATAGTAATTCCAATTTGACACAGTCTAATCCCAAGGAACGTGAATTCAAATTTACTATTACACAGGCAGCAAAAAGAACCAAATTAATTCCATAGTACAGACATAATGTATCATTATTTGTATATATGGTTCTTCGGATTAGACTGTGTCAAATTAGAATTACTATCCGAGGTTTCGTCTTCGATTGCACGAGGTATCTTCGGGGATCTTTACTCCACGACATCGGAACACTGAATGAGCTAGGAGAGATTCAGGCGGGCTTAGAGAGAGAGATATATATATTCGTTGCATTATTGGTTTTGGTAATTGTATATTACGACTACGAAAACGATTACGAAATATCAGATTTAGAATAAGACTGAACAACAAAATTTTGCAAAACAAATGTTTTAGAATACTTTTAAGAAATAAAAAACTTATATTTTCAACATGCAATATTTTTTTTTAAATAGCTCAAAAACTCGAATAGCTAGATGCTGTGAGCTACAACTCCTACCAAGAAAACGAACGAAAAGATAGTCAAAACGGTTTTAATAGCCCTTGTAACTTGTGGTCCATCCTTCATAAGAAAAATTAAATTTTATAAAATTGTTTATATTTTTACCTAAGAGACTATCTTTACAAATGGTTTGAGGATCCGGACAATTTTTATTCTTTATATGATACTCCATAACAGCTTGACTTCCTGCAAGTAAGACATGTCCATTTTTTTAGTTCTCCTAAAAACAGGCACCACATACATTTGCCAAATAATTGTACAATAAGAATTTCACCAATGTCTTTCCCATATTAATAATTACATTACTCTCAATCGCGTATATTTCAACGCTTTCTGCTGTGGTGTTAAAGAGGGCATATCTTAGTTTTAGTTATATCAACGCAAACTGGAAACGTATTTATTCATTTTAATACATTAAAAAACATCACCCAAACCCAAAACATAAGTTTATATCTCCCATTCTCTCTTACTTCCTTCACCATTTGATAAATAGTTAAAAACATTTACTATAGGGTTACAATCTGGAAACTTTGGTGACCATACCCTTTTAGTGATTTTATCTGCTATTTTATAGACCATTGCAATTCATGGGGATGCGCATTATCGCCAATTAAAACGAAATCATCGCTTAAAATCTGAGAAGCTGGAATCACTGTTGGTATACGAAACTGGTTGTGGTAACTGGCTGTTGTTTGTGGCTCCTGAGTTAGAACGTTTAATTTTCTCAATAAGCATAATCCTTTCAAAATATTGTGGGCTATCAAATAAAATTAATATATCCATGTATACGTTTTAAATGATCTTTTAAATTGCCTTTTCGTTTTGAAACGTGCGAGCAATACATACATGCGAATTTGGGAATCATTCCGCATTCATTTTTAAGGTGATTAACTAAATTTTTTCTATGCTTATACGTCTTGTTGCATTTTAAACAAGTAAATCCTAAAAAAAACATTATTAGAAAAAAAACTGGCAAATTGTCTTTACCCCAAATTTCCCCTCGTAATGAGCCCTTCCATTATTAAGGGAAGAAAAGATAATGTGTATACTCGTATATACGGGGTGTCCCAGTTTCGGTGATATTACGGTCCAAAGGTCACCAACATTATGAATCAAATCAGAAAACACAGTGAATACCAAAATGTTGTGTGATTGTTTTTTCGAGCTATTAAATCTCGATGGGCTATTTACAAATATACAGGGAGAGAGAAAATAGTTTTTTTTATTATATTATGCAATGTTATTAAGATATCCACTTAATATTATTTTATATATTAAATGCCGAGGGACTAAATAAGAAAATTCGCTAAATATGTATTTGGTTAAAATTTTTTGGTTGGCAAAAACAAAAATACACAAAATGGCAAGCGCCTTAACAAAGTAGGAAGGTGGTTCGAATATCAGTGGAAAAATCAGGATATGTTCTGTTTATACAGCTACTTAATGAAAGTGATATTTTTTTATCAATCACCAAAAATTATGAGCCCCACTTGACCTAAAAATTTAACCACTTATACAGTATCATTTATTTGCGGGCCAGTCCTGTGCAAAGAAAACTTGTTTTTTTGTTGTATTGTGATAACAAAAAAATTTTATTTTGCAAAAATATTATACACTTTTTTAAAAACACAATTAGTTATTACTTCCCTCGTGAGATTTTTTCAGATCTTCACGTTAAAGGGTACCTATATGCCGGAAAACATGTTTTCTCAATTCTGTCTGTCTGTAGGTATGTCTGTCCGTCAGTGTGTCTGGCATAGCTAAAAAACTACTTATCCGATTTCTTCAAATTTCAGTCTTAAATTAAGGGCCATACATGCGAAAAATACAGGCTATATATATATATATATATATATATATATATATATATATATATATATATATATATATATATATATATATATATATATATATATATATATATATATATATATATATATATATATATATACAGGGTCCTGCAGCTCACCTCCCGTCTTTTATTATACCTAAACCATTTATTTTAGAAAAAATATTTAAATAAATATATGCTGTTGATTAGAGAGCACATTTTAAAAATATTCTTGATTATACAGGGTGTTACAAAAAATAGTGGCGCATAAAAGTTGAATTTTTTAAAATGGAACACCCTATATTTTTTTACATTTTTGGAACACTCTTTGCCTAGTCTACAGACTCCTAGAATATTATCTCTCTTTTTTTAATAGTTTCGGAGAAAAAAGGTAAAATCGAAGGAAAAAAAATTATAGTCTACATTTAAAATATTTATAAAAATTAGATAAAACATCTTAAAAGCTAAGGTAACCTAGTAGCTTACTGCAAAAGATTTATAGTTATTCTGCTACGAGTATTATAAGTCTTACTTATACAGGGTGACCCAAATTCCATGTCAAACGTTGCAAAATAAAAAATTGTTTTTCTCCATTTTTTCAAATGGAACACCCTATATATTTTTTTTCTGTCAGGTACAGAATTAACAGATCAACATTTTTTATTATTACACTTATCTCAAAATTCCTGAAGGTTTTTGAAATATTCTTAAAAAACTAATGTTGTACTTTGTTTTTCAGTACGATAATTGAATAAACTCACTAGTAATGTGGAAAAATGGAACACCCTATATATATTTTTTTTCTGTCCGATACAGAATTAACAGATGAACATTTATTATTATTACTTATCTCAAAATTCCTGAAGGTTTTTGAAATATTCTTAAAAAACTAATGTTGTACTTTGTTTTTCAGTACGATAATTGAATAACCTCACTAGTAATGTTCATACCTTCGCGATTTTAAATATTAGATAGGTCAGCGTAGTTCTAGCTATGGAGAAAAACCTAAAATCCTAACATTTTTTCTAATTACGTTTGCTGCATAAAATTTAAATTACTGCCAAGAGTTAAGGCTCGACTTAAGGTGTAACAGCTTTATTTAACATTATTAACAAATATCTAATTATTGCTAAAATTAATTTTTACTTAGAACATATGTTCGATATGTCTTCCATTCTCTTCGAGGCATAAACGAAGACGGGTATGAAAAGATCTTCCTACTATTCTTAATACTTCGGGCGTAATACTTTGAAATGCGGTTCTAATCCGTTGCTGCATATTTTCGGGAGTTGTTGGAGGTTTGTTGTAAACAATTTCCTTAACGTAGCCCCATAGAAAAAAATCTAATTTCGTTAGATCAGGCGACCTGGGCGGCCACGCACTTGCTCCCTGTCTTCCAATCCATCGATCTGGAAAATTATTATTTAAATGATCCCTAACTGGCAACGAAAAATGTGCTGGAGCACCATCTTGTTGCAACCACATTGTATTTCTCAGATTAACCGGCAAATTTTCGCACAAATTTGGCAAGTGATTTTCTAGGAAGTCGAGATACATGGCTCCAGTTAAATGTCCATTAAAAAAATGGGGACCAATAACATGTTCACCAATAATTCCCCCCCACACATTAACTGACCATCTGTGTTGTAGATCAAGCTGCCTAAAAATTCTTGGATTATGGTCGGCGTAGTAATGGTAGTTATGACGATTTACAAATCCATTCTTATGAAATGTGGCCTCATCAGAGAATAAAACTTTATCAAAAAAATCAAAGCTTAACCTAATTTTAGCTTGTGCCCAATTACAAAAGTCAACACGTTTCTCAAAATCTGCTGGAAGGAGTTCTTGATGCAACTGAATATGATATGCATGAAATTTATGGCTCTTTAAAATTCTCTGAACAGTTCTTTCGCTTCTCTCAAATAAGTTCGTCATGCTCCTTCTGTCTGGGTGCCTTCGTTCTGGATAATTTTGCGCATAAATCCTACTGGCCAAAAAGGCATTTCTATGCGATTCTCCTAACACAAAAACCATATCAACCAGTTCTTCGCGGGTGTACTCCATGACGATAGAACGTTCAAATAAAACTTCTAAACAGTGACGCAAACAAACGAAAAATGAACTACGTAGAAGGTAAAGACCACTATATGAAAAATCCGATAATTATTTCAATTTGTAAAACTTAAAAAACGAATAAGTAAATTGCCGATATGTTTTAGTTGTTTGACAGTTTCTAGACAATTTGTTTTTCATGGCCTACTTAAATTCTAGTTAATAATTTGGGCAACACTTGTCAATAATATTAAATAAAGGTTAAGGCCGTTTTACATGCTGCAAGTTTCTTGCAGCAAGGGGTTGCACCTGCAAGATATTGCTCACAATTTGTCTTGCAGACTGTAAAGCGGCAGTTGTATTTCAATTGCAAGTGTCAGCGTATGCCTTTGTGCAAGTCTCTTGCAACTTGTAGGAAGACCTGCAGCATGTAAAACGTCTTTACGGCTTAACTCTTGGCAGTAATTAAAATTTTATGCGGTAAACGTAATTACAAAAAATGTTGGGATTTTAGGTTTTTTCCCATAGCTATAACTACGCTGACCTATTTATTATTCAAAATCGCGAAGGTGCTTACTTATGAACATTACTAGTGAGGTTATTCAATTACCGTACTGAAAAACAAAAGTACAACATTAGTTTTTTAAGAATATTTCAAAAACCTTCAGGAATTTTGAGATAAGTGTAATAATAAAAAATGTTGATCTGTTAATTCTGTATCGGACAGAAAAAAAATATATATAGGGTGTTCCATTTTTCCACATTACTATTGAGTTTATTCAATTATCGTACTGAAAAACAAAGTACAACATTAGTTTTTTAAGAATATTTCAAAAACCTTCAGGAATTCACTTTTAAAGAACGAAACTAACTGAGGCTACGACAAACGACAACCTCAATAATACTGGTAAAATGTATTAAAGGTGAACAAATAAATAATCTTGCCAAAAAAACTTACAGACTAATGCAATTTCTTAATAGGAGAATGGTTTATTACTTTATTGCCCTCTTAGGGAAAACCCAAGCTAAATAATAAAATGCAAAGTGTACCATTCAGCAGATAGAAACCGCGTCATATGTAGGGGAAACCTTATATTTTGATTTGAAGAGAGGCGAATGCTGAAAAACAATTTTGGGCTCTAAATTAATCCTTTTTAAACAGAAGTAATTAAATTTCAGTTCAAAACAAGCTTTATTGTCCAAAAGAATGCATAATCATTTTGGCAAAGCAGTATCTTAAATGTTAGCAGATTCATTTTGAGTCAGGAAGTAAAAAATACTTAAAGAAATACAAAATCACACAAAAAGAGATATTCTAATTGTTATATTAATAAAAACTAACTATACAAGTAATGTAAATATGATGACACAAAATAATATTATAAAGACAAACTCAAACTTTACATAATAAATTAAAACAAATCACTTAAAATAAAAAATTAACTAAAATCGAATCGTTGAACTAAAATATTTAATCAAAATATCCATTCAGTTTGTGCAACGCCTGATCAGATATAATTTTTTGGTGTTTAGAGTGGAAGACCTTAAAGAAACTAATGTTACAGTATATTAGTTCATGCTTTCTAAGATACAGCTCTATTGTAAGCTCCCATGTTAATAGACCTAGAAGTCTGTTAAACTGATTTATGAAATTATACAGATTTATCTGTTGGTCTTTTATCAAAGGCGACAATTAATCAATTTCCCAAACTCTGTGAATTAATTTATCTCATAAAAATTGAAAAAACAGGGGTTCGCAAAAACTTTGTTTTCGAGATACAGGGTGTTATAGTGTTGTTATATTTTTTTTATCTAAATATGCAATAAAATATAGTACACGGTATTCAACGATTAATATCAATTAGGTAACTAAATAAGTAAAAATATGCAGGCAGTTTAAGTCCCTTTTCACCCTCTGTCAGATTCATCACTCTCTGTACAAAGTTTGCTTTCGAAAATGTCTAAAATGGATGTACCAAAAAATTAAAATAATATTTACCTACGTTGTAACATTCTGCATCCAGAAAACAGAGGTTTATCTTTCTTATTTTTTTAAGACAAGTCACCTCCCAAAGCTTCGAACATGGATTAAAATACAAGGTATTCCATTTTCGACAGTTTTGTGGGGTATCTCGCGTATTTACGAAGATAGAGTATTGCGGTTTTGGCGAGATTTTGCTACTTTTTTTTTGTAAAACTAGACATGCCGCTAACTGAATTTTCATAGGCAACTGAAAAATATCAATTTTGAGCCGACCTTCGTATCTCAATTGTCTTTTAACTTATTAAAGAGGTTGATACGCAGTTTTATAGAACTTTTTCCAGTGGCGTAGTCTATTTTCACTTGCATCATCCGTTTTTCAGTTTTAAATCAAACACATGTTTTTTTTAAAGGAACACAACATAATTTTAAAATTATTAGAGGCAGTCTGTAAAGCGTTCTCGACCAAAACAGTCAATATGTTATTTCTTTTGAATACAGACATATTCGTCACCCGGAATCAGTGTTTTATTACCTAAATAGTTTACATTTAGTTGAATTTAGCGAAATTTTAGTAGAGTAAAAAACCTGTTAATAAAGTAATGAAAATTTTTAATTATTAAATTAGAGTATTGAATATCTAGAATATTCTACGAGTAACTTTAAACTTGACACTTTTCCCGCGTATTTCTAATGTCCAATTTATTATGTTATCCAACATGTGCTCAGGCCTAAAGCATTAATATCGTTAACAATATTATTGACATAATATGTAAAAATTTGTAGGGGCGATAAAAAAGGCAATATTGTCCCAAAATCTGGTTTTTGCTGAAGATAGCGATCCGATCCCTGTTCGCAATCTTACTATTGTGGGTTATTTCTTCCTACTTGGGAATTTTGTATTTCTGTTATTGGTGAAAAAAACATCAAATATTAAATTAATTCGTAACATGAACTATATTATATAGTAATTATTTATACAAATCTTGTTTTTAATAAATTAGTCATGGGTTATTGTTACAAATAATGAAAATTATTAAAAATATTGAATTTTGAGCTTGTATTTTAAAATACCTAAACTGCTCAAAAAAATAGTTCGTCGTTTTTAGGAGACTGTATCTGGGAAACGCCTCAGTCGATTTTTGAAAATTAAAAAGGTTCAGAAAGGCCATTATTTGCTTAATTAACAGCCTAGAGTGGTCTTTGATAAAAACAATTTTTTTTTGTGTTATACAGGGTGTGAAAAAATATAATGTAAAAATGAAAAATTTTAACTCTCTGCACCTCTTGCATTAGTTAGTCTAGAACTGCTATAGTAATCACATTTAGAAGCTTTGTTCGACATCTCGGGCCGTATTTGGCGGTTTATCATTTTTTTGTTTAGAAAAGAGTTACAGAGTATTTTCAAAAAGAGGAATTGGGATAATAAAGTCCCGAAAGTTCCACATTAATGGGTTGGGCCAAAAGTGATATTTTCCAATTTCAACTTGTACTTCAAATCCAAGGCGGCTATGAAAATTCTGTTAGCGGCATTCTTAGTTTTACAAAAAAGTAGTATAATGTCACGAAACACGCGACTCTCTATCTAAAAGTGTCGAAAATGAGATATCCTGTACACCCTATAGGCATATTAAAAAGTATTGCCTATTACTTAAAAAATCATCAAAAAAATATTTTTGAGATATTAAAATTGGTAATTTTAATTCAACCCCAAACAGATAAACACATTTTCCAAAATTTACCAAAAAATCAAAACATACCTACATCCAAACATTTATTGTTAATAAATAAATCACACTTAATACTACGTTTTACAGTGATTCGAGAGATACATGATTATAAACAATAATTATTAAAAATTGGCAGATCTTTTCTTAGTCAAATGATGTCGACGCCAAATGTGCACATTCAAGTTGTTTTTCTGCTTTGCTGCGTATGTGCAATACATGCAGTGAAATTTCGGTGCGACACCGCATTCATATTTAAGATGTTGCTGTAAGTTCCCTTTGTATTTATAATATTTATGACACTGGTGGCACCCGAAGTAACCTAAAATCGAAGAGTTGTAGATCGCATAAAACACTCAACTAGGTAGGGACTAAATCAAGCAAGCACTACAGCACTCAAAAGAAATATGTTAGGCAGCGCAATTTACGTCCAATTACTAGAGAGAAACTGAATCCGTGCACTTCGTTAAATGTAAACTAAAAAATTCGGTAAATTTCCTTTACCCGGAACTTCACAGTTATGAATCTTTACTTTAGAATAGTGACGCGCGATCTAATTTAGTTCCGTACATAGACATTAACTAACACATATACATTACTATCTTTTCAAGCATTTTTATTGAGCACCATTTTGTCCCACCAGATTAAATTAGTGCCAATATTTTACCTAGTGGTAGCTCCTCCCTTACGTCATATAGTAAATGACCACACCAATAAATATTTCCCAACAGAAAAAAGTAAATAAAATAATAAATAATTAATTTTTTCAAATTGTTTTAAATTTGGGAATTCCTTCTATTATTCTAAGCATATAAACACGCTGATCATTCACTTGATTCCGCGACACTATCGATGCCTCGCACTGTGATCTCTAGAGGTTTTGTATCATTGGCATCGGTCAAGGCTGGCGGTCTGCGATGGACTCGTGGTTTTAAACGGAGGCGAGTCTTTTCCGAACGTTCCCGATCGAATTCGCGTAGGGGCGCACAGGTGATTATACGGCTTACGTTGGCAAAGGTTGGGTCAACCACTGCACCCAGGAAACTTAAATATTTTTGTTAGTTAATGCTTTAATGTTGATCGTGTGATAGCTTGTGGATATGAACAAGGAACACTACTAAAAAAAAGAAGACAGACAGCCGTGTCTATAGCTAATGAAGCTTCCATTGGCTATAGAAAAACTTCACAATTCCTATTCATTACCTCTTCCTAAAAAAATAGATGATATATATACATATATATATATATATATATATATATATATATATATATATATATACAGGGTGTCCCACGACGAACTGCGGCGATTGATTTCTCAGAAAGTAGGCTTTGGAAAAAACTAAAGTCGATGGGGGCAATTCGCGCAAATTATTTTAAAGATGGCGGCACTTCCGGTTATACCGGAAGTAGACGTCAACTTTCTTTTTTTAAATAGAACACCCTGTATATTATCGAATTTTTGGATTACTCGAAACATTCTAAGTACATTTCATGTATAATATCCTATACCTAAGTTGAAGTGTTTTTGAGATATTTTGAATTTTATGTAAAAAATGACGTTTGCAGGTCTAGAGATAAGTGGCTTCCTTGTCCAAAAGGATCATAAAATAAATAAATAAAGGGTGATCAAAAACGGACATTATAAATATACTTAAAAAATCGTTAAAAGTTACTTTTTTCAAACGGAAACCCCCAATTTTTATAATTTTATCTTATCCAACACTTAAAATAAGGGTGACTTTGTATAAAGTTGTCTATTCCAAAAATTTGTAGTTTTTGATTTATTGACGATTTAACATTTTTTATTCTAATAATGCCAGACGGCTTCTAAATTTTCTTGTTAGTTGGCTACGATAGGGAGGCCTGGCGAGAACAAAACCAATTGGTTACTATAGAAACGTAATACTTATTGTCGTTTGACAATTACCTACTGAAATATTATTTATTTATTATAGTAATTATAATAATTATTAATTATTATAATTACTAAATAATCATGTCAGGGCGTTTAAATTACACACACGAGGATTATTTGAATTTGTTTATTATCTATAGGGAATCTAACAGAGTTTTAACAAGAACATGCCAGATATTTGCTGATAGATATCCAGATAAACAGAAACAGTCACCGAACAGCGTTAAACAAATGTTGGAAAACTATAAAAATTTTGGAAACGTTAAGGCAAAAATTAATAAGAGAAAGCCCATTGTTTATAATGAAAATGTCGAGATTGCAATTCTGGGATATTTTGCAGCATATCCAATGACATCCCTAAGAAACGTGGCAAGACAATCAGGATTCTCGAGGAACTCAGTGCATAGGATCTTGTTAAAACATAACTTCCAACCTTATTTAATATCATTGGCTCAACATCAAAAAGACACTGATTTGCCAAAAAGAGTACAGTTTTGCGAGTTTATTTTAACAATGGTACAAGATAGCCCTAGATTTTTGGACAATATAATTTGGACAGATGAAGCAAAATTTACTAAAAATGGCCTTCTCAATAGACACAATTCCCAGTTTTGGAGTGATTCGAATCCTAATGCAGTAAGATCGCGGAACTTTCAAGAATCCTGGCAGTTTGATGTATTTTGTGCAGTAAAAAACGATGGAATAATAAAACTGAATTTTTACGAAAAAAATTTGAATGATAAGTTATACATTGTCTAAACACAAGGACTTTTTTAATGAAAAATAATCCATTTAGGTAATATTACAATAATTTTTCTTATCAATTTAGCGTCAATCCAAAATTAGATAAATCATTTAGTATATATTATTACATAAATAAATTAAATGAAATTATTTATACAGGTCACACTACACTACTTCATACAAATACTGGTCCACATACCGTAACACATCATATCTAAAAAAATATATCGTCCCAAGTTTTATAGAAAAGTTATCTTTAGTTAGATATTTACAAGCTATTTATACAGGGGACTTTAGAAAGTCATAAAATACTAAACCTTCTTTTTTTTATTGAGCACTCTTTAGATTAAATTAATTAAATTTTGATGTATATTGTTTCTTGTTAAATCAACAAATCGATGAATATTATCAAAGCATTTCTTTCCGTAAAATTATGTCTATAAACTTTTGTAGGAGAAAGATATCTGAATATTCTTGAAGAGTTGAATAACGAATACTTAAGTAATTTACCTTTGGCAGAACATAGTCAAATTTTCTACCAACACGATGGCGCCCCACCACATAGAACCGTTGCAGTTACTAACTTTTTACGAGCTACGTTTTACGACAAGTGGATTGCCAACAATGGACCTTTCCTGTGGCCTCCTCGTTTCCCCCATCTGACAGACTTAGACTATTTGATTTGAATTGAACGGTAAAAAAAATCGTTTATTTTAATCCACTAACAACGAAAGAGGACTGTATGACAAGGGTAAGGGACGCGTTCGAAAGTTTATCTACAGCTTCAATTAGAGCGGCCACCCACGAGGGATTTATTCCGAGATGCGAAAAATGTTTAGAAGTACAAGCTGGACATTTTCAACATTTATTGAAAAAATAAGTTGTGCTCTTGTGTGGACTAGACTATAATGGGAATAAGCTTTCTTTAATTAATTTTTGTCTTCACGATTTCAACATTTTTATAGTCTTCCAACATTTGTTTAACGCTGTTCGATGACGGTTTCTGTTTATCTCTATATCTATCAGCAAAGATCTGGCATGTTTTTGTTAAAACTCTGTTAGATTCCCCATAGATAATAAACAAATCCAAATAATCCTCGTGTGTGTAATTTAATCGCCTCGGCGTGATTATTAGTTTAATAATTATTATAATTACTATAATAAATAAATAATATTTTAGTAGGTAATTGTCAACCGACGTCAAATATTACGTTTCTATAGTAACCAATTGGTTTTGTTCTCGCCAGGCCTCCCCGTCATGGCCAACTAACAAGAAAACTTAGAAGCCGTCTGGTATTATTAGAATAAAAAATGTTAAATCGTCAATAACTTAAAAGCTACAAAAATTGATTTCTCAGAAAATTATATTCTTGATAATAGTTGGTGCTTAAAGAGAAATTAAAAAATTCAAATGTGAGTATCCAGTGTAATCTTTCTGTTTGCGATAGTGAGAAAATTAAACCAAAGTGCGTTTCTCCAATAATACCCAAAGCAAAAGTAACATCTATTGCCAAGAAACCAGCGAATCCAGTAAAAAGCGCTGCAAAGCGTAGTGTTAATTCTCGAAGATAGATCTACTTTAAACTGTAGCCAAATACTGCGGAAAACTCACTTATCTGACAATAAATATTTAATTAAGGGATGGGTAAAAAAACGTTCAACAATTGGTGAATTGACTGTTCTAGCTTATTGTTTGAGCAAAGTTTACGCACAGGATAATTATGTAATAATATCATTAGATCTAAGCTGCACATATAACGTAAATATAAAAAATATGGTTTCAATTCTGTCTTTGGGGAAATACACAAATCTTATTATATGCCTTAAGTGTGATTTACTAAGAAATAACAATGCATATATAAAGTGTATGATTATATTAGATAAACTAATTAATAGTAGGTTAAATTACAACACGTCAGTTAAGATTATATATAACTTAAAGCAAAATAATTTTTATTGCCTCACTAAGTCTAAAATTTATGAAATTATGGAATGGAATTGTGGATGATCCAATTGTAACTAGAGAATTTTTTCGAGCCTCCAACAAATTTCAATAATCCGCTTACGTTTTGTCATTTAAATGTTCAATGTATCTCAAATAATATTTTAGTTATTGATGTGATGCCCAAAAAAGCTGCATGTGATTTTTGGTTGTTAAGCGATGCACTGCACACATGCACAGTTAAATGAGACTAAGCTTAAGAACTTTAACTTGGAATCTGCGTTCTATAGAAAATCCCGTAAACACGGGGGTGTTACAATTTTTAGTAATAAAATGTTTGTGAAACCAAGGTTTACTTGCGATGTGTCTTAATTTTGTTGTGAGTGCGTTTTTGAGCGCTGCTGTGTGAGGATCGATTTTGTAAACTATTTTTTAATGGTTGTATATAGGCCCCTATGGGAAATTTTGTTACTTTTTCAGAGGTATTTAATGAATTGTTAGCCTACCTCAATAGACCTAATTTTACTTTTATTATAGGAGATGATTTTAATGTAAATTTCTTAATACCAAGTTTTAACCTGTCTCTTCTGTGTGACCTTTTGTGTACTTTTAATATTAGCTATAAGATTAAGATCCGGCTAGGGATAGCACAATATTTGCAACCTGAACAGACAATTTTTTGTTGAATATCTCTTGTGATTGTTACAGTAAATTTATTAACTTAAATTGTGTCCGATCATTATGCTATATTTGTTCTCCAATTATCGTATATGTTTCGATATGTACTTTTAAAGTGAAGAAATAAACTATTGATTTTGATTTTGATATAATGATCTATGATAAAGGTCAATGTGACACATGATGAATATGACTGGGGCCGTTCTGACAAAAACCTAATGATTTTTTTCATTGGCTATTAGGTTTTTTACAAATATGTACACATTAAAAGCTCTATACCAATATATGATTAGTCAATTTATACTTTATATCCTTCGAAATTAAAAACAATTTGTCGGCACCTTAATTAATTGAGTGCTCCCATCTGGTAGGTTTAGATTCTTCGCAAAACCTGACCTTTCTACTAAGAATTCCTTTTTTTTTGTGTAAAATTACTTATATATATATATATATATATATATATATATATATATATATATGTATGTTGACTCCTTCACGGATGGAAACATACAATGTGTTTTCATTCCGTGTACATCCGTTCACTACTGTCGTTCTGAAAAGAAGAGTTTTGCTGACGTTTCGCCAAAATCACATTTGGCATTTTCGAAGCTTTCTTTCTTGCGTCCGAATAGAGACTGTCTCTATTCGGACGCGAGAAAGAAAGCTTCGAAAACGCCAAATGTGATTTTGGCGAAACGTCAGCAAAACTGTTCTTTTCAGAACGACAGTAGTGAACGGAAATATCAAATACTTTCTTGGGATTAGGTTCGTGGATTGAAACAAAAAAACTTTAATTGACGTTTCGCCTGTCACACAACACATAAAAAAATGAAATTTGATTCGACGAAATCTCTTCAATCCAAAAATAACTCGTTAATAGAAAAACTGTTAACACGTAATCACATATCCGAAAAAGAAGCCAAATCATTAAAAATACATAATTCTGTTCCACCAAAATTCTATGGAATGCCTAAACTTCACAAACCCGACATTCCTATGAGACCCATTGTTTCCTATATTCAGTCACCATTCTACAAACTTTCAAGTTTTTTATCAAATTGCTTATCAAAAATTACAGGCAGAAATGATTATTACATTAAAGATTCGTTTGAATTTAAAAAGTTTATAGACACCCTTAAAATACCAAATAATTTCCAACTCATCTCTCTAGACGTAATATCCTTATATACAAACATTCCGACTAAAGTTTTACAACAAATCATTTAAGAAAAATGGAATTAGATAAAGAATCATACAACACTCACTTGCACAGAATTCATAGAAGGGATAGACCTCATTCTTTCAAACAACTATTTCCAATACAAAGATAATTACTACCAACAACTTGACGGATGTGCGATGGGTTCACCCATCTCTTCCACCGCAGCCCAAATAGTAATGGAATATCTAGAAGAAACAGTGTTACAAAAAGCCAATGTACCAATATTATTTTTTAAAAGGTACGTGGATGATTGTTTATTAGCCATACCAAAAAATAAAACAACGGAAATTATCTCCCTCTCTAACAATTTTCATCCAAAATTGCAGTTTACTTCCGAAATAAAAAATGATGGCGCTATAAATTTTTTGGATTTAATATTAATAAGAGACCACAAAACAAATGGCATTAAAACTAAGTGGTACACCAAAAAAACCTGGTCCTCCCGCTACCTTAATTATAATTCCAGTCACCCAAAATGTCAAAAAAACTCCGTGATGATAGGATTAGTTGATCGTGCACTAACACTAACATCACCTATATACCGAGTTGACATTCTAAATAAAGTTAAAAATACTCTCTTAAAAAATCATTTCCCATTAAAAGCCATCGAACGAATTATAAAGCGAAGAACCCAAAAATTATACAATGGCACAAAACTTATTGTAAATAATCATGACAACAATAAAACAACTACATACATATCTTTGCCATACACTGAAGGTCTTTCTGAACAGATTAAACACATTCTCGGTAAAGACGATATAACCGTATGCCACAAATCTAACAATACTCTTAAATCTTTATATACACCACTAAAAAGTCAGACACCTATTAAAAAACAATCAAACGTAGTTTACAGCATTCCCTGCCTAAACTGCCCCAAAAAATATATAGGCATGACCACACAATATCTATCAAATTGACTAAATGGGCATAAATATACAAAAAATGCTTCCACAGCGCTACATAAACACGAAAGAGATATGAAACATGAATTTTATTTTTCGGGTACAACGGTCTTATCAAAAGAACAATATTACCATAAACTGACATTCAAAGAAATAGTCGAGATAAAAAAAATACAGTAAACGAGTGGAAAGACATTGACAATCTCAGATATATCACAGTCTAATTTAATTCAATTGTTATAAACTATTTCCATCAATCATAAATACATACTGTATACTGTCAGACTCACACAAATACTTTTAAAACAACCCGTATCCACCAATAGTTCTACATTGTAAATATAATCAAAAAAACTGAATGATATATATAAAAAAAACAATAGAATTCTTTAACCATTGTATCACTTACCTCCACACCGCCAAGCAAGGCAAAATAACATCTTTCTCAAGGTATGTACTGTACTATTTTAAGTAAATATTTTAATAATTTTAGTGCGTGCCGTTATACCTAATTGTTTTTATTTTTTAACTTGCATATATACACTTTTTGTATTTAATTTTTAGATGTGCAGAAATAAATATTTTGAAAAAGCCTGAAATGGACAGGCGAAACGTCAATTAAAGTTTTTTTGTTTCAATCCACGAACCTAATCCCAAGAAAGTACTTGACATTTATAAATTGTAAGGTTCAAGAAGAGAATATATATATATATATATATATATATATATATATATATATATATATATATATATATATATATATATATATATATATATATATATATATATATATATATAATTTTTAACTTTTTTTATGTCAAGGATGGCCTAAGTTTTTTTAAATACATCCTGAATTAATAACACGTAATTATTATGAAACACCCTGTATATCGAATAATTATTTGTACAGTTTTTCGTAATTTTTCCTTGTTTAGTTTTTTGCAGATGACTATTTCATTTGGCTTCGTAAGCTCCAGGATTCCCTAAAAATATTGGTTCAAATTTGCGTTTATTTTTGAAATATGCTACAATCATCTCTGGGTGTTTGGTTTTTACGTGTTTCGTCAGATCGGTGCTCCATTTTGTGACGTAAGCACAATATTCGCAAGCAAATTGTGGGGCAATTCCACAGGCATTTTGGATATGTTTCTTTAAATTGTGCTTGTATTTGTATTGTCGTTTACACTTAAAACAAACAAATCTGGAATCTACAAATAAAAGAAAGCATGTTATTAAAATAGTGTGTATTTAAACATGTTTCTACGAGCGTGAGCAAAGTAATACTTTTCCGCACGGCGTGCGTAAAGTAATGGAAGTAAAACTACTCAAAAAGCTCAAAAGTATGGCAATTTATAAGTCTTTTAGGCTATTTTATGCGAAATGGAAGCCGTAGCAGCCGTAGTTTATTATACTTCACCTGAATGTATGCGTAATTCTCGATATTTCAGCATAAACAAAAAAGTTTCCTGTAGGATAGTAAATGAGTAAAATGTCAAGCAACAATAGATGCATTATTGAATTTTACACGTAATGTCAAACTTTTTATTCCGTTTTCATGTCAACCAGAAACAAATAACACTGTAAAATGTACCGTTTTTTCATCAGATTGTAAAAAATTATCAATATAATTTTAAAATGAGCAGCTTTGTTGGTAAGTTACCAGATTCTATCCTGGAGGCTGCAAATATTACGACTTTAAATTTATTGCCTGCGAAATCTCAACAAAAATATGAGTAATAATATAAGAATTTTGAAAACTAATGCCAGAACAATGGGAAAAGTAGTGCTATGGAAGAGAGTATGTGCTGGCCTATTTTAAAGACTTGCAAAAAATACTCCAGCCAAATATTATATGGTTACTCCATGTTAAAAAGCATCCTTAAAATAAAAAGAAACTTGGTTTTAATTCTATACTTCAAGCTAATATAATTAATAAAAAAGCAAAATGTAGGATACAAACCAAAAAAAGCCAAAAGTTTCGATAAAATTTAAGTTTCAAGATTCAATAAAGAAGCGCCTAGTGAAATTTATCTTTTAATAAAGGGAGCTAGTATTTTTGGGTTGCCCAGTGCTTGTGGGAGAGTAAAAATAACACTTCAAGTATTTTTGTAGTACCCGACATGAAAAAAATGAGGGATGTTATTTACTGTAACGAAAATATGCAAGTGTGAGAAAAACATTTACTCAGCACAGGCGGTTTTCTGTCTAGTATAGAAAAGGAGTGTTCACTACACAATGTATTGGAATAAATTCATTTGGAAAAATGCTTTCAGAAATAGCTGCATATCTACAACTCAAAGCAGTACACGAAACATAGTTTTAGTCGATCCTCGGCAAACATGTTGGCGCTGATTCTGGGGAAAAAATTACTTATGTCTAGCGACTTGGGGGCAGGAAATCGAGGGCTGTCAGAAAGAGCTACATAGATGATTCCGCAAATCAAAAAAAGGACATGTCGAATAAAATATTAGCCTTGAATAATTGCCCTTCTAAGTTAACTCAACCTTCATCAAGCCGAACCATAAGCGCTTCCAAAAGCCACCCATTGATTTAAATTACCAGGTCTACAATCAATTTGTAAAACGTCAGCAAATGTTCTTTCATTATAAACTATAAGTATATAGTTTTTAAACTGCTTATTGCTCTACGAGGCATAGGTGCACGTTTGGTTGTCTACTAACAACACGTATCGGTTTATTTTGCCTTTGCAGTAATACAATCTCCATATTCCGGCGAAACTTGTTGCGTCCCTAAATGTGAGATAAGGGATTTACTTTTACATCTTACGGCCCTGTTTTTTATTATACTTATTTTTTAAAGAGTTTTCCTCCCTCCGGCTATGCCAAGAAAGTCGTTTTTTCCTTCCCATTTTTTTGATTTTGAAGAAAATGGACAGGTAACATAACGTGGTTTTTCTGCCAATATTTTATTAGGTCCACATGGTCTGATAGAACACGTGCCAATATCTGGCAGTCTTTCCGATGTAGCTGTGGTGGGATGAACTAGCCTTAGTTCCACTCAAGACATGAGGGGGCTCTTCCATAGGGTCATTTGGTCAGTGACCCCCCAAAAATATTTCAGAAAATAAATTATTCGTTTGACCGTCCCTCCTAATAGTTGTAATAAAACGCGAACCTTGGGAAAAGTTAAATACGCTACACTATTAGCCGCTCGCGGCGGTTCGAATGGTCTCGTTGCGTTCCTTAGGCATAATAAAATACGCTATACTAAGCTAGGCTGGGCAGTCCGAATTGCTCTTATTACCTTAAAGCTTGACGAAAGTACCCGAAGATTTCACAGCTACCTAGCGGCAGCCGAACGTGATAGCAAATGGAATATGAAATGGCGATTTGGGCCATCAGCCGGTCTCTTCTCATAATTCAATCGATCGGTCGCGGCATCACGTCGGCATGCGGAAGTTCAATTGTTCAGAGATCGCGAGGTCGTTTTTAATTGATCAAAATTGATTTATATACTGTTTTTTGTAATATATATTTTTATGATCCAAGTGTGAGTTGGAAATATATAGGAAATAAAATGTTGGTAGTGACTAGTGCAAAAAAATAAACAAAAAAAAGTGCTTACGAACTTAATTTGGCAAAAATAATCAATTTCAAGGTGGTCTATGTTTGAGTTGTGAATGTAGATGAAATAAAATGTCGGTAGGGCAAAAAATTAAACAACTAAAGAGTGCTAACGAACTTAATTTTATGAAAATAACCAAATTCAAGGTAAGTGGTTGTAATTTGTCAGAACTTAGTATACGACAAACTAGTAAAGGCAAAAATAAGAGGTTCATCGAAACTTTCGCAAAAGTATGTACGATTTAGCTAACTGGATATGTGGTGGTTAAGTCTCTAACTCATTTTACTGTTATGTTTGTTTGTTGTTTTCTAAGGACTCGTCGGACTCATTATGGTGCAAAACCAGTGTTAAAGACTTAAAACACTTAAAAGAAAAAATAAAAAAACATGCGTTTTCTGCAGATCACATGAAATGTTCGGTGAACTATGCTACGGTCGGAAGTGTTGATATTCGACACAGCCCACAGTGTGACGTGTTATATGAGTTAAGGACAAAATTCGATATCTCAAAAAGCACTCCACCAATTTCGATTCTGTAAACGGTGTTTGATTACTTATGGTAAGCTCTAAAGAATGTAAAAAATAGTGAGTATACAATGAGGAAAAAAATATATTTCAATCTTACATTTTTAGGTAACTTAATTATTTATTTAATTCTTCTATGTTTGTGTTAGGGCTAATTAATTTTACTTTTCCTCATAAGTACCTAATGTGTACAAAAATAAAGAACAGTTTTAATAAAAAATAAAAGAACTAACAACCGTAACATAATACAACAATTTAAATATATACAAAAATAATATAACAACAATTTAATCAGAATTTGAAGATTCGTTATCACTATCAAAATTAATGAATTCCTCTAAATCTAAACCATGATTTAGATTTTCGTCTTTCTTCAGATACTTATTCACTTCTTCATCTGACCTTACACATTTTTTGGTGGTTATGTTTCTTTTTGATGAAATAAAAGGGTCTGAGGTAAGAAGAAGGATGTGGAGTAAGTCTTTATTGGAAGCTATCCTAGAGCACTTCCGGGTATGCGATAATCGATGCTTTCTTACCTCTTTGTGCCTAGCCTCAGAAAGTTCTCTGATTGGTAAAGAAAATGCTTCGATTATCTCACATCCATGAACAAGCACTTTATGGATGGTGTTGGGCATATTATACCATTTGTATAGGGTTATATACAAATTTCTAGTCTCCTCCAGCAATAATCTAAACTTATATAGATCAATTATGCCTCCACTAGCTAACACTCCTAAACTTTTTAATTAAATTCTCATCAACCCCTGTGATTTCTGAGCTTATGTGAGGATTCTGGAAAAATTTTCTGGCAGTGTTTCCATCATTTGAAGAGCCATACCCTGGCTTTGGCTTATCCACTGTTAGAGCCATTTTGGCTTTAAATTCTGCTTGGATACGTTTTTTGTTGCCTTCTACGATGGATTTATTTTCAGGCCCTCGAACTTGCCACGATTTTATCGGAAGCCGATATCCGATATGCAAAAGGCACTCGAAAAAACGTATCCAGCAATGCAATGTGGACAAACCAAAGCGGTAATTATCCGGGTTGGAAGGACGACTACTTATGTTTAAAGTATTCATATCTTTAGGTGTGGCTCCGCAAATGATACATTTCATAGTTGAATTTGTTTCCGAAAGTATATTGGTTACACTGCCATCCATCATTGTTAACCACAAATCCGCTCTGATCTCACATTTTCGACCTTCTGTAGTTTCAATTTCGATGGGTTTTAAATTTTTAATTTTTTCATTAATATCTTTTTCAGCACTAAGCACGAGATTTGAATTTTCTTTTTGAAATAAAAACTTGATTGGCCTACAATATAGAGTTGACGAGGTCCTAAGATTTCTCCACATCTCTTTTCCTGTTTCCTCATCAACTAACCTTAGAGGTACCATTGCTATTAAAAATAAAAACTCATCCGTGCTTTCCATGTTAGTAAACTCCTGCTTGTATTGGCTATGCTCAGAACTGCCATCCATGCCCCACTTGCATATAAGTTTTAGCCGTTATTGATTATTTACCTCAGTTAACTTCAAAATGCTTTCTATGGTTTTTTGCAAAAGCTCTTGTAGATCTACTTCTGCAGATATATCAGTTAAAATTATTTTGGAAGGTAAAACAGCATTTTTGGCTATTTTGATCTGAAAATAACTTGGAAGGCAGTTCTGGGCTTTTGCATTGATTACAGACCTAAGAAGAATATATTTTCTTATAGATATATCTAAGTCTATCATAAGCGCTAAAGCTTCAATCGCACTAAAACTGTTGGTTACTGGACCACGGACAGTTTCTGACATAGCTTCTGCAGCTAATCGTAGCTCCTCTGGAGTTCTGTCGGCTAACTCTGCCATACGCCTTCTTTTTGTTTTAGACGATGCTTCCTCAAATGGAACTCGGGGTCTTCCTACTTTACGGCTGCTGGTAGATTTAAGTTGAACACTATGCGGAGATAGTGGTTCTTGTTTTTTAATGTAATTATGCACATATATGACCTGTTCTAGCCAACCCATCTCGCCTTTCAAAAGTTGGTTACGGGAGCAACCTACTTTCTGCCATTTTACCGCCATTTTTAAACCAAAAAACTTACTGCATTTAAGAATTTGATCTTGCAACTGTTTGGAAGGTTCATCTACATTAATGAGCTCCAGTATTTTTTCATATACAAGTTGCTTTCGATTTCCTTTTGGACTTCTCAGCCAAACATCTATCAGGTCGATATTTTTTATTATAACACCTCTGTCTAAAAGAAAACATAACTTTAAATTAAAACTTTTTTTAGGAAAACACTATTAGTTTATGAACAATTGATAAAAAAATATTGAAGGTGATCATAAGTGATTTTTTTAAAACTCTAGTCAAATTCCAAAATGTCGAAATTTACAAAAAATTTTAACTGGAAACTTTAAACCATTATAAATTCTTAATTAAACTTCGTACAAAATGTAAATTATTCAGCATTATGAAGTACTTACCCTCACAAATAGAATCCATTTTAATATTTTGAAAAAACCAAAATACTTAATTATATACACAATAAATTTCACACACGTAATTAATTGCTTTTATAACCTTAAATTTTGACGAGTCTTGACAGGTCAAACTTGCTAAGCGCCGATAAACAAAAGCATGGCCTACTGCGATTTGATACTATACTTACGTAATACAGTGACCAATATCTTATCTAAATATGTAAAAAAAATGTTAGAATTGTATAGTTCAAAATTTCGTTTATTTTTAATTGTGTCCATGGCACGCTACACTGTGCAGCCTATAGAAAATCTCTTAGAGATTTTAATGAAAATGTATCCAAAAATCGCTATATTTTAAAAAAATTATAGATTGTGTAACATTTTGTGGGGCATTCGAGCTGGCACTACGTGGTCAGGATGAAACGTCTTTGTCTGAAAATCCAGGTGTTTTTCGAGGGCTTATACATTTTGTTGAGGAGTTGGGCCAAGATAGACTAGCCGCTTTAGTAATGTTAAGTATCGAGAAATCGTTTATAAACGTATCATTCAGCATTTTTCCAATTACAAAGAACGAAGGGTAGACCTGAACTTCAAGAGAACACAAATTCTCTTACTTTTACTCCAATCACCAATCGAATGACCTCCCAATATAATTCACCACGAGCCGCCATTGCTCAAGACTCCAGCAGCTTTTGAGTTCTTTCCATTCTTATGGAGAGTATAAACAAAGATATTAATTTTTCTTCTAATTTAACCTCTTCAATTTCAAGTCCTTCAGCCACATTTTATGATGTAAATTTCCCTTTTTTGCATTTGAGGCTTCATGCACGTTCGTTTATTTATTTAAGTTTATGTAACATATATCCGACGAGTAAAGGAAGAACCTAGTCTAATTAATTATTAGCGTTTTGAGCACTGATGGACAACGAATATTTTGTACATATTTGTATACATAGAATTTCTTAATCAAGGAAGCAGTATCTGAATTACTTAAGTATTAGAGTCGTTTTTTTTAAGAATGCTTAAATGCGTTTAGTTTAACTATTCATCAGGGTTGCTTAAAAAATATATATAATTTTGAATTAAATTGTTATTTGATCTTTATAGCCAAAATAGTAATTCAGTCATCATATGGATTCTGGCCTCTGTAAAATGTGCTAATTCAACTGAATGGCGCACAGTCAACGTGGAAGTATTCCTAACTAACATCCTACTATTGCCACCTGTCGAAGAGCTGCCGTTCGCATGAGATAACTATTTTGAGGAAAATTCGTTTCCCCGCAATAGAACATTAAGTGCACCAAATAACTCTCATATTTGTCCTTGCAAAACAACATTTTAGGTTCATTAATATTTCTTATTAGGGCAGAGTGAACATGGCGGACATAGCGAACATAGCGCTATGTGTGGCCGCGGCATAATGCCCTCGTAAATAATCCAATTTGAAACGTACCATTTTTGCTTGTCAGTGTTAAATAAATAAAACCAAATATTTTATTACTTATATATTTAACTGAAAAAATGTCAAAGTCAAACCTGACATATAATTACTTCTTTATAACAATAACATGGTAGTGTTGCTAGACAACACATTACGGTATCAGATACTGTAATGTTCGATTTACCGGACGTACAGTTAAGTAGATTTAATAGCCAGTAGGAAATATAGTTACTTTCTTAACAGCTAACTAACGGTGAGGAAATTTACTCCTTCATTTTGTCGAGAAATGAACAAAACATGACCCTATGCTTGTTTAAGGCCCAAGGTACCATCTGCTACCGTTGTATCTGCCCCAGCACCATAGTACCTACAGATGGCGCCACTAGTTTTCCTTCATCGACTTTTAAAGTCGAATGACATATGAAACCTTGTTTGTTTAAGGATTTCGGTTTTAATAATAATAAATAAAAAAAACTACCTGATGAGCCTTGCCGGGGCAGATTCCACGGTAGCAGATGGAACCTTGGCCTGGACAAACATAGCGTCATGTTTTGGTCGTTTCTCGACAAAATGGTGAAGAAGTAAACTTCCTTACCGTTAGTTCTTTCGTTTTGTATAACTTTTTACAACCAAGAACCACACAGAAATCGATATTTCTGTTTCTTAGCAATTAAATCTGGTAAAAATTCTAAACCTTTTTAGAGAATTTAAAGTCTTCTATCCAAATTTTCTCTGTCTTCGGATATGCATCCAATGTTTCTCCCAATTTTTTTCGAGTGCATCCTTTTTACGTGTATTTTCAAATTAGCATTATATTTTGTCGCGTAACAGCAATAATCGCAAGAAAACTTTAGGAATTTATATTTATTAGCCGATATCTCGGCTTTATTTCTGCTGTATGTTGCCATCTCTTTTGGGTGCTTAGTTTTTACATGATTTGTCAGAGCAAATTCCCATTTTGTTACGAACGAGCAGTAATCGCACGTCATCTGTGGGTCTATGCCGCACTCATATCTGATATGCCTTACTAAAGTCTTCCTGTAGTTGTATTGTTTTGAACACTTAAAACAGACAAATCTTGAGCTTAAATCTAAAAGCAATTGGTATTAACATAATTTGATTATAGATAGGCCATGCAAACGTTTTCAAACATTAAAAATTCTACTTTTTAAATTGATGTTACGAAGTAAAATACAGGGTGTTTCTTAATTGAGTGTCAATATTTAAGGAGGTGATTTTTGGGTCCATTTTAAGAATAAAACTTCATATAAACATATGTCTTAAACGGTGTAAATTTTGAGATACAGGGTGTTAAACTTTCAATCATTTCATAATTTTTCGATAATATCTTGAATACCACTCTAGATATTGTAATGAAATTTGGTATAGAGGTACTATGCATCTAGTGAAATTCTTTGATGTAGAACATTTTTTTAATTTCCACCAGTGACGTCCGTACGGAATCCGACCTGCATATTTTCCCAGACATTGATGGTACGCCAATGATTTTTTTTAAATAAAAATTATTTTTGAAATTCCCATTCATTTTTGAGCAAGTTTGATCCCTTGGTAATTTTGTGTTGGACGCACGGTTTTCGTTTTAAAAAATAAAAACCGTTTCTCTGCATGGTCCAAACAATCCTGGTCATAAGACGGATATCACCATGCATGCAGAGGAATATTATTGTATTAAACTCGAGAAAACAAATCTTGTCGAAAATAAATACTAAAAGTTTTCAAAAACAAACAAATGAATCAATAAAAATGCTTTATTTTAGAAACATCAGTGGCGTGAGAGTAATTACTATGTCCATTCTTATTAAAATCAGAAATCGCTTTATCTTAGTGAGAGATATTTGTAGATAATAGTATGTAGTCTTCAGCCACCAATCTAGGTCCACCATGTCAATGTTTTTCAGAAGTCTGTTCCTTCATAAATACTTTTTATAAATTTTATTAAAATAATATGACATTCTTCAACAATAACAAGTTATTTACAAAATTATACTAATACAACTAGGTACATAATTAATAATTTCAACAAAAATAATTAGGTTTTAACAAATTGACAGCACACTTTGTGAAACAAAATAAAAGAAAAAAATTAGATAAGTTGTTGAAAATGCCCACCACCCTGGAGAATACACGCTTCAGCCCTTTTCCTCATGTTGTCACGAACTCTTTGAATACCCTCGGTGTTTCTGATAATATCGCAAGAATCTCTTATACGATCCTTCAGCTTCTCTATAGTGTTTACTGGGGTGCGGTAAACTAAATATTTAAGATGTCCCCATAGAAAAAATCCAAACTATTTAGGTCTGGGGACCTAGGGGGCCATGGTTGGGGTCCTCCACGACCTACCCATCTGTTGTTAAATGTGCGGTTCAAATATTCTCCGGCTTCAATACTAAAGTGAGCGGGCGTGCCATCGTGCATGAACCACATTCTGTTTCTAATCAGAATTGGTATATCTTCTAACAATATCGGCAAATCGTTCTCAAGAAACCGGCCATTTAGTCTTTCTGAGAGGAAAAAAGGTTCAATTATGGTAAAGGTATTCCACGAAAAGCCTCTGTAATGTGATCCGCAACGATCAAATCCAACACTTTTGCGAAACATGCCAGACCGGATATTGGACGATAGTTGGATATATCAGATCTTTTCCCGTTCTTAAAAATAGGACTGACTGTTGCTCTCTTCCAAACTGTAGGGAAAGTTCCTGAGTTGACCGACAGTCCTAAAGATACAGCTTAATGGGAGTGACAATACTAGGACTACTTACAAAATAACAGTGAAATAAACAAAAGATAAATTTAATTGCAAAGCCAACCGGATCTGGTATTAAGTTAATTCGGGAATCTAATGTCAAATATGGGTAAAATTAGCAATCTGGTTGATTATAATTCACTCTGGCTTTGAATATGTATCAAATGTTTGTCTCAATCTCCTTTCGGTGTCTTCTTTTTACATGTTTTCTCAATAGATAACTCCATTTTGCTGCGTAACAACAATAATCGCAAGAAAACTTAAGGTCTGTTCGGCATTTATATTTATTAGCCCATTTCTCTAATTTATTTCTGCAGTATGTTACCATCTTCTGAGGATGTCTAATTTTAACATGTTTGTTGAGATTACTATCACGTTTTGTAACGTAAGTGCAATAATCGCAAGTAAATTTTGGGGTAATCCCGCATTCATATTCGATATGCCTCTCCAACGCCCTCTTGTATTTATAGTGTCTTGAACACTTAAAACAGACGAATCTTGAGGTTAAATCTAAAAGCAAGTCTGCATTAACCTAATATGAAATTTAATTATAGATAGGTTGTGTAAATATTTTCAACCATCAAAAATACTACATTTTAAATTGAATTGTTTAAAACTGTACAGGGTTTTCCCGTATATTTTGCCCTAGGCAGTTTATTTAAATAGATATGAAAATGTTGTAAATACAAAAGTTGTAGGGTTTTTTATAAATGGAACACCCTGTATATTATTACATATATATATATATATATATATATATATATATATATATATATATATATATATATATCCTAGGGAAATTCTTAAAGAAGAAATAATAGCTGGAGTGTAAGCTGTGCTTGGCCACTCTAAAGAAACGAAAGCAGACGAGTTTCGACAAGAAGTGGCAAGAATTTTAAGATCAAGCAAATCACCGGAACAAAACCCAAAGGCCACTGAACAAAGAGCCCTAACAAAGCTTCGAAAGAATAAAGACATCACAATCCTTCCAGCAGATAAAAGAAACGCAACTGTAGTTATGAATACCCAAGACTAGTTACAAAAAATGCACGATATCCTACAAGACAATAATTGTTATAAGATTGTTCGAGGCGACGCCACTACATACCTAGAGAAAACAACTAAAAATAAAATGAAAAGTTCACCAATTAGCCCCAAAATACAAAAAAAAAATCATACCAAGGGGAAAGTCGAGCAGACGTCCTAAACTCTATGGTTTACCAAAAATACTTGCTGAAATTATGTAACCAGATGTCGAAAAAGCCGATCCATTTGTCAAAAACTTTTTCACTCATTTCACTCAAAGTATACGAGATATCGTTTTTTGAAAAGCAAGCCTAATGTCTAGTCTTTGTATCCTAGTATACATGTATATCGCATAGAGTTTTCAGATAGGCCGACACCAGGGCGGAATACATATATGGGTAGACAAGTGAAGATAAATTATTTCTGTCCAAAATTATTTTGACCGAGTCAACCTGTGCAAAATCTGGATTTTTTAAACGCACAAAATAAACAATATTGAGCATCTACAAATCCGCATCTTATTTAAAGAGTTAAAATACAAGAAAGGCGATCAGTGAATGTGTGGTGAGGTGTTTTACACAATAAAACAATAGTTATTTTCATTGGAAAGCTAACTGACCAGAGATATTTGGAGTAATTATAAAATGATATAGATAACCAATTAGAATAGCTTCCTGGGAACACGATAGTGCCCCACCCTACAATGTCCTGCCAGTAGCAAAAAACGGGCAAATAAGATAACTAGCAAATAGTCCAAATCTATCCTTCTTTGACACATTTCTATAGGGTTATTTAAAAAATTTAATTTATTATAATAGACCAAGAAATATGCAAAGAGAAGGATTTTAAAGTTTGTATTTTTAAATCTGGTCCATCAAATATGAAAAACGTACATATATTTGAAATAAGGAAGAAAATATTGTTTTAAATATTTAATAATATACAGGTTGTTCCTTTTAAAAAACTGACCACCTGTCAAAATTTCAATAATATTTATGATAAAACACTCTGATGCTTTCAAATAAACTGTCTAGATGGGAGGCAAAATATGCGGGAAAACCCTGTACATCTAACTGCAGTTCTGGAGTTTTAAATAGGTAAAACCAAAAGTTTAGTATAGTTTTGTACCATTATCGTTGGCATATTAATCAGCGTTCACGATTAACAAATGTAGTAGACGAAAATAAAAAGCTGCAAAAAATTAAAATTTTTCTTTATTTCTATAAAGGGTATATACATGAAACCAAAGAATTAAACTAGTAAAATATACTAATCCTTTCAG
Organism: Kuschelorhynchus macadamiae; assembly: GCA_030620095.1. NCBI lineage: Eukaryota > Metazoa > Arthropoda > Insecta > Coleoptera > Curculionidae > Kuschelorhynchus > Kuschelorhynchus macadamiae. The sequence continues at coordinate 155,760 of JAUTXW010003087.1, forward strand.
TACATACTACAGTAAAATATTACTTATTTATGAAGAATGTAGACAGATTGCACATTTAGATAAAGTATCTTTCCCGGCGTTCGAATGACAAAAATTTGTGTTCGTTTTTCCAAACAGTGCGGGATATGGAAAATGTAAACAGTCCCCATAATAAATCATGAACCTCAGAGACGAATAGCACATGAAAACGAGGAACATAGTTTAGCTCCAGTGAAAAAAACCCTGTTGTGATATTGGATTAACCATTTACTTTAAAGTTTTACCATTGTGTGAGTAACTGGATATTTTTTGTCAAATTAATAGCCGGATCATAATTTGGGGCTAAAGAGGTTTAAATTTAGACCTAGTCTAATTTAACAATCATAGGTTTAAGTTGACATATGCCACGATGAGAAACAACTTTATCTATATGTCACAATTAAATATAAAAGTAACATAATCAAATCGTTAATGGTGAACTAAAAATTTTAATTTCTATTGCAATTAGATCTGGTTAAACTTTTAAACACTTTTAGCAAATCCGGAAATTTATTGTGGGCAAAAAACATAGAAAATAAAATCTGACTTATTCTAATTCACTCTGGCTTTGGATATGCATCAAATGTTTGTCCAATCATCTTGGGGTGCATCCTTTTCACATGTTTTCTCAAATTACAACTCCATTTTGCTGCGTAACAACAATAATCGCAAGAAAATTTTAGGTCAGGTCGGAATTTATATTTATTAGCCCAGATCTCTGATTTATTTCTGCTGTATGTTACCATCTTCTTCGGGTGCTTAGTTTTTACATGGTTTGTCAGAACGAATTCCCATTTTGTTACGTAGGCGCAATAAGAGCAACTAAATTTTGGGACAATGCTGCATTCATATCTGATGTGCCTTGCCAAAGCCGTCTTGTATTGGTATTGTTTTGAACACTTAAAACAGGCAAATGTTGAGGTTAAACCTAAAACCAAGCATATATTAAAAAAAAAAAAATATATATATATATATATATATATATATATATATATATATATATATATATATATATATATATATATATATATATATATATATATATATATATATATATATATATATATATATATATATATTTGAATAAACACCCTCGCTACTTACAAATAAATGCCACAAATAACCGAGAGCATGTAGAATAGGAGTGGGGTCTTTAACTAACATTTATATAAAACACGTAATCTCTTCAATAATATAATGTTTAGCCAATATATTGATTATAGAACATCAAATCATTATTATGGAATAGTATTTTTTGTTTCAATTAAACAACTATATACAAGAATTTAAATAAACAGGTTAATTGAAACAAACAATATTTGTATAAATAAAACAAACATTATTTGAATCAATTAAAACTCAAACAAACTAATGATTAATCAAACTAAGAAATCATAGTTCTGTGGTAGACCGTGTCAAATTGTAATTGCTATCTGACGTTTTGCCTTTGATCGCACGAGGCATATTAGATAATAATAATCTTGATAAGACCTTAATAAACCTAGTGGAAGGTTGTCTTACATCTACTTATTTCATTTTTCAAGGAACTTTTTATGAACAAATTTCAGAGACAGCCACGGGATCTCCTTTATCACCTATGGTAGCCAATATCTTTATGGAAGCCTTTGAGGATATTGCTCTAACACCCGTTCCACTAAAACGAAAACACTGGTTCAGATATGTAGATAATACTTTTGTTGTTTGGCCTCATGGACAGGATAATCTCCTCACATTTCTGGACCACCTTAATCAACATCATAATATCAAGTTCACAATGGAAATTGAATCTCATGGAAAGATTCCCTTTTTAGATGCATGTCTCCAAAGAAGGACATTAGGACAGTCTGTATATAGAAATCCGACGCATACAAATAGATACTTAAATGCAAATTCACACCATCATCCAAAATAAAAGAAATCGGTTATTAACTCACTAGTATTTAGAGCTATTTAGAATTCTGATGAAGATTCTCTAAAATCGGAAACATCGAGACTGACCGCAACTCTCAGAGGGAATGGCTGAAGATATTATGCGTTCAATTAAAAGATATAGTAATCCAATTCCGCCAAAAGAGAATGATAACGAGCCACTGTTAGGTAGTGTTGTTCTTGACATACATGACACTATAGACCATATAGGACTCTTCAATACACATAAGAACATTGGACAATGCTTGCCATCCCCGAAAAATATTGTGCTATTGCAAACAGAAGGATTGTATAAACTCTCTTGCTTCTGTGGAGAAGTGTAACCAGAAAAAATGATCCAAGTTAAGAAAACACAGCCAATGAATGAAATCTGGAGGAAACTAAAAGCAAACAGCCAATCAGCTACTGAAACTGTTCTTGAACTGCCAGAACAAACAAAGACCAAACCATGGATGAAAAAAGATATAGTAAAACTGATGGATCAACGTCAAAAACCAAAAACAATAGATACAAAAGGGCTTAACCGCACCATCAAACAAAAAATAAAGGAGGCTAAAGATAAACAGACTCGAGAACAATGCGAAAAAGCCGAAAGACTGCACCAACTGCACGACTCTTTCAACTTTCATAGAAAATTAAAAGAATTGACCGGCGTAAGTAGGAAAACAGCACTCCCGTCAATAAGAAACAGATAAGAAAGACTGATACTGGATGACAATGAACTGAAGGATGCTTGGAAAAACTACGCGGACGCACTATTCAGATATCAACGTGCAACTGATCTCACTATTGAAACTGAAAATATGAGTGGGCTAAAAATCCTTGAATCTGAGGTCGGATATGCGGTTAGCAGCATGGAAAACAACAAAAATCCAGGACATGACGATGTATATAAAGTAGATATTAAACAACTAACCTATCTCTTTAATATAATATATGAATCGTGACAAATCCCAACGGACTGGTTGAAGTCCACTTTTGTTACCATACCAATGAAACCTAATAAGACTAATAAGCCTCATGAGCCAAGCACGCAAAGCGTTTCTAGATAAGTGTGAAGATATGAGCGGTGCTACACAGTTCGGATTTATCAGGGTACTTGGTACCAGAGAGGCTCTGTTCTTCATGAAACTGCTTTTGCTTTTATCGACTACCAGAAGGCATTCGACAACGTGAAACACGAACCGTTGATTGAGAGACTGCAGGGCATTGGTATAGATGGTGTGTGAACTGTATTGGCATCAGTTGGTCGAATTCCGCATTAATGAGAACCTAACAACATTGGCCTTTGATATACTGAAAGGAGTACGACAGGGATGTGTGATGTCGCCCATTTTGTTCAACATCTTCGTTGAGAAAATATTTCAGTTGGCATTGGAGAACGAAACGCGAGTTATCAAAATTAATGGTAAATTAATAACATCAGATAAGCGGATGACACCGCAATCTTAGCTAACAACCTCGAAGATCTCCAGTTATTATTAAATAAGCTCAATGAGTGCGGAGAAGAATTTTGGCTGAAAATCAACACAACCAAAAAAAAAACGATGATCATTAGCAGACAAGAGAACGCGTAACAAATTTCACATATCTCGGCGCAACCGTGAATGAAAAGTGGGACAGTGATGAAGGGGTGAAGAGAAGAATTGGCCGCGCAAAAATCAGCTTCTACAAGCTCAAAAACCCACTTCTTCACAGAAACGTGCCTCTAAACACCCGAATACGTGTGGTTAAATGTTATGCGTGGCCAGTTATGACATACGGTGTTGAGACTTCGTCAGTTAAAACTAAAAAATTAAATCGGATTGAAGCTTTCGAGATGTGGATAATACGCTATCTACTGCGTATACCATGGACTGATCGCATTTCGAATGACGAAGTCTTACGAAGAGCTGGTGTAGAGAGACAACTGCTAGATATGGTATCAGGTAACATACCTGATTCCGCAACTTTATTCAGATAAACAGAGGAAGACACCCTGGCCGTGACATTGCCAACTGATGCGAAAAGTGATCACCGACGTTCATCAACGCATGTGGCACTAAAAGAAGAAGAAGAAGAAAAGGAAACCAAGGTTCGAACATCCATTCGGGGATTTTATAAACAAAAAATTAGAGAATCTATCGAAATTTTTCAACACAGAAAAAATTTCAATGGAGATACGGGTTATGGCCCACATCACACGTGGAAACTGATCTTAACACAGGGTCACGGTTGGGCGAACACAAGACGGGTTCTTAATTGACCACAGCCGTGAAAGTTTTCTTTCTGTGTTAGATTATCTGTTTTTCTTTGCAGTATAGAGTACTGAACGATATTTAGCAGATACTGCTAGATTTAATATAACATGCTAAAAGTAAACTGTCATGAAAAAATATAATCCAATTGATTCCAGTTCACTTTTTTGGTCCTGGGTATGCATCAAGTGGTTGTCCAACCTTCTCGGGGTGTTTGAGTTTAACGTGTGTTTCCAAAGTACCATTTCGTTTTGAGGCGTAACTACAAAATTCACAGAAAAAATTTAGGTCGTTTCGAAATTTATATTTGTTAGCCCATATTTCTAATTTGTTTCTACTGTGTGTTGCCGTCTTCTTCGGGTGAATAGTTTTTACATGATTTGCCAGAACAAATTGCCATTTTGTTACGTAGGCGCAGTAACTGCAAGTAAATTTTGGGGCAAGCCCGCATCCATATCTGATATGCCTCACTAAAGCGGTCCTGTTTGTATATTGTTTTGAACACTTGAAACAGACAAAACTTGAGCTTAAATCTAAAAAAATGTGTACTTAAGTATATGTCAATGAAACTAATGAAAACCCTACAATTAACTGGGATAATTAGATCTAAGGTGTGAAATAAAACAAAAATATTTTATATTTTTTATTATTATTCATTGCTTTTATGCTTAGAATATATATGTATTTGCATGAAAGCATATGCAAACCCATATTTTGGCAATTTTTGTTTTTAAATGCATATTTTGCAGTTATTACAGGAAAAATGCCTATATTCTAATTTTTCTGAATATATTTTCATTTCCCAAGACAAATTTGATGTATTTCAAATATAATCCATAATAATAAAATAATAAAAAATGTCTAATTGCTGGCAGGTCAACAGGTTACCCATCCTTTCTTCAAATTGTTATAGGTACCTAATAAAACAAACATCTGTACTTTAAAGACTATGGATTTACCACGGATTTACAATCATAAATACACACGTTTTAAAAATAATTTTTCAATTCAGTTTAGTTTACACATTCTTACGTGAACATTGTCCAATATGCCGAAAGAAAAGCGTTCATTAAGTGCGGTATTAAATCAATTCGTGAAAGATTTTCCTGATTTTACGACTGACGGTTTTGTGCTGTTTTGTAAATATTGTGATGTTCTTGTTACTGTGAACAAGAAATTCCAAGTGACAAAACACATAGGAACTACAAAGCATTAGATCCAAAAAAGTAAAAAAGTGTGTTCAGAAACAAGTTTTAATCACCACAGCATTTTCACCACTACCGGGACCCAAACGATCAAAGTTCAATGAGGGTTTGTGCAAGGCGTTTATTAGTGCGGATATTCCACTGAATACCTTAAGCAATCCTGCCCTGAAGTCATTTTTAGAGCAGTACATAAAGACATCAATTCCACATGAATCCACGTCAAGGAAAAACTATGTTCCAGATTTGTACAATAAGACAGTTGCCGAATTGCGGGAAAAAGTAGGAGATAAAAGAATACGTGTGTCACTAGATGAAACAACTGATGTAGAACAGTGATGTGTTGCTAATTTTGTTTTTGGTATGTTGGGCGTAGAAGCAGAAAGGGATAAATCATTATTAGTTGCAGAACAAGTTCGTGCTTTTTATCCACCAGTGAACGATCTGATTTTCTCGATGAAGAAATAATATTCCTAAAATCTCCGACTCGGGTAGAAAAATTTAGGAAAACTGCAGAAAACATCCCCCTGCCCCCATCACCAATTGTAACTAGATGGCGAACTTGAATAAACGCTGCCATTTTTTTTTTCGATACAATAAAAAACATAGTCAACCAATTTAATGCGGAATACTCACATTGTATACAAGAAGCACAAAAATGAAAAATATTAGTGCAGTTTTGGACAATAAAGAGACATTGAATCCAGATAATGAACAATTTTTAATAAACAGTGATTATTTGTTTGAATATGTTCCAATTGTATCTTGTGATGTTGAACCAGTATTTTCTGCGTACTATTGTCAGATAATAAAAAGAAAATTTTAATTTGATAATTTGTTACATCATGTAGTTATAAAATGTAACCGCAACTTGTTGAATGGCGTAAACAATAAATTTTAAACAGGTTTATCCTTTAGTTAGTTTGTTTAGTTAGCTATATATTAAAAATACTTCTATTATATAGTTGTATTGATGTATTAATTACTGGTAAAAATAGCGTCTTAAGGATTCCTTGAAGTGTAAATAATATAATATTTTAATTGCTATACTTTTGCTTTATTTCTGTTTTTTTTGATCCGATAATAAATGCGTTTTTAAGTGCATATTTTCCCTTGTTTCTGAGCATATTTGCACGCATATTTTTAGATTTTTAAATGCATATTTATCCTAAGCCTACTTTTTATTAATCAAATTAACAATCCAAATGGAAAATATAGTTGCAAAAATATGCAAATAAAAGGACGTAAAAATTTAAATTTTTCTTTATTCCTACAAAGGGTATGCACGGTGTAAAAAAATCCGATTTCTTCTGATTTTTCCCGATTTTGTTTTTATTTTTTTCTAACTCTATTTCAAAAGATATAAAAATATAAATTAAACATTTTTATTGCTACTTCAATCTGATGATTCGTTTCTTAGCAACCATCATCGACTTTCTTTTTTTAAATAGTCGAAAAAAATTGTTTTATTCTTAAAAAAAACTCAGTTCAGTTCTAAATCCAGCGACATATCGTTCCTTACATTTATCCGACGTTTCGAAAGAAAAAACCATCATCAATGTTGTTTGATGAAGATTACGAAGGAACGACTCGTCTGATAAAAAATCTAATTACGTTATCATGTAGAGAAGAAAAAATTGCATAGGAGTACTAATTTTATTTTGATCCATCTTCTTTATTAAAATCAGAAAAAAATTATTGCGAAAATTTATGTTCAAAATTTCAAGAATTCCTGGTTTGAAAGAGTGGGTAAATCAATTTTTGATTCTACGTTTTCGCTTTTCTCGACCATCATCAACGTTTTTTTTTAAATAATCTGAAAATTTTATTTTAGCACATTTAAATGGCCCTTAATATTTTAAATTTAAAGACCTATCACATTAAGGATATTTGCACCTTTTTAACCTAAAACCTATTATTAGTGCAAATAAGCAAAATATCATCAAAAAACAAAATATTTAATTTTATACACTAGGAAAAAATTCATTGAAACAATCTTATTTTCAAAAAGTCCTCCCTCATTCTCTAAACAAAGATAGCAAAGGTAAATATTTTCGTTCATTACGTTTTCTAGCATCCTTGAAGTACATTCTCCAATAGACTTCATCGTCAAGAAAACCCCACAAGAAAAAGTCCAACGGAGTGATGTCTGGAGATCGTGAAGGCCATTTTATGGGGCGATGAATTTATTCTGGAAACGTTCGGTTAGATATTCCATGTTGTTCCGAGAATTATGGGGAGGCGCCCCATCTTGCTGCAACCAGATATTGTTGTTTTCCGCCAGAGGAATGTTGTCAAAAATGCCTTCTATATTTTTGAATTTAAAACATCTTCGTAAATTATTGGTCCGATAATCCCTGTTCCTAAAATACCACACCACACTTTAAATCCAAAGTGATGTTGGTGCCTGGATGTTCGTAAACGATGTTCATTTTTTGTTGACCGACAATGTCGATTACATCGATTAAATATTCCATTATTAGAAAAATAACTTTCATCCGATCAAAGAATAGTATTGGGATATTCACGATTTCTATCACATATTCTTGTCAGCCACTAACTAAACTATGACAAATCCGGAATCTAAATGAACGATAATCTTCCTTGTGACGTATTCTTTGAGCATTGGACTTAGGAACATCATGCTCTTTTGAGCTTAATCCTACAGTATCGTCTTCCTGTACAGCCAACAAAACGTTTAATGTTTGTTCTAGATTATTCACCTTTACCCTATGTAATAATGGTTTTTGAAATGTACCATGTTCCTTTAGATTTGTGAGAAGTCTTTTGATAATGGATCTATTAGGTTGACGTCGCTCGGAATATTTGAGCAAATATTGCCTTTCTGCGTCGAAACAATTTTATGGCTTTCAATATAACAACATTACATGTCCAGTATTTCTTTATTTGAAAAAATCATTAAAAACATCCACACTATCACGAGACAAGAACGAGTTTAAATTTAATCTCTAATTTTCAAACTAAATATACTTCCTTACGTAAAATTTCGATTTATCATACTATTTGTAACGAATCAAATTGTTTACCGTTGCTATTTTCGTTTAGAGTAATGAGTAGTATTCAGAGCCACGGTAAGCTATTTACAAATCTTTTCGATACAATACTTTAATCTTTATTTAATTTTTACAAATATATTAAAAAAATAGCCAAATCTCGACTGTTTTTTAGTTTAATTGAAGTTTTTGTAAAAATTGGAATTCAAGTGTTTCAGCTGCGGTCGAATATATAACAAAAATGACCGCAACGTGGAAAACCGTTACACCCTGTATGTGTTTTTTACTGATACATATAGTAACTTCTAATCTCAGATATTTTAGACAAGTAACTTATTTGAACGCGAATTAAATATTTAAAATAAAAAAAAAATGCATAAAATGAGGAACAGGCAAAGTTCCAACTTTGGCCCCCTGTATATAAAAGCTTATCCTAACTGCTTTTGCGTGCGGGAAAGTACCACTGTTCGCACTTTTTAGGAAAATAACTATGAGTATAACAGTTGGCCTTCTTGATATGTAAATTGGCGTGTTTCACGAAATTTTCATAGTGTCACCAGTTAAACAAATATCAAATGCTGTCCGTTTTCAAAATGACATGCGATATATCAGTTTCATCAAAGAATAATACGCATATAGCAACAAGAGTTAACCTAGAACAGAAAACACATTAGGAGTTAGATTACTGAACTATACTTAACATAAGAGGTAGGTTTTAATATAAAAAAAGTAAAAAACTGTCATGGAAAAATACTATCTGATATTAATTCACTTTGGTCCTGGATATGCTTTAAGTGTTTGTCACAATCTTCTCGGGGTGTTTGAGTTTTACATGTCGTTTCAGAGTACCATTCCATTTTGATGCGTAACCACAATAATCGCAGAAAAATTTTAGGTCATTTCGGAATCTATATTTGTTAGCCCATTTATTTCTAAGAAATGTTTCTATCTGATTCGGATGTTTAGTTTTTACATGCCTTGTCAAATCCGTAGCCCATCTGGTTGCGTAAGTACAATAGTTGCAACCAAATTTTGGTTCAACCTCGTATTCATTTTTGGTGTGCTCGAAGCTAGGATTAGAACAGAGAAATCTTGAGTTTAAATCTAAAAACAATCATGTAATAAAGCTGATGTTTTTTTTTACTATATGTTTATTAATTTAAAATTTTATAATATCACCAAAAAATTAACATCAATTAAACGATTTAAACTTCAATTCTATCCAGGACAGTAACTTAGCTTAAACATAATTTTCATACATATTTATATCAATATTTTTTTGCTCATTAATCACTGTCCTAATTAATAGCGCAAGTATAATAAATATAGTAATTTAAATATGGTAAAAATAAAATTTGTTTACTGCAATAAATTGTATATAAATACAATCAATATTTCAAATAGTAAAATAAAAATAGGAGGCCGGCTGTATCTCGGAAACCATTTATCCCATGATATTGGAAAAAAATTTGTTTAAATATATGTGGCCAAGAAAAAACGCTGGGAAGTTTTTTTAAGTTTCCAAGTCGGCTGCTAGAGAGCGTAATACGCGTAGTCAATTAGAAGAGGCAGATTTTTTTAGAAATTCACCCAGTGAAGGTTTAAATTGACTTTATATTAATCTCTGTTAAATTACTAATAATTTTTTATTAAGGGTTTCTTCTCTAGCTGTTCAGATAAAGGGTGGGAGAAAGGGTAAATGCTTGTTTCTTAAAACGGACATAACTTAAGTAATAATTAACGGATCTTGATGATTTTGGTCTTGTTGAAAAGGGCATTTATTAGGCTTTCACATGACGTATGAATTATATTATTTTAAGTTTCGTTGCGATTGCCAGATGGTGCTTTCTGGCAATTTCTTAGATTTGACGTGTTTTTTTTTTTTTTAATTAAATGGATTGATATATTTATTATAGGCCAGTGTTCAAGAAAACGGCGCAAAAAGTAAGTTGATATCTTTTTTTTAACGAAGATATGAAGAAAATTGTATTTTTTTTTAATTTTGCTATTAGATAACTAACGGAGGAACCAGAATAGCTATTTGCAAAAAACTAACAAATGAAAATATAACAATGAATTTTTCTGAGAAATATTATGAAGCGGAAAAAGTTATAAAACAAATAGCGAAAACTGATCAAAAGTATTATGCTAATCACTGGCCGACAAAAAAAATGTTTTTGTTGTAACACAAATCAGAATAGCATAATCTAATAGAATGGACCTATCCAAATATGAAAATGACAAATAGAAAGTTGTAGCACGTAGGGTTTTCTTGTTAGAGTTGTAAATCCATATCGAATGTTACGATACTTAATATCTATAGAAAAAATGATTTCAGAAAATTGTTAACTCTGTTTATTGACTATATTTACAGTTTTCGCCTATTAAACATACCATACATCTAAGAGAAAAGCAAACGAGAAAAATATTAACTTAAAACATTAATTAAACTTTATTTTTTTTGTTTATGGGGTATCCTATCTTCTCTCTTCAAAAACAAACAGTAGATACCCATCATGGCTGGATCTCATCGTCCTTGGTACCGAATTTCCATTGTTCTGATATCGTGGTGAAACTTTCACCCTGCTCGTCACTAACAGCTCCCAAATTTTTAGGAAAAAATGACAGATGGGAATGGAGGAAGTGAATTTTTATTGACATCCTGGCACCAAGAGCTTTATAGGCATCTAAAAGTTCGTTAACTAATTGTTCATAATTTTCATCCATATTGTTGCCTAAAAATCTGAGTTCATGCCTGGTAAGGTTTTCCATAAAATTGACATCGTCCAGCAATTTTTTGATTTGTGGCCCAATAAAAATGCCTTCTTTTAATTTGGCAACACTTAATTGGGGAAAGAATTGTCTTAGGTATTTAAATCCATCTATTCAAAGCCTTCACAAAGTTTTTCATAAGCCCAAGCTTAATGTAAAGAGGAGGCAAAAGGACATTTTTGGGATCAACAATAATATCCCGGTTGAAATTCGCTTCTTTCTGGCCAAATTTTTGTTACACTTTCAAGTCACCACATATCTGCCATTTATACCTGTTGTAGTTTATTGTATCCAAAATCGTACGCATATTTTCATAATTTTCTTTCATTACAACTGAATGGACAACTAGTATGGAGGGTTTTAAATTTCTATTATGCAATAACACAGCTTTTAAACTATATTTAGATGAGTCTATGAATAAGCGCCACTCACGGGGAGAATGTTCAATATCAAGTTCCTGCATTAAACTGTCTATATCAGTTTTCGTACACAACGAATTTTCCATACCGTATGATTCAGAAAACATAGCATTTGTTTTTCTGAAATTCGTAATTTTTGTTTCTTTGGCCAATAGGTTCCATTCCTTAAGACGGGAACCCAGAAGTTCTGACTGTTGCTTGGATAACCCCAAATCACGTACTAAATCATTTAATTCACTTTGAACAATCAAATGTGGTTCGCCGGAACTGGGACCTGTGGTAAAAGTGGGATCTGTGCACTGTTCTTCTGAGCTGCCTGATGAAGCGTTATCTCCATTATCTCCCAAATCGATAGCTTGCCAATTTAAAAACGCAATCGGCACTGGCAAATTTGCATTATGAGGAACGTATGGCAGATTGCAAATTTGGATATTCTATATTGTGCTTTCCCTTCTTGGAATAACCTTCAGTCTTGGTCAGGCAAAAATCACAATCGTCAGAATGATTGGTGAGTTTTCGCCATACCATTGGAACTACAAAAGACATACTTTTTCACTTTCCCTTCATCCACTGCACCAATGATACACTACAACTAACACGGCACACATGGGGAGCCCACCGCTTATCTTGATCCCCAACTAACACACCAAAATATTTAAAGTAGGCTTTTTCATATTTTCACAAAGAGGCCTGGCTTGTGATTTCACCAGAAATTCTCTACAAATATAACAAAATTTGTCAGGAGAAATTTTGCAACTCGACATTTTCGTCTTCACATACACTTGCTTATCGATACACAGAGAACCACTCAATTCGAAACGTAACAGAAGAGTGATGTTGAACGTTTATTTTATGTCTATTGTTGTCAACAATCCAGTCTAGGTAATTTTTCCGTCGTAAAATGGACCCATTTTAGCCGCCCCACAATAAAATTGTTTACCTGCCAAAATAAAAGGTTCTGATTAGGCCATTAAAAAATCGTACGTATTAGGGCTTTCTGAATAATTTGTTTATTATCGGGAGGATATTTCCATTGTGAGAATAATGTGCTGGCCTGTGTTAGAAAAATCTTGTCGGCCAGTGAAAGTGGCCTCAAAGTGCCTGCCAACATTTTGAATGCGTCTATTTCCATCGCAGGAGTAATCTCGATAGCGTTTTGAATTCGGTTGATAAGGTTCTTCCTCGTTGTTGGTTTGATATTAATTAATCCTTTAATCGTCCCCAGTGTCCCCACAAATAAAAATCCAGAAAAATTAAATCTGGGGAATAAAAGGGCCAGGGGAATTAACTATCTCTACCTATCCACCTCCCTGGAAACTGATCGTCTAGAAACTCTCTGACATAGACAGAGAAATGAGTCGGACAGCCATCATGTTGGTAAATCATGCTCTGTCTCATCTGTATATCAATGTCTTCCAGTAAATCTGGCAGCTGATTTTGGAGAAAGTTTAAATAAATTATCCCATTTAAAGGTTCATCGAAAATTATTGGACCTAAAATTCTACCACCTATTATGCCACACCAAACATTGATGATCCAGCGGACTTGAATTGCACAGTTGCATGAGCTATGCCTAAATCTCTAGATGTAGCTCTAATACTGATATATGGGTTAACTACAATATACGCCAACACATTTATAATGTTTGCTTCTATACGGCCACTTCTTTGCCTTCCATGGAGGGGACGATGAAAACTACCAGTAGCACAAAGACGTAAAAACTCTTTGCTCATACCTACGTCTGCCGGGGTATGTAGTAGCATATATTCATTCTTGCTGTAATGATAGCATCTTGAAAGCATTCACAGTAAACTGCAAGCATATCACACCCATTCATTAGAGATAGGCATTTTGCTCTCGTAATAAACACGTACTCCAAACAGTAAACTTAATAATAATTTGACAACTCATTTTGTGAGTGTTTTATTTAGACACCAGCATTAATTTTTGCTAAAGCCTACTACTCTTTTAGCACGTCGCATAATTGAATAGTAGCGAATTTGAGATACATTCTTTAAGAAAGGGGTGTGTTAATTGAAGCAAATATGAATTAAAGAAGTTGAAGAATACTTAAATTATTTGTAGTATAAGCATAAGATTGGTATTAAAAATTGATAATTAGATACCACGTAAAAATTCGTTTCGAAATGGTTGAGTTTCTTATCAGAGTGTCAAGTAATATTTTCTTTTGCTCATATCTCCGTAAATAAAAAAGATATCAACTTGCAGTAACACTGGCCTATAATAAACATATCAATCTATTTGAATTTTTTAAGAGAACACGTTAAAGTTAAGAATTTGCCAGAAAGCGCCATCTGGCAATCGGAAAGAAACTTAAAATAATATAATTAATTCGCCATTTGAAAGCCCAATAAATGCTTTTTTCAACAAGACCAAAATCGTCAAGATCCGTTAGTTATTACTTAAGTTACGTCCGTTTTAAAAAACAAACAGTTAGTCTTTCCCCCACCGTTTTTTTGAACAGCTAGAGAAAAAAACTTAATAAAAATTATTCGTAATTCAGCAGAGATTAATATAGTCAATTTTGATATACCTTCACTGGGTGAATTTCTAAGAAAATCTGCCTTTTCTAATTGGCTCCCCGTGTTACGCCCTCTAGCGGCCGACTTAGAAATTTAACTATAAGAAAAACATCGTGGGATAAATGATTTCTGAGATACAGCCGACCCGCTTTCTTAGTTGTACTCCCGGTATATTTTTTTCAATGTTTTTTTTCAAATGTCATATTAGATAGCATTTCTCAAAAATGTAACGTAGTGGTACAAGTACCACAAATTAAGATCTCCAAATCCCAATCTTAAGCTGTTTTTAATGGAACTAAACTACTAATTGAAATTTGGCATATAATCTGAGTGAAAATAAAAAAAAAAATCCATGGAAAAATGTAATCTGACTGATTTCAATTTACTTGGGTTCGCGATACGCATCAATTGTCTGCTCAATATTCTTCGAGTTCTTCCTTTTTACATACATTTTCAATTGGTAATCACAAGAAAATTTAAGGTCTGTTCGACATTTATATTAGCCCATTTCTATAATTTATTCCTGCAGTATGTTACCATCATTTTCGGATGCCCAGCTTTAACATGTTTTTTTCAGAACACCATTCCATTTTGTAGCATATGCACAATAATCGCAAGAAAATTTTGGGGATTTTTGATATGATATTTATAGTCTTTTCAACATCTAAAACAGACAAATCTTGAACTCAGATCTAAAAGCAAACAGACTAATTATTTAAAGGTGTACAGAATAACCCAAAATTTTAACACATCACAATTAAAATCAAAGTCCATATTAATCCTAAAATTTTTGTTAGTTGATCTGAATTGGTCAAAAGCAAATAAAGGTCATTTTTTAATATCAGTTTACATTCTATGTTCTGGGGTAGACGCCCTAAACAGATGGAGTAAACAAACCGCCCGCGTCGCATTAAAAAAGAATTAGTTTATTTTTGTCGGTATTTTTTATAGAAAATATAAAAACAAAAATTCCTCCATCCATTGTATAAACTAAAACTGAAAGAATGAAGTTTTTTTAAGCTCTGAGATGAGGCCCTTTCTTGTAATCATAGGTTGGTAATTGGTGATTGTTGTTTTCTTAGTTGTTCGGCATTAGTTGATGGTTGTGTCTTAATAACTTATGTTGGCAATTCCAAACCCTTCGCCCAATTGCTAGAGGAATCTAGCTACCGACTTGCCTGTTATTTCAGATCTCTCTGGGTACAAGCCTGCCTGATGAGGGTAGAGGCCTAGAAATCATGATGGTAGGAAGGTACCCTCTGCCATAATCGAAAGCAATTATTGTAGGCCGTATTGTACCTGCGGAAATTATAATTTAAAAAATGACCCTTTTATGTGCAGACATACGTAGACGACGGGCTTATCATGGTGACAGGCAACAACTGTCTGTGAACAAATGCAAGTAGCGTGTAGGATAATTGAGCAATGGTGTACCGAGTCAGGACTCTCAGTCAGATAGACATAAGATAGAGATAAGACATAGTTCATACTCTTCACCAGGAGAAGGAATTTAGTAGGATTTAGATTACCAACCCTGTACCAGAGACCTCTGCACCTGAAGCAGAAGGTCAGATACCTCTGGTTGGTCATGGATAGTAAACTGACATGGAAATTACATGTCGAACAGATAGCCAATTAATCCATGCTAATAATGTGGCAACTACGCCGCGTGGTGGGCCGGAAGTTGTCACCATAACTTAAATACTTCTAGATACCGATATTTCAGCCGAATCTGTACAAATGTCATTTTGAATGTTGCTGTGTATTCTTAAATAATCCGCACAAATGTTAAAATTCGGCCGCCATGTTGGCATTATCATTTTGATACCGCTATTTTGAATTTTTAAATGCTGACACTCTTGAATTTTCCTAGGCACCGATTTTCAGTTCAATCTACACAAGGAACAAAATTCGGCGGCAGTATTGACGCCGCCATTTTGAATTTATAAACGTTGACTAAAGAAATTCGTATTTTTTATATCCGAAAGTGGAAGTGGTAAAAAATACATTACAAGATTTGAACCAGACATACAAACATACAATCAGACGAGTAGGAAGCCAATAAAAGCGAGTTATAAGCATTGATTTTTAGTTTAAAACTCGTTTAATAATACATAAATAACTATTTTCGTTTTGAACTTACCTAACTTAATGGTTGGATTTTAGATAGTGAAGTGCAGAGCGATTCTTTCTTTAAAATTTATAAGTAACTAATTCAAGAATTGAGAAACAATTTCGTGACTTCTAAATCTTATTATCTTATAAATATATAATAAATTATCCGCACACATTTGTGAAAACATTGAAAATGATGCCATAGAACGGTAAAAATACCTATTTGCCTAATTAAGGAATAAGAATCCTTCCTTTTGTCAAGGATAATGAAGCATGGCCCATTTCTTCATTTTCGTACAACAAATATTTTAAAAGAACGTCATTTTGTTTCGCTATCTTTATAATATAAACGGAGCGATAATTTTTTCACGATTAATGATATTTCCTTATACGGGAAGTAAAAAGTCGCGCCGCCACTGGTAGCCGTCACCAAATGGCCATGTGCTTGGACATGGGGCATCCCCACCTCTTGTTTTCTTGTAAACATTGGTCGATAGAATGTGAAAAGTAGGG
This sequence comes from Kuschelorhynchus macadamiae, assembly GCA_030620095.1. Classification (NCBI taxonomy): domain Eukaryota; kingdom Metazoa; phylum Arthropoda; class Insecta; order Coleoptera; family Curculionidae; genus Kuschelorhynchus; species Kuschelorhynchus macadamiae. Next base: position 172,522 of record JAUTXW010003087.1, read on the forward strand.
GAACCATGTTGGCGCATACCCCTAACGTGATTTATGAATGAATTGTGATCTGTACTTTAATTCTCACTCTAAGGTTGCAACATGTTTACAATTAAATTAATATGTAATTATTAATAATAACTCTCATGTTTTGTCTTATTTTGAAAAAGTGTCTGTCCCTTAAAAAGACACTGTTGATTGTTTAAAATGCTAATTTTAACTAACATTTTTAAAAGTGACCCTAATTCATTTTGACTAGTTTATTTAAACTCTATACATCCCATTCCCGTAGCGACTTTAATCAGCCACACATTTAATACGCATTACATATATTATTCCTTGGCTCATTAACCATTGTTTATTTAATTAGCCCAACAAGGGAATATAGTAATTGAAATAAGGAAAAAAACTCTCAAAAATCAAAATTCTATTTTACTTCTAGAAAGGTATATAAATAAAACCAATAATTCAAATAGTAAGATATTCTAATACGTTCCTTACAGAAATTAACATTACAATAAAAAATAATATTGTTAACTTAAAAAATATCGATGTCTCTACAATATCTAGGATTTTTTTCAAACCACTAGTAAGACTGATAGAAGAAATTAAGAACCTCCATTCTTAAGTAACCGAGCTACAAAACTAAATGAAAATTGATATGGGCCAAAACAAAAATAATCCAAAGGAAAAGTATAAACTGATTAATTCCAATCTTCTCTGGTTCCAGATAACGCTTCAAATATTTGTCTCAGTATTCTTGAGGTGCTTCCTTTTAACATGTTTCTTCAAATGGATTCTCCGTGTTGCGGCGTAACAACAATAATCGCAAGAAAATTTCAGGTCTGTTCGGCCCTTATATTTATTAGCCCATATCTGTGATTTATTTCGGCAGTACGTTGCTGCCTTTTCGGGATGCATAGTTGCAACATGCTTATTCAGAGAACTATTCCATTTTGTTACAAAAGGACAAAAATCGCAGGAAATTTTTGGGACAATTCCACATTCGTTTTTAATATGGACCACTAAATTCCCCTTGTGTTTGTAGTGTCTTGAACATTTGAAACAGGCAAATCTTGAATCTATATCGAAAAGCAATTATATTAATATGTAATACAATTAACTGAACATGTATTGAATGCTATGTAAATTATCCTAAAATTTCAACTCGTCCAAATAAAACTAAAATCAAAATTAATGCTAAAATTGATGACCCACCAACCCTTTATGCATAGTGTCATGCCAGAAAAGAATGTCACACAAATTTATGAAAAGGATACTGATATTCTGTGATTACCAAACCTATATCTAGTAAAGAATAGATATTTGTCATTCAGATTTTAAAGTTACTATCTCAGATATGTATGTATATATATATATATATATATATATATATATATATATATATATATATATATATATATATATATATATATATATATATATATATATATATATATATATATATATATATATATATATATATATATATATATATATATATATATATATATATATATATATATATATATATATATATATATATATATATATAAATATATATAATGTGTTTTCATTCCGGGTGTACATCCGTTCACTACTGTCGTTCTGAAAAGAACAGTTTTGCTGACGTTTCGCCAAAATCACATTTGGCATTTTCGAAGCTTTCTTTCTCGCGTCCGAATAGAGACTGAAGTGTTGGCGACTGCGGCGCTTCCTTTTATACCCCCACTCGCGGCCGAAGGTTATATCTGCGCAGGCGTTGGTCGTTATTTATGTTTTCCGGATGGTGCTGTTGTTGTTGCACTAATTGCGCTTGAGTTTTTGCGATTTTAGATTTGTCTATTATTGTCTTCCATACTGTTGGTAGTTTTAATGATTCGTCCCTTTTATTTAAATCACCTTGCTTTTCAATTTCTATGGCTTCTCGGATTATTCTGGTCTTATAATGTTCTATATTGGCAATCTCCCTACACCCATCGAAATTTATTTTATGGCCGGTTTCCTGATGATGTAGGAATAAAGCTGAGGTTGTTTGTTTATTTCTGATGCTGAGTTTATGCTCTTCCACTCTTGCTGATATTCGTTAGTTTGCCCTACGTACAGCTTTTCACAGTCCTGGCACGGAATACTGTACACTCCGTGGTTTTCCAGTTTGATTTTATCTTTTGGGTTTCCGAGTAGTTTACCTATAGTTGTTTGTGGCTTGTGTATTATTTGTATGTTGTGTTTCCTCAGAATTCTTCCGATTCTGTCTGTTGTGCCTCTTACATATGGTAAGACTACTCGTTTAAAAAACTCAAGCGCAATTAGTGCAACAACAACAGCTACATCGTTGCTTTCCCGGTTCATATTTTTTGTTGTTCGTTGTTCGGGAAACTTGTGCATTAATAGCTTTCTCTATGGTGCGATTTGTGTAGCCATTTTTCTTTAAAGCACTAGATATTACCTTAAGTTCGTTTTGTCTCGTCTGTGTTTCAGTTAGTCGCACGGATCTAGATATTAGAGTATTTGCCACAGCTTGAAATTGTGCTGGGTGATGATGTGATTTTGCATTTAAATATCTGTCTGTATGTGTTGGTTTTCTATACACGGTGTATTCGAAATGTCCGTTATATAGTTTTGTGACCAAAACATCTAAAAATGGTAGATTGTTGTTTTCCTCTAACTCTAGAGTAAATTGTATTCTGGGGTGGATTGAATTTACGTGAGTCAGAAATTTTTCGAGCTCTGCATGACCATGTTGCCATATAATAAATATGTCATCCACATAACGAATCCATAAATTGGGTTTTAAACTTACTTTCTCAAGAGCTTCTTTCTCGAAGTATATCATAAATAAATTCGCGACTACTGGTGATAGCGAGGACCCCATTGGAGCACCATCCATTTGTTTATACATTTGCCCGTTGAAAGAAAAATAAGTCTTTTTGAGGCAATGCTCCGAGAGGTCTATTATATGTGCCTGGAAATCCTCGTTCATAGCAATCTTGTCCAATGCTTCGTCGATGGGAATACTGGGATATAACGATTTGACATCTAGGCTTGCTATGATGTCGTTTTTTTCAAGGACGATATCTCGTATAATTCGAGTGAAATGCTCCGAGTTTTTTACAAATGAATCAGCTTTTTCTACAGTTGGTTGCATAATTTCAGAAAGGTATTTCTCCAGTTTTTGTAGCGGCGAATTAACAGCACTAACAATAGGTCTGATAGGCGCGCCTGGTTTGTGTATTTTTGGTAAACCATAGAGTTTAGGACATCTGCTCGACTTTTCCCGTGGTGTGATTTTTTGTTGAATTTCGGGGTTTATTGGTGAACTTTTTATTTTATTTTTAGTTGTTTTTACAATTGTCTTGTAGGATATCCTGCATTTTTTGTACGTAATCTTGAGTATTCATAACCACAGTTGCGTTTCCTTTATCTGCTGGAAGGATTGTGATGTTTTTATTTTTTCGGAGGTTTATTAGGGCCCTTTGTTCAGTGGCATTTAGGTTTTGTTTTGGTGTTTTGCTTGATCTTAAAATTCTTGCCACCTCTTGTCGAATCTGCTTTTGTTTCTTCAGAGGAGTCAAGGACAGCTTCCACTCCAGCTATTATTTCTTCTTTAGGGATTTCCTTAGGAGATATCGCAAAATTAAAACCCTTACTCAGTACGGATTTTTCACTTTCTGAGAGACTGTAGGATGATATATTATGTACTAATTTATCGACGTCTACTGACGATCTTTGTGGCTGACTCGACTTTCTTAGAAGATTGTCATACTTTTTCGAAAGTTTATCTGTCTTAATATTCTTATTTGTTTCTGTTCGCCAAAAAACTCTAATATCTAGATCCGTGCGACTAACTGAAACACAGACGAGACAAAACGAACTTAAGGTAATATCTAGTGCTTTAAAGAAAAATGGCTACACAAATCGCACCATAGAGAAAGCCATTAATGCACAAGTTTCCCGAACAACGAACAACAAAAAATATGAACCGGGAAAGCAACGAGTAGTCTCACCATATGTAAAAGGCACAACAGACAGAATCGGAAGAATTCTGAGGAAACACAACATACAAACAATACACAAGCCACAAACAACTATAGGTAAACTACTCGGAAACCTAAAAGATAAAATCAAACTGGAAAACCACGGAGTGTACAGTATTCCGTGCCAGGACTGTGAAAAGCTGTACGTAGGGCAAACTAACAGGCGAATATCAGCAAGAGTAGAAGAGCATAAACTCAGCATCAGAAATAAACAAACAACCTCAGCTTTATTCCTACATCATCAGGAAACCGGCCATAAAATAAATTTCGATGGGTGTAGGGAGATTGCCAATATAGAACATTATAAGACCAGAATAATCCGAGAAGCCATAGAAATTGAAAAGCAAGGTGATTTAAATAAAAGGGACGAATCATTAAAACTACCAACAGTATGGAAGACAATAATAGACAAATCTAAAATCGCAAAAACTCAAGCGCAATTAGCGCAACAACAACAGCACCATCCGGAAAACATAAATAACGACCAACGCCTGCGCAGATATAACCTTCGGCACCGAGTGGGGGTATAAAAGGAAGCGTCGCAGTCACCAACACTTCAGTCTCTATTCGGACGCGAGAAAGAAAGCTTCGGAAATGCCAAACGTGATTTTGGCGAAACGTCAGCAAAACTGTTCTTTTCAGAACGACAGTAGTGAACGGATGTACACCCGGAATGAAAACACATTGTATTTTTCCATCCGTGAAGGAGTAAAAATCAACATATATATATATATATATATATATATATATATATATATATATATATATATATATATATATATATATATAAATATATATATATAAATATATATATATATATATATATATATATATATATATATATATATATATATATATATATATATATATATATATATATAGATACTAAAAATCAATAAAAATGCGCTCTCACACATCTTTATCAAAAGTTCTTGGCCGGAAAAGATATATGTATAATAGCAGAAATACCTAATTTCTGCAGGTGCGAAGCGGCCTACTAGAAGAATTGCTTTCGATTATGTCACAGGGTACGCTCCTGCGATCATGATTTCTGGGCCTCTACCCTCATCAGGCAGGCTTGTACCCAGGGAGATCTGAAATAACAGATTGCTCGATATGACAAAATCGAAAACAAAACGTCTATCATACTGAAATAGTACTATAAGCTAAATGTAACACTTAGCACCACCTATTGGGGCTCCGGTGATTTCCGGCTGCAAACCCATAGGTAATTCAAAAAGCATGCACTAGCACCATCATGCGGAGAGTAGATACTAAAAATCAATAAAAATGCGCTCTCACACATCTTTATCAAAAGTTCTTGGCCGGAAAAGATATATGTATAATAGCAGAAATACCTAATTTCTGCAGGTGCGAAGCGGCCTACTAGAAGAATTGCTTTCGATTATGTCACAGGGTACGCTCCTGCGATCATGATTTCTGGGCCTCTACCCTCATCAGGCAGGCTTGTACCCAGGGAGATCTGAAATAACAGATTGCTCGATATGACAAAATCGAAAACGAAACGTCTATCATACTGAAATAGTACTATAAGCTAAATGTAACACTTAGCACCACCTATTGGGGCTCCTTTTGATAAAGATGTGTGAGAGCGCATTTTTATTGATTTTTAGTATCTACTCTCCGCATGATGGTGCTAGTGCATGCTTTTTGAATTACCTATGGGTTTGCAGCCGGAAATCACCGGAGCCCCAATAGGTGGTGCTAAGTGTTACATTTAGCTTATAGTACTATTTCAGTATGATAGACGTTTCGTTTTCGATTTTGTCATATCGAGCAATCTGTTATTTCAGATCTCCCTGGGTACAAGCCTGCCTGATGAGGGTAGAGGCCCAGAAATCATGATCGCAGGAGCGTACCCTGTGACATAATCGAAAGCAATTCTTCTAGTAGGCCGCTTCGCACCTGCAGAAATTAGGTATTTCTGCTATTATACATATATCTTTTCCGGCCAAGAACTTTTGATAAAGATGTGTGAGAGCGCATTTTTATTGATTTTTAGTATCTACTCTCCGCATGATGGTGCTAGTGCATGCTTTTTGAATTACCTATGGGTTTGCAGCCGGAAATCACCGGAGCCCCAATAGGTGGTGCTAAGTGTTACATTTAGCTTATAGTACTATTTCAGTATGATAGACGTTTCGTTTTCGATTTTGTCATATCGAGCAATCTGTTATTTCAGATCTCCCTGGGTACAAGCCTGCCTGATGAGGGTAGAGGCCCAGAAATCATGATCGCAGGAGCGTACCCTGTGACATAATCGAAAGCAATTCTTCTAGTAGGCCGCTTCGCACCTGCAGAAATTAGGTATTTCTGCTATTATACATATATCTTTTCCGGCCAAGAACTTTTGATAAAGATGTGTGAGAGCGCATTTTTATTGATTTTTAGTATCTACTCTCCGCATGATGGTGCTAGTGCATGCTTTTTGAATTACCTATGGGTTTGCAGCCGGAAATCACCGGAGCCCCAATAGGTGGTGCTAAGTATTACATTTAGCTTATAGTACTATTTCAGTATGATAGACGTTTCGTTTTCGATTTTGTCATATCGAGCAATCTGTTATTTCAGATCTCCCTGGGTACAAGCCTGCCTGATGAGGGTAGAGGCCCAGAAATCATGATCGCAGGAGCGTACCCTGTGACATAATCGAAAGCAATTCTTCTAGTAGGCCGCTTCGCACCTGCAGAAATTAGGTATTTCTGCTATTATACATATATATATATATATATATATATATATATATATATATACGAAAGAACTAAAGATGAGAAAATTACTCCTTCCCCAATGTGTCAAGAAACGAATAAAAAATGAGGCTTAGTTTGTTTCAGAACCAAGGAACCATTCTGCTACCGTGGTACCTACCCCGGCAAGGCTCATTAGGCAGTTTTCATGGTGGTGTCAGTAATAGAACCGAAATAATCAAATACTGAAACAAAGTGTCATGTCCTAAATACTGAAACAAAGTGTTATGTCGTTCGACTTTGAAATTCGGTGAGCGAAATATGTAACCAGTGGCGTGTGGTACACTGTGGTGCACTAAATCGGTTTAGATGCGACCTACTTGGGAGCACAAGACGACACATCTGTGCAAAATAGAAGAGAACAGAAATATTAGTTTCTGTGCCGTTCTTGGTCGTAAAAAGTTATACGAAAGAACTAAATATGAGAACATTACTCCTTCACCAATGTCTTAAGAAACGACCAAACCATGACGCTCTGTTGTTCCAGAACCGAGGAGCTATTCTGCTAACGGGGTATCTGCTTCGGCATGGCTCATTAGGCAATTGAAAGTCGATAAGAGAAATAGGCAACCTTTCTAAATAAAAACAATTTGATAGTTATACAGGAAGTAACGCATTACGCTTGTAAAATGTATAATGTTCCTAATTTCTGGAGTTATCCACTTACTGTATAGGGTAAGTCTAATTGTTGTTTGTCTGGTCACGTTTTCGAGATTTTTTGTTTAACGCAAGATTTTGATTTTGTAGAGAAATTGGCATATAATCAACGAGCAGGTAATTTTTAAGAGTATCATTGGTTCATTTTATTAACAATAACTTTCTAGGTTTCCACTTTTTTTACTGTATATTCTTTCGAATAAAAAAAAACACATTTTCGTTTTCTCCAAAAATACAGGGGAAGTCAAAAATAGGGCCCTGTTCAGTCCTCGTACTCTGTGCCTTTTATATTATCTCTTTTTATCAAGTTTTCTGCTATAGAACAACAAGTGATGCTAGAGATTACAATAAGAAGATTTGTTCAATAAATGTGGTGGCAAATCTTGATCAGTAAATGTAACAACTTTGACCACAGTTTCCCTGACCATTTTGTACAGCTTGTGTATTGCTTGCCGTTGTATGCCGTCTTGTGTTTGTCTATTTCTTCCGTAATATTCGTCTATGTAGTGTTCACAATTTTTCATACAGTTTTCACTCAGTTTATAAGGAAATCAAAGGTTACAATGTCGATGAAAGTTTTATTTTTTCATTATTTTACAGATTTTGGTGGTTTTTAAAGTCTGTGTACCCCAGCAACAGACAAAAATAGTATAAAAACAATAATATAATGAATTAGAGGAACTTAGAAGGCTTAACTGGTTGAAAACCCATACAAATTAGAAAGCGATTTGGGAAGAGTATCAGTCTTTCAAGACTACTAATTTAGATTTTTGGTAATTTTCCCCAGGAGGTATTATATATATATATATATATATATATATATATATATATATATATATATAGAACTATGTTCAAGAAACTGTTGTGAAAAAACACGTTTTGATTCCAGTTCACTTTGCTGATGGTTGTGCATCAAATTTTTGGTACAGTATTTTCCCCAGAAGGTATATATATATATATATATATATATATATATATATATATATATATATATATATATATAGAACTATTTTCAAGAAACTGTTGTGAAAAAACACGTTCTGATTCCAGTTCACTTTGCTGACGGTTATGCATCAAATTTTTGGTATACTATTCTGGTGTTTATTTCTCACATGTCTCTTCAAAGCATTATTGCATTTTGATGCGTAAGCGCAACTTTTGCAAGAGAAATTTGGGGCAATCCTGCATCCATTTTTGATATGCTTCACTAAACCCGTCTTGTATTTATAGTGTTTTAAACAGATAAAACAGACAAAACTTGAGTTCGAATCTAAAAGCAAGCACGCATTAAACTAATATGTAGTTAACTATACGTATATTACCTAAAATTGAAAAACAACACACATAAAATAGCAAAACAAATATAGAACAAAAGCTATTACGGCTATGGTCAATTAAAAAAATCATGTATCCTGAGATTAGACCATTTTAAAATGGAATCACTTTCCAACGTTTCGCCTTCGATTGCACGAGGTATCTTCACGGATCTTTACTCTACGAGATACGAATAATGTGTGGGTAAATATTTCAAGTATACGCCTTGGAATGTCTATTATATTTTATGGATTTTAGAATGTAACAGAGAAACGTGGGTTTCACTACTTTTTAGGAATTAGATAGAGATTTTTCAAAACGCATGTTAAACTTAAAATAAATGGATATTTTATCTAAAATCTCTCAAAAACATTTTTTTATATAGAACATGTTGTAGAAAATCTTCCCAGTTTTTTCCGAAGATTCTAAAAATTATTTTTCTTTTTGAACATTGCTTCTCAACTCTGTGGTGTGAATTATAACTTTTTGTTCTATAGTTAATACTGGCATTATCGTTTTTTATCTAGCATAATATGATGAAATATCGAAACGCCACTAAACACATATTAAAAAGAGACCGCTAGTATAAAATCTTTTTACTATATTTTATTATTATTATAATTTACTATATACTACTTTATTTTCAAGAAATTCCGATACTTTATAATCAAACATATTTTTCTTTATCATATGCATTAATCAACACAACCCAAGCACAAAAAGTGCAGTTTATACTTCGTCCTTGGTCTGTTTAAAAAACCCGTGTATAACCATCGTAACATCGCAGGTTACATTCTTCAGCCCCTTGGCACCAGTTAGCCATACCAATAAAAACGAGAGGTGGGAAAAAGACGCTTATCTGTCTAAATGTTTAAGATTCGGAAGTTGAACAGTACAGTTTACAATTTAGTTTCAATAATTGAACTCGTCGCTAAGCTGGGTGTGCCTCTGATACTATTACAGTTTCTAGTAAATAGTACAGTTTGTGTCGTTGAACTCGTTGGTCGGCTAGTTGTGCCTCCGCATTTTTTGTAAATACGAAATCACCTATTAATGTAGTTAATTAACATTACAAATTCAAAAACTGTAATTGCTACAAAGCTAAATAAAAGCAAAGTCAATTATTAGCGAATGTCTTTCTTTGTGCCTAGTAAACTCAGTTTTAATAATTAATACAGGCGAAGTAAATTGAATTTCCAAAAAATGAAGTAAAGTTGAGACAAAGGTAATTGTCTATTTTAAAGCAAAACAAGATCTTCGTTTTGTTTCGTTAAGTAACAAACTAAAGAAATCATGGTTCTTGGGATTAGACCGTGTCAAATTGGAATTACTATCCGACGTCTCGTCTTCGATTGCACGAGGCATCTTCAGGGATCTTTACTCCACGAGATCTGAACACTGAATTAGTTCAGAAAGATTCAGGCTGGCTTGTGTTCGTCGAACCGTGACCGTGTGTTAAGATCAGTTTCCACGTGTGATATAGACCGTAACCTGTATATCTATTGAAATTTTTTGTATGTTTAAAAATTTCAATAGATTCTCTAATTTTTCGTTTATAAAATCCTTGAACCGATGCTAGAACCTTGGTTTCCTTTACATATATAATGTGGCCAGTGGTACGCTGGCGTTCAGCTACAGCAGATTGAACAATTTGTTTCTTTTTAATAAATGGTTCATGTTCCTTAAATCTAGTTGATATTGAGCGTCTATTTTCTCCCACATACACTTCTCCACAGGAACAAGGAATTTTATATACTCCTTCTGTTTGAAAATGTACAATATCTTTCGGGGATCGCAAGCATTGTCCAATCTTCTTATGTGTAGTAATCGTACTACTTTGTCTCTAGTGCATGTAAGGAAGGACAACACTACCTAACGGTGGCTCCTTATCATCCTCCTTTCGCGGAGTTGGATTACTATATTTTTTAATTGAACGCGTAATATCTTCAGTGCAATAGCCATCATCTCTCAGAGCTTCGGTAAATTTCGATGTTTCTGATGTTAGAGAACCTTGATCAGAAATCGAAATGGCTCTTAATACTAGTGAGTTAATAACCGATTTCTTTTGTGCTGGATGGTGTCGAGAATTTGCATTTAAGTATCTATTTGTATGCGTATGTTTTTTGTACACAGAATGTTCTAATGTAACATTTTCCTTCCTTTGAACATCTACATCTAGAAAGGGAATTGTCCCATTAGATTCAATTTCCATTGTGAACTTGATATTATGATGTTGTTGATTGAGGTAGGTGATCCAGAAATATAAGAAGATTATCCTGTCAATGGGCCATACTACAAAAGTATCATCTATATATCTGAAGCAGTGTTTTGGTTTTAGTGGAGCGGATGTTAGAGCAATATCTTCAAAGGCTTCCATAAAGATATTCGCTACCACAGGTGATAGAGAAGATCCCATAGCTGCCCCTGAAGTTTGTTCATAAAACATTCCTTGAAAGATGAAATAAGTAGATGTAAGACAAGCTTCCACTAGGTCTATTAGGTTCTTATAAAGATTATTATGATCCGATATGTCTAATATAATGGAAATTGAGTCGTTAACAGGAACATTTGTGTATAGTGATTCTACATCGAAACTGACCAAAATATCTCCGGGATCTAATCGGATTTCCGTAAGTTTTTCTACGAAATGTGCAGAGTTTTTTATAAAAGAATCCGTTTTTCCAGTGAATGGATTATGAAAGTTTAAAAGATTTTTACGTAGTTTGTGTGTGGGCGAGTCTATTGCACTGACGATCGGTCAAAGTGGTACATTGTTCTTGTGTAACTTGGGAAGATCGTAGAACTTGGGAATCTTGGAGCTGCTTGGTTTAAATGTGTAACAAACATTTTAATTGATTTTATATTAATTTTGTTGTAAGAAGCTAGTGAAGTGAAAACACTACATGATTGAGTAAGAATATTTAATTCAAAAAACATTTGCTAATATTCGTCACGTAAATGATAGAAACAGCTATGAACTGGCGAATGAATTAAATTTATTTTTGTCATTATTGTAAATTGATTTTCAATGAAAAACACGTTAAATTGAGTTTGTTTAAAACTCCGTTTTTCATTTTGCAGAATAAGCTAAATTTAAGTTAAAAGACAATCAGAATTAGAAAAAGAATAGCAATTCGTAAAAAGTAGTAAATTTTTACTAAAACTAGGGCCTATGAAAATGCCGGAAATATTCATCTGTTGTTAATGAATTTTAATTAACTTTTTAACTGGTCATTCGTGAAGAAACAGGAAAAGACTAGCCTAAGTGAGCAGTCGGGGTAACAAATGTATTAATTAATTATCTAATCTAATCAAACAACAACACATACAAACTAAAATAACATCAACCTATAAATAACAATAAAACAATAATTCAGTATTTTATTATTTTTTCAATTTATTACACAAATAAAACCATCTTATTTAACTAAGTTTGAATACACAATTGTAAAAAATGTCTATGTATAAATGCTTTATTTTATACAATAAACAAACGTCAGATGTGAAAGCAAATGGACTTTTTATATAGAGATTTTTGTAACTTTGAGACCTAATAAAAACAAATGAAGTCAATATTTCTGTTTTACTATTTTATAATCTCATCTAAGGTGGACTTGTGGAAAAGTATTTCAAACCATACTGAGATTCATTTTTCCGAAAGCGTGTTTAAAGTTAAAAAAAATCACGTTTTACGTTAAATATTTCAAAAACGGTTACATTCTTACATTGAACATGTTATAACTATAAAAATACAAAATACATATGCATTTTTGCATATTTTTGTGATTTTGAAGGAAACATACATATTTTAGTATATTTTAATATTTCTGTGTTTTTGTTACGTTTTGTGACCGCCCGCCGAGAAAGTAATAAACCATTCTCCTATTAAGAAATTGCATTAGTCTGTGGGTTTTTTTGGCCAGATATTTAAATTAAAATTTCTTTACCTACACCCTACATCCTCTATAAATTATTCTTTGTTGTTCACGTTTGATACAGTTTACCAGTATTATTTATGTCATTTGTCGTAGCCGCAGTTGATTTCGATTTCCCAAACAAAGTGAAAATGAAAGTGAAAGTGGTGATTATGTCGAAAATACGATAAATTTTGTAGATTAGGCCTTATCCAGAACTTGTTCAGGAAGGCGATCATGTGTTTTGCAAGCCCTTGTCAAAGGTTGTTGCCCTGCTAGAAGAAATTACAAATAGATCAACACATTAAGACACCGTCTCACATTGCTAAGGTTAACAAGATGAAGTTTAGTCCCATTCAGTTCATCTTGAACAGATTTCTTTTTACCGAATTCAGTTCTTACAGATAAAATTCTTGCTGTGTTGTCCGATGCTGCGCCGTATATGATGAAGGCAGGACAGAAATTAAAAATATTGTATGGAAATTTAATTCATTAGCTCCCGAATTAAATAGGGATGCGGAAACTATTAAAGTTTCCTTCCCGTTGGTCAATGACCTAATAGCAAAAGTGAAAAAATAATAAAGGCCCCATTAAGAATGCGATTTCTACAAGGAGAGGATTATCTGGATTCGTGCGGCAATATTTTATGCTGATAATTTCCAAAAAGTGAAAGACTGTCACACACAAATGTCTGATGACGATTCACAGTGCATTCAAAAGAGTAAAGGAATATTTCAAAATGTTAAAGTGGAAGAACAGTTAGTGTATATTAAGTGTAATTATGGATTTCTAGCACAGAGTATTTTGCAACTAGAAGAATCGTGTAACAGTCTGCTTCAGTCGATGGATATAATAGAAACATGTGTACAAAATTGCAAACAAATACGAGGTGAGGTAGAAAAAACAGTAGTGGCAAAATTAGAATGTTTAATATAATAATATAAGAAACAATGGTTTTAAGGTTTTATGGCAGGTCGTAAACATAATGTCAGGAAAAACTGTAAATAATTAATTTGGCTATTGAACCTGCCTTAGTTACGAAATTAAAGTTTTGCATTTTAAGTGTAATTATGGATTTCTAGCACAGAGTATTTTGCAACTAGAAGAATCAGTAACAGAGTCGATGGATATAATAGAAACATGTGTACAAAATTGCAAACAAATACGAGGTGAGGTAGAAAAAACAGTAGTGGCAAAATTAGAATGTTTAATATAAGAAACAATGGTTTTAAGGTTTTATGGCAGGTCGTAAACATAATGTCAGGAAAAACTGTAAATAATTAATTTGGCTATTGAACCTGCCTTAGTTACGAAATTAAAGTTTTGCCCTATAACTTCAGTAGGTGCAGAGAGGTCGTTTTCTTTGTACAAACATGTGCTTAGTAATAGACGCCACATTTCTTAAGTATATACGACTTTAATTTATTTTTATTCAACACTAAACTCCCTAATTTAGTGACAATTTAATTAAAAAAAAATTAGTTATTTTATTACTGCATAGTCATTGCATATTTATATATTTTCTTGTATATATCATGTATACATTTTAAAAAGAAATATATATGCATATATATGGGTTGAATATAATCCGGACTTTGGTAATTATTACATTTAAAATAAAAACAATGTGAATAATTTTCATTTGATGTTCAATAATTGTTTTCTGGAAAATAAATTTGAATTCTTCACATAAATCCCAGTTACTTTTATATTTAACATTATTTTTCTATGTGTTGTGCCCAAAGCGTTTTCACTCTCCCTTATTGATTCCAATTCATTGTCGTCCTGGGCGTAGGCACGTTTTAACGTAGGTTAAATGTCAGACGTCTCTGCGTTTTGACATAATCTTCTTCGGATGTTCTTGTTTTACATGTTCTTTTAGACTGGACTTACATGCCGATGCGTAGAAACAAAATTCACAGCGAAATTTAAGGCCGTTCCTGATCTCAGTTCTGGATTTGCCGACGGATTTATCAGGGGAATTCATAAGGGAGTTATAAGCCCATTTTTTAGCCGTTTTCTTTCTATGATATTCCTCCATCTTGTTTGGGTGACATTTTCTGATATGTCTTGTCAAATCAAAATTCCATTTTGTTACATAAGGGCAATAATCGCAAGGATATCTTAGGCTGATCCCGCACCTTTTGAGATGCCTTATTAAAGTCGGTTTACGTTTATAGTGGCTTCCACACGTAAACCAGGAAAATCTTGAGTTTATATCTAAAAACATGTAGGTATTATTAAACTGCTGTCTGTATCATACGTAGATTATTCTAACACTTTAAACTAAGGATCTTCAACCCGCGGCCCGCCTTCTAGTTTCTTGTGGCTCCCTGAGACTAAAAAAAATATTGTATCGCGCCGCGTATGCGAATCTAGTTAGAAGAGATCCAGTCTGTGAACTCGCAATCACGACTACCCACAAGGCCACTAGATGGCGCTGCATGCCTATTAAATCCTTCTAATGATTCTAGAAATCATCACTACTAGAGGGACCTACTAGTCCAGTCTCGTGGCTATTCGAAATTTCGAGAGATTCAAAGTTGACGCGCTCGGCCTATATAAAGCCGGCATCACACGGCAGCGGCCGTAATTCCAAGAGCGAACGAAACGATAGAAGCGAAAGAGTACCAACTAGCAGTGAAGTTACTACCTGTGCGATAAGTGATTATAGAGAGTTGAGTATAGTGTGTTTTGACGCGTGTAAGGCGGTTTTCGTATTGTGGCGTGCAATCGCGCAAGTTTCGTTTTGTCGTGGACATTTTTATCAGAGAATTAAACTCGTTTCTTCTACCTTGACATTAAAAATGGCTTCTACTTCGGGTAAATAACGAAAAATTAGTGAAGAAGAGCGCTTATTTCAAGAAAAGTGGACTGAGTTGTACTTGTTCGTTAGTGTTAATCAAAAACCCGTCTTTTTGGTGTGTAAAGAATACAAATTCTGGCAGCATAAACAAATCTGTCAATAAATATCTGCTTGTTTCAAGGTATGTACTTTTATAGTGTTGAATATAAATATGTTTTAACGTGGCAATATTGTTTTATATACAGTGTTCTCTTAAATATTAATGTCTGTATTTTTATAATTTTTAACATCAAAAATTTATTTCTGAAGATGCCCTAATGTAATTTAGTGTAAAACGTCAAATAAATGAAAAATTAAAATTTGGTATTTAATTTGAACCTAAACCCAAGAATTTTCCACTTTTGTATACAATAACGGTTCAAGAAAACACAAGATATATATATATATATATATATATATATATATATATATATATATATATATATATATATTATATTATTGATATGGTGGTAAAGTGACATGGAACACTGTGGCCCTTCGGACGATGTGAAATCGATTTTTGGCCCTTGCGATAAAAAGGTTGAAGATCCTCGTTTTAAACCATCACAAAAAAGAAGTTAATATTCCTGTTTATACTGATGCTAAAATTAAACATACTTTAGTACATTTTTATTATTATTGGCTTATTAATCAGTATTTAATTGAAAAGAACAAGTGGAAAAGCAGTGCAGTTTTAATTGCCGTTAATATGTACCTGACATATCTAAGTTAAGTTTTTAATGGGACACACTGTATATTTGAAATTAATTTTATCCGTCTCATTTTTAGCTTTTTTAAGAGGCATGTTTCCATTTTGCGAACCTCTAGCTCAAGACGGTTTTAATTTTCATTCGATCTCGACTTTTTTTTGAGAATAGGCCGTTTATATTAAAGAAACCCTCTTAAAAACGATGTTCAGAACAATCAACTGTTAGAGAAGTAATAGGAAGGAGTTCATATTTTGAGCTGATTTAGCTGCCTATTTCTAAAAAAAAAGAATAAACAGAACTTCGACGAGTGTAGGTAAAAAACTATATAGATCTAATTTTTTGGCTATATCCTGTATGTTAACGGGGCCAGTATTATAGAACAAAATGGTTTTCTAGATGTGCTAAATATCGTACAAAACTTTCACACGTTTCTATTGAAAACCTAAAATCCAAAAGCGCTTGTTGCTTTCGGATTTAAAATTTTGCATTTTAGTCTAAAAGATCCTAATTGGTTTTAGTGGATGGACATATAAAATTTAAAAAAAAAACATAAAATCGTAGTGTCCCCAAAAAAACACCATAACTCTTATTTTAGTAGAAGTTCGGTCAAGTGCGGAAATGTGTTACTTTCCGCACTATTAAGAAAATAGCTATTTTAGAAAAATATTGACACATTTTTTATCGGATGAAAATTATAAAAAAAAAATTTCGCATTTTTTAAATAACTTCTCAAAAGTTTGCACAAACATGTAAAAACGAATTCTAAACGGGTTATTTTTGTAAAAATTTTTTTATATTTCATTACCTAACCCTACTTGTACCGTATTCAGATCGAACCATACTTTTAAAAATTCAGCCAGCTGTCGTGAACATAATTTAAGTATATGTACCGATCCTTAATAAAGATAAAAATGAAACCAGCAACTTATACAGAGAAATTAAGGAATTGCTTAGGCTTACTAAACCATACGATGTATCAATTTTACGTACCTTTTATCTGTTGGCATACTCTTCTCCTAACATGGTACTGGTGTCCCTCGATACTATTGAACACTTTATCGCATTTAGGACATTTCAGGTCGGTGGTATCTGAAAAAAATGTATGTACATGCATTATTTTACCCTTAATAGGGATCGAAAAAAATTTTAGTAAGACCTCTATATAAATTTAATAGAACACGATCCCGTGTAACGACTTTAATGCTTTCTCCCCCATATTTTTTTTTGTCTGAAAGACTACTGACTACTAAGGTTTAAGTACAAGGTATCGTGGTTGATTTAAGTAAAGAGAGGGAAAGTTTATTGACGAGAGAGATGAGAGGGAAGGGCCTTTGTTGGAAACAGCATGTGAATCGACGCTCTTGTCTCTCTGGAGGAAGGAATTACCAAGGAGGGCATAATGGATGATAATTCTTCACAACAGAATCCCTGGTGAAATCTGTAAAATAGACAGAGAGCACCCACAATTCGACGAAGCTCTAGTGTCATCAATCAGGCCAATAGTTCTTCTTTGCGCAGAGCCAAGGGTGTTAAAAACTAAGGAAGGGGCTCATCTCAATATCGCATATATTGCAAGCAAAACACAAGATTTGTGAAATGTAAAAGATATACAAGTTGGCAAAATAAAAGAATAGTCATTACTCTACGCCTATAATCAATTTCAGCATTGGAAACAGGTTTGGAATGATTGCTGGTAGAACACCAACACTGAACCCTGTAGAATGCCTGCATTGATTTTTTGAAAGTCAGATGTACGGCCCTCAACCAGTACAGAATAACGTCTGTTAACTCTTGCAATTATCGCCCAATTGCTCTACTAGCAGTGCTATCAAAAATCATTAAAAGGTTACTGAAGAATCGTCTGATGTTATTTCTCATTAAACATCAGATAATATCTCTGGATCAGTTCGGATTTTTACCCAACAAGTGCAGCAGTGACGCCATGTTTTCGTTGCTTAGTGACGCCTACTTATTCCTCAATAACAACCACCCCACCGCCTCCGTTTTTTGTGATTATGCAAAAGCCTTTGACTGTGTTAGTCAGGAAATTTTGATAAGCAAGCTAAATTTTTATTGAACCTGAATCTTTTCTCGGGAATAGGTAACAATTTGTAAGAGCAAATAGTTCTGATTCTGATTGTAAATTGATTACAGGTGGAGTCGCTCAAGGTTCGGTCTTGGGACCTATTCTTTTTTTCACTACAGAAGCGTTATGCTTTATGCGTTATGGAGTGATTTTGATACAACGTCTTTACATTCTTATATTTCCAACGACCTTGTTATGAGTAAGGCTTGGTCCGATTCCAATCTGCTTTGCTTCGATGTGGATAAAACGGTGGCTTTATCTTATAAAGGGACGTCACAACCACTACAGATACTTAAAAGCAAACATAGAACGGAAGTTTTCACGGCTTTGGTCAATTAAGAAATCATGGTTCTTGGGATTAGACCGTGTCAAATTGGATTTACTATGCGACGTTTCGCCTTCGATTGCACGAAGCATCTTCAGGGATCTTTACTCCACGAGATCTGAACACTGAATGAGCTCGAAGAGATTCAGGCGGGCTTTTATACCCGACTTGTGCTCGCCGAACCGTGACCCTATGTTAAGATCGATTTCCACGTGTGATGCAGACCGTAACCCGTATCTCTATTGAAATTTTTTGTATGTTTAAATATTTCAATAGATTCTCTAACTTTTCCTTTATAAGACCTAGAACCGATGCTAGAACCTTGGTTTCCTTTACATTTATGACATAGCCAGTGTTATGCTGGTGTTCAGCTACAGCAGATTGAACAATTTGTTTCTTTTTAATACATCGTTCATGTTCCTTAAGCCTAATTGATATTGAGCGTCCTGTTTTTCCCACATACACTTCTCCACAGGAGCAAGGAATTTAATATACTCCCTCTGTTTGGAAAGGTACGGGGATCGCAAGCATTGTCCAATCTGCTTATGTGTATTGAAGATTGTACGTATGTTGGACCGCCGAAGTAATCGTCCTATTTTGTCTGTAGTGCCATGTATGTAGGGAAGAACAACACTAGCTAATGGTGGCTCTTTATCATTCTCCTTTGGCGGAGTTGGTTTAGTATGTCTTTTAACTGAACGCGTAATATCTTCAGTGCAATAGCCATTCCCTCTGAGAGCTTCGGTCAGTTTCGATGTTCCCGATGTTAAAGAATCTTGATCAGAAATCGAAATAGCTCTGAATACTAGTGAGTTAATAACCGATTTCTTTTGTGCTGGATGGTGATGAGAATTTGCGTTTAAGTATATATTTGTATGCGTCAGTTTTTATACACAGAATGTCCTAATTTACCATTTTCCTTCCTTTGAACACATACATCTAGAAAGGGAATTGTTCCATTAGATTCAATTTCCATCGTGAATTTGATATTATGAGGTTGTTGATTAAGGTGGTCCAGAGTCTACATATCTAAACCAGTGCTTCGGTTTTAGTGGAGCGGATGTTAGAACAATATCCTCAAAGGCTTTCATAAAGATATTCGCTACCACAGGTAATAGAGGAGATCCCACAGCTGCCCCTGAAGTTTGTTCATAAAAAGTTCCTTGAAAAGTGAAATAAGCAGATGTAAGACTAGCTTCCACTAGGTCTATTAAGTTCTAATCAAGATTATTGTTATCCAGTATGTCGGATATAATGGAAATTGAGTTGACAGGAACATTTGTGTAAAGTGATTCTACATCGAAACTCACCAAAATATCTTCGGGATCGAACTGGATTGTCTTGAGTTTTTCCACGAAATGTGTAGAGTTTTTAATAAAAGAATTTGTTTTTCCAGTAAATGGATTAAGAAAATTTGAAAGATATTTACCTAGTTTGTATGTGGGTGAGTCTATTGCACTGACGATCGGTCGACATGGTACGTTGTCCTTGTGTATCTTCGGAAGACCGTACAACCTGAGAGTCTGGTGGTAGACTGGATGTGTTGGTCAAATTGGTAATGCGTCTTTCTATTCTACTTGTGGGGTCTGCCTGCATAACCTTATGGGTGTTGTTGTCCAAAAGTTGAGTAACCTTTTCCACATATTCTATTCTGTCCATGACGACTGTGGCGTTACCTTTATCTGCTAGAAGTACCAGAATGTTTGCGTCTTCGTTTAAGGTCTTCACTACTGTTTTTTCGGCTGCGGAGAGGTTCGACTTCGGTGGTTTTGAGTTTTTAATGATCTTCGCTCTCTCATATCTGACTTCATCGGCTTGTTCCACTGGTAATCTTCTTGTAACGGACGGAAAGTTCTGCTTCGGTTAACGGCTTCGAATTCGATGAACACATCCAGTCTACAACCAGCGGAGAAAAAATCACTAAAACCAAGCAGCTCCGAGACTCCCAGGTTCTACAGTCTTCCGAAGATACACAAGGGCAAAAATTTCAATAGAGATACGGGTTACGGTCTACATCACACGTGGAAATCGATCTCGAACACAGGGTCACAGTTCGGCGAGCACAAGTCGGGTATAAAAGCCCGCCTGAATCTCTTCGAGCTCATTCAGTGTTCAGATCTCGTGGAGTAAAGATCCCTGAAGATGCTTCGTGCAATCGAAGGCGAAACGTCGGATAGTAATTTCAATTTGAGACGGTCTAATCTCAAGAACCGTGATTTTCTTACTTAAAAGCAATATTAATACGTTGAGTCGGTTAAATTCCTGGGTTTGAATATAAATAACAATCTAAAATGGTCTAAGCATACTGACACCTTAGCTAAAAAGCTTACTACCGCCTGCTTTGTTTTCAGTTTCAAAAGAACTGGACCTGTCTTCTGCCAGAATTACTTATTTCTCTTTATTTGAATCCCACCTCCGCTATGTCCTTCCTTTTGGGGCTGGTGAACCGAGCAATTTCTTAGTACTTTTAGGCTTCAAAAAGGAGCAATTCGCTATTTGTTTGTTCTAAATAATAGAGTGCACTGCCAGTACTATTTCACATGAAATATTAACACTTCCTGCACTATTTATTTTGGAAACCATCTGTTTGATGAGAAAACATATAAACACTTTCTCCTTAGGCCACAACACTACCATAAACTCTAGGCATGACATATATACCTTCTCCTTCCTTCCACAGAATTAATAAAAAAATTAATTATTTACAACGCATAAATCTTTACAATCATCTTCCAGAACATTTAAAAAATATCCCTATGTTTGCCCTTTTTCGAAAAAAAAACCAAAGCGTACCTCATTGAATGACCTTTTTACTGTGTTAATGATTTTTATAATGAATAAGTCTCATTAAAATGTTTTTTATTTTATTTATTTCTATTATTTAGTCGATGTAAAACGACTACTCCGCGATGGTTTGACCAATTTAGATGAAATTTTCAGAGTTGTCCCATAGTAAGAATATTAAAAAAATGTTAAAAATGGCGGAATGGCGCCATTTTGTTTTTTTTCCAAGATATATTGCAAGAAGTTTTTTAATATTCTATTCTCCCGTCTAGGTTCTGCGCGTCCACCATTATATCAGGAAAAATATGCGGTACCTAACACTTAGGGCTTCTTAATTTACTCATAGATAAAAAAATATAAAGAAGTAGGGAAAATATAGATGTTTGAAAATTGTCAAAAAGTTTAGGCATTCTACTTAGAAGTGTATAATAATATTAATACCTACTGGAATGAGAGTCATCACTCATTTTAGTAGGAGGTTCAACACAAATTTTATTCTGTATATGATAATCGAAAACAGCGTGACTCCTAAAATCCTTAGAGCAGGTAGGACATGTCAATTTTTTTAACTCTCCTAAAAGCATAACTACATAAATTTAAAAAATAGATTCAGGATTTGATTTATTATTTAAAAAAACTACACCTTTTTAATCAGACCCAATGCTAAAAATAAAACAAAAAGTATATAATAGAAAAATTACTTTATTATAATTAAAATTATAATTTGCAGTTTTAAACCAGAATGCAAAATCACTAGAAACTAAATTTTGTTCATATTTGGATCCAATGATTAAGTTAAAATTTTAGTTTCGATTTTTTAAAATAACATCCCTGGTTTTTGAGATATTAAAGTGAAAATTGGTGACAACGGATTTTTTGTAGCCAGTAATAATAATACGCCTTCAATTTTGATGTAACTTGTAGAGGGCGCTAGGAGCGCTACTTTTTATATTTAAAACTGTTTTGAATACTAAAATACTGAAAGCTATACCTTATAAATCTACCTAAATTTTAACGTTTTCGAGATCTTTGCTGTTTTACTACTTGAAAGAGCCCCGTGTACTCACCATTTAGGATATTCGAGTTAAAAAAAAGTAAAATTTATACAAATGATAAAACTTGTAATATGCTAAATGATGAATACGGCTGCATCATTAAGTAATACAACAGCAAGTATCTCGTAAATGGTGAACTTTAGATAGATTTATAAACTATATTTTTTTTTGGAGAAAAGACAGTAGAACCTATTTTTTCTATATAAAGTTCCATAATTTTGTATATAAAAAAGTTACAACATATTTAAGAGCGAGAAGTAGAGCTCGTAGCGCCCTCTAAAAGTTACATCAAAATTAAAGTCGTATTATTATTACAAGCTATAAAAAATCCGTTATCACCAATTTTCACTTTAATATTTCAAAAACCAAGGACAATATTTTAAAAAGTCGGAAATAAAATTTTAACTTAATTACCCACTATATATATATATATATATATATATATATATATATATATATATATATATATATATATATACAGTGACCGTCTATAGTCCGTTCCCCCCCTACTAATTTTTGAACCAACTCGTATATCACAACGAAATTTGCAGGGCTTAAATAGGAGATGAAAAGCTATTTTTTTATGAAAAAATTATAGCTAAAAGTTATAAAATGGCGGCTACGCGCCAATTGAATTAATATTTTAAATACAACACCCCGCATATTATTCCATTTTCAAAATCTGCTCATTATTCTTAACATTTTTCTCTAATACACTTTATTCCTAAATGTAATTGTTTTCGAAATAATGACGTTTGAAAATTGAAAATCCGGTTTAAAATGAAGTAATGGTTTTAGTCACTTTCGATAAAAAATTCTGCTAAGTAAATTTTTTAATTAATTTGTAGTTAAATCTTTTAATGAATTCGACTAATAAGAGGCGTAAAGACAGTATTTTAAGGATAAACAGTACCACTTACCGGAAAATCTTGAAGGTGACGAATTTGTTCTGTAAATTCACAAGGAAAACAAATTAGTTGGAAAAAAAATATTTTATTTATTTTTGAATAACACTTATTTAACCCCAACAATAATCATTTTATCAAGTGTTCGATGTGGCCCCCTCCTAAATCTTGACAATAAAGTGCCCTATTATGAATAGCTTCTCTCACGTTGATGAAAGTCTGTTCATCTATTTCTTCACATGCTTCTCTTATTCTGCGTTCCAACTCTTCTATTGTTTGACATTCAGTGGCGTAGATTTTTAACTTCAGATATCCCCAAAGGAAAAAATCTAGAGGGGTAAGATCCGGAGATCTTGGTGGCCATTCTGTACTTCCCCTGCGACCTATTCATCGCCCAGGAAAGTTTGTATCGAGAAACTCTCTAGCCATGCGATAGAAATGGGGAGGTGCTCCGTCCTGCTGAAATATGATTTCACGATTTTCAAACGATTTCAAAACTCTCTCTGATTGTTTAATACAATTTGTCTTATTCGAGGTTCAATTTCAGTTTCTAAAAGATTTCTGTAAAGATCTCCTGTAAGATTGCCTCTGATGAAAATCGGTCCAACAACGTGGTTGCCCAAAATCCCCGCCCAAACATTAACTTTTTCAGGAAACTGGATATGCCCTTCTCTAAAAATATGCGGATTAGTATCGCTCCAGTATCGTACGTTCTGTTTGTTGACTTTTCCATTATGGAAAAACGTGCATTCATCTGAGAAACATACACGTTTTAGGAAGGATCGTTCTCCTTAAATTTTTCTTGTTAACCACTCACAAAATTCAACCCTCCGGTCTGGATCATCCTCCGTGAGAGCATGCAGGATTTTCATTTTATAGGGATGAAATTTTTCATTTTTTAGGACTCTTTGGACACTTTTCGAACTTACTTCGCAGGATTCGGCAACTGCAGACGTCGACTGAGTAGGATTAATTACCATTTCAGCAACAATTTCAATTTTTTTTCTTCTGAAAGAGGTGGTCTTCCTGATCTTGGAGCATCTCTCATCGTACCAGTTGCTTGGAGCTTATTTAAAAGTTTGCACAAATATGACCGCGAAATAGGGTTTTCGGGAAATCTATCGTTAAACATACGGACTCCTAGATAAATATTTCTTCCAGCTTCTCCAAAAATCAAAACTGCTTCAAATTTATCGTGTAAACTGCGAGCCATGGTCACACTTTTCATAAAATAATTAAGATGCTCAACGGACTATTTGATAGTTAGTTATCAAGATGTTACCGCGACAACGATTTTGTTTTCAACGCAAACTTGACCGTATTTTTGATTGAATTTGAAATGACCAAAATGTCAATTTTCAAACGTCATTATTTTGAAAGCAATTACATTTAGGAATAAAGTGTATTGGAGAAAAATGTTAAGAATAATGAGCAGATTTTGAAAATGGAATAATATACGGGGTGTTGTATTTAAAATATTAATTCAAGATGGCGCGTAGCCGCCATTTTATAACTTTTAGCTATAATTTTTTCATAAAAAAATAGCTTTTCATCTCCTATTTAAGCCCTCCAAATTTCGTTGCGATATACGAGTTGGCTTAAAAATTAGTAGAGGGGGAACGGACTTTAGATGGTCACTGTATATATATATATATATATATATATATATATATATATATATATATATATATATATATATATATATATATATATATATATATAAGGAAACAGAAATATCAATTTCTATGGGGTTCTTGGTCGTAAAAGGTTATACGAAAGAACCCAAAATGAAGAATTACTCCTTAACCAGAACCAAGGAGCCATTTTGCTACCGTGGAATATGCCTCGACAAGACTCATCAGGCACTTTCCTTTAATAAAGGTATCAGTATTAAAATCGGACTACCCGAACACTGAAATAAACAAAGTGGCATGTTGTTCGACTTTGAAAGAAGAAATAGGTAAGCAGTGGCGCCATCTGTAGGTATTATGGTGCACTAAATCTGCTTAGATGCGACCTACATGGGAGTACAAAAAATATTTTGCACACTGGTAGAGGATATATTTATATGTATATATATATATATATATATATATATATATATATATATATATATATATATATATATATAGAAAGGAATTAGAAATTAAAGATTTAACAAAAAGTTAATATTTGCTGTTGAGACAATATTGAAAATTACTGAAAATAAACCGCATCTTAGGAAAGTGAGAGAATAAATAATCAGACATTATGATGGTAAAAATGACTTGGTGCAAGGCAATTTTGTAGGTAGCAATTCAAGATCTCTGAAGAAATAAACTACCATCACACATTGAGGTTTATTTATGCAGTACAGTAGAAAAAATATTGTGCCAAACACGTGTGGAAAAGTGTATTTTCCTCGCTCGACTGTTGCTGCATGCGGAAAAGTGTAATTTTTCTCACTAGTTAGGTAAATAGCTATTACTTCAGTTCACCCTCGTCAGTCTCATCCTGGACATATGAGTATGTCTCAATCCTCTTGGGATGCACGGTTTTCGTATGTCTTGTTAGATCTGTCCTCCGTTTTGTAGCGTACCCACAGTATTGGCAAAAAAATTTTGGCATACTACCGCACTCGTTCTTTACGTGCCTTACTAAATTCTTTTTGTATTTGTAGCGACGTTGACATTTGAAACAGGCAAATGGTAAATCTAAAATGAAAAATAAATGCGTTTATTAAACAAATACTAAATTGCTATAGATTATTTAAATATTTTAATACACAATAACTAGAACTTTCTTCGATATGAATAATTTCTTTTATGAAATATAATACCACACTTTTCAGATTATTTTTTTTTACATATTGGGAATATTTAACTTTCGAGGTGAAACCAAAAGATTTATTTTTAATATTCAGATATATTATACAGAGTGTGTAAAAATTAAAGGGCATTTCTTTAGGATATTTTTTTGAACATTCACAAGTAAGTATAGTGTTCGTGTTAGCGTCCTTGTGATTAACCTCAAAAAGTTGTGGGTGGAGGAAAAAAATAACAACTTCTCTTCACACCAATTATCTGGTATCATTAAAATTAAAATCATTATAAAAATAACTAGAAAACAAACACAGTACATAACTTTTAATGATTTTTTTTTATATAATTTTCCTTTTCTTTTAAATAACACTACTTGTAAACAATGATAATTAAATTGCAATATTGAAGAGAACTAGCCATTAGTTGATCGAGATCCTATAGTAACCTACACAAAAATATAAATTGAAGAGTTGATTTAGAAAATAACAAAGATATTAATTTCTTAGATTTAAAAATAATTTATTGTTTAATTATTATTAGTATTCTTAATAATAATAAACACGAATTCAAAATTTTCCATAAGCCATCTCTTACAGCCTTTACAATACACAATAAAGAAATACTAAAGAGTTAAATATAATAAAACAAATAGTGATTAATGACGGTTAGCATGAACATATCAGAGATAAAATAATAAAAAAATATAATATAAAAAAGCATTAAGGTTAGTTTATACTTCTAATAATTTCAAAGAAAATACTCAATCTCATACTTTCACTTATGCATGAAAAATCACATCAAATGCTACTAACAAAAGCCCTGGTAGATTATCAAAAACAATAAAACGAAATCCAAAAAACAGAGTAAATCCGGTGATTACAAGTTAAATTATGGAACTTGTTTGAAATTTTATATTGGACAAACAGGCAGAACGTTTTGAAAAAGAATTAATGAGCATACATTTAGTTACAGAAAGCATAAAGATAATTCCACTTACTCTACACATTTAATTCAGGAAAACCATATCATCAACGAGAAGTTTGAAATTTTACATGTAAAACGAAAAATAAGAAACTTAATTTACTAGAAACTATGGAAATAAACAAACATACAAATAACAACATAACATTATTAAACGATCAACTCGAAATAAATAGTTGCCCATTGTTAAATCTTTATTGCGCTATAACGAAAAATCCAGAACAGTTTACCTGTATAATATCCGAATAACCTGTTCAGGTATTTAGGAAATACAATTTATATTTTTACCCATCCAAAATGTACACTAAGAAATTTTGTAGCTCTGTTCAGAATATTTAGTTTCTGATCCGCCTAGTACAAACAAATATCATGCTAATTGCTATCATTCACCCTATGTAAAACGTTTGAAACCCTTAATGTGCACCGAGATGGTCACTAATGATGATAGCCTAGTATAAACATAACAGCCGGCAGTAGTTTCAGCTATACTTCAGTGGCGGCTATTCAGGTAAAGTAGGTGAAGTGAAACAAGCAAACATCTGACTATATTTATTATATATTTCTTAAAATTTAAGTTTTTACATTCATTTATTCACCTAATTGGCAAAACTGTATATCTCGAATAAATATTTTACTTGACCGTTGGCTTGGTTTTTAAAACTTTCAATCGAACTTTATTATAACAACTATAACAGTGGCGCAAACCGCTTCGACTTTGCTGGAAGTGCTATGTTTAGTTTACGATTTCCTACTACGTTGCTATGACAACATGTACGCGATGACGTCGAGCGCATAGAAGAATAATGTTAACCAGCGTCATACAACGCTCTCGGTGAATTGCTAATGCAGTACAGTACACCCACGTGTCGTTCAGTTTGGGGTGGTTGTTTACTTTTATTTTCGCGGAGATCGCTGCAACCGGTTAGTTCCATTGCAGTTTGCTTGACTGTTTTGTGTTATATTTATTTATGGTGTTGTTACAACTTTATTTGGTGTCGGGTTTATTAATTTACATTATTGATGAATCCGATCACGGATGTGGTTTGCATTTTGTTGGAAACTCCAGTTAATCGATGGAAGGAACACGATCAGAGTTTTAACCGTCATCCTGGTTTTCGGCGTACAAATGGTTATGTAGTAGTCAAATATTACAAAAATTGTTTTGCTGGCCTTGTTTACTAGTTTCCAATAAATATTCAGTGTGGAATAAGGAAGGATTTGCAGGTATGTTAAATATATGAAGGACTTTACATAAACATAAAGACTCGGCAGAGCATTTAAAATGCGAATTAATGCTAAAAACATTTGTAAAAAATCAAAGCACTATAGCTGACACTTTGAAAGAAAATGTTAAACTATATAAAATACATTTTAACGAAAACGTCCGATTAAATAGACTATTTATGTGCTTGGTAATTGACGCAGTTTTGTACCTTGCAAAACAAGAGTTAGTCTTTCGCGGCCATGATGAGAGCAGCGAGTCAGTAAATAGGGGGAATTTTAAAAAGCTTTTAGGTTTATTAATATCGAGAAGTTCCTTAGAACTTAAAGATCACGAAAAAATTAAAAATGTTTTTACTGGTGACTCGAAAACTATTCAAAACGAAATAATTGAATGCATTTCTGATTATTTAAATGATCAAGTAAAAAAATTAGGATTTTATAATGTCAACTCCGATAGAACGTCCGAGAATTTATATTCTCTATTGGATCAAATTTTGGACAAATTTGACAATAAACATAAATTAATAGGGCAATGTTACGATGGTGCAAGTATGATATCTGGACAACTAAATGGCCTTCAAAATGAAAAAGAAAAAGTGCCGCAGGCTGTATTTGTCCATTGTCTTGCGCATCGTCTTAACCTTGTGATGCAGCAAAGTTTAAAATTTCTAAATGTGGAATTTTTTTGCAAGCCTTAGTGGTATTCCCTCATTTTTCATCACTCAGCCAAACGAACGTATGCTGTTACATCTGCATCTACAAGGCGTATACCAACAATTACAGAAACTCGTTGGTCTTTAAATTCGAAGTTAGTAAATGTGATTGTTCAAGTTGCGTTCTTCAAAAAAAATCGTTTGACATTCATTTTTGCATATCCAATATAAAACGCTGTCGTGAGGCGCTCTGTAAAAAAGGAATGAACATTTTTTTAATACCATGTTTGATAAAGCAAATTCTATTACAGAAATAAATCATTACAAACGTGAGCTTGCTAACCTTTCACCTGAAGAAATTAGGGCTAAGTATACATCCATTTTTTATGAAATATTGAACTATATTTTAATGGAAATGACACTAAGCTTTCAAGAAAAACTTACATTTTTATGTTTGACAGATTCTGCTAAATTTTTCGAATATAGTTTAAATTTTCCGACTGGCCCGTTTGAAAATTTGTTACAGTTATATGGGGAAATATTTTCAAAAAGTCAACGACTTAAAAATGAGCTTGGTCTTATTTTTGCCAATGACAGTAATTGGAATGAAAATGAAGATATTTTAACCAAAGCATATAAAGTGTTTTCCCTTATTTTGACAATACCGTCGACAAGTGCTTCAGTGGCAAAAAGTTTTTCTGGCCTCAAACGTGTAAAAACTTCTTTAAGAAATACAATATCTCAAAAAAGACTTATTTCTCTAGGCAATATTTCAATTCAAAAGGAATTTCTGGAGGAGATTAGGGCAACTTAGCTATTTTATGAGGATGTTATAAGTAAATTTGCTGCTATGAAGGATAGGAGAATTGATTTAGTATACAAAATTTAGGTAAGTCGTAAAAAATATTCTACCCTTTCCACATATAAAAAAAATTCGGGCAAAAAAAATAATTGCGATATTTTCTTGCTTCATTTTTACTTCACTTATTTTTTCACCCGCGAGCCACCACTACTATACTTGTAGTATTGTAGGAAAATGAAATTACATATGCCGTCAAATCCTCCGATTAGTGGAAGATGCCACTATTCCAGACCGAATCTCTTTCTCTGACAATATTAAAGTTAGCAACACTTTAAATATCTCCAAACTACACGTTTATTAGTTATTTTGTAATATAACTGTCTTCATTTTGTATTCAAAATTAGGCACTAAATACTTGCTATTTTTCTACTTTTCGGTATGTCCATTTTTCCTAATCCTCAAAGAGATAGTTACAAGTTTCTGAATGCATTTCGAGTTAAAACCATCGCGTCCCTGTCGAACTGTCTATTCGTCAAAACTTCAGCTGGCAATGCCAGGCCACATTGAAAAATGTCTCAGTTTTCTATCACATGGAACTATAGTGCATTTTTATTGGAAATTCGATTTTACCCAATTTTTCGTCTGAAAAAAATCTATGACTTGCAGAACAGATTCATTTGATTATTGATATATTTAATCGTTTCTATTCCAGGAGGTACCTATACGACTTAACGAAGGCCCAAGGAATGAGAATTAAAATTCATGCACGCTACAATTTAGAAATTTCTCAAAATTCACACTTAACACTGATCGAGTTGATTTTTACACCAGTCTCTAGAGAAAGTATAGACGTATATATATATATATATATATATATATATATATATATATATATATATATATATATATATATATATATATATATATATATATATATATATATATATATATATATATATATATATATATATATATATATATATATATATATATATATATGCCCCACCTGGAAAATGTCCCATCTTGGGTACTTTTGTGTGGTATATCCGTTATTTTTATAGATAGAAAGTTGCGGTTTTCGCGACAGTTTTTAAGATACAGGGCTAAATGGAAAATGTTGCATTTTCAAGCACCCCTCGTATCTCAACTATCAGATACCTTATCGAAAATGTGAAAACTGTTTCATATACTACTTTTCCCGTAGAACTCAATTCCGCCTTCGGAATAAGTATACAGGATCAGGTCAAAAAGATATCGGACACTGCTTAATTTTTTTAAATGAAACACCTTTCTTTTTTTTACCTTTTCAAAAATATATAATAATATGCACTTTTTTGAGAAACACGCAAATATATGACAATTTTCTGAAATTAAATGCGTAATTTAATAGTTGGCCATGAATAACAATAATAAAAAATTGAAAGTTACATATTGCTTCTTATATAAGAATACCTATAGAGTTTTTCAATAACAGCAAGTTTGTAACAACAGTTTTATAGCATAAAGTATATAATACAGCAAACATATTATAACTATAAATATTATAACTATTAAAAAAAAATTAAAAACTAATTTTTAAAGGTGATATTTAAATTGACGACCATTTTCTCTAATGCAAAATTGGCACATTTTTGTAATTCTTTGAATAGCGTTAAAAAGAATCATTGATCTCATTCTCAGATTTCAAAAGGCTAAATGAATTGCCTCTCCAAGTTTTGCTATGCCATCATATCGTGTTTTATATAATTCATTTTGAATATAGCCCCATAAAAAAAATCTAAAATTGAGAGATCTGGAGATCGTGGAGGCTATCTAACGGGTCCGTTGGTACCTATCTATCTTTGAGGAAAGTTATTATCAAGAAATTCCCTTAAGAGCCTAGAGTTGTGACTTGGGGCACTATCTTGCTATAGGTAAACAGCATTATATTGGGATAATAAATATACAATATTTTCGAGCAGTTCTGGAATAACTTCCCTTAAGGATTTCTAGGTATGTACGTCCTGTAAGACCTCCTTTATAAATCCTATAACTTATATGTCTGCCCAAAATAAAACATGAAAAAAGGCATTCGTCTAGCCAGATAACAAGTCTGCCAAATAAATCGCTAGCATAGATTTGTTGCAAATACCACTGGCAAAACAGTGCCCGGCGCTCGGCATTGCCAGGATGCAAATGTTGCACTATATTAAATTTGTATGGATGAAACTTATATTTCTTCAAGATCCTCTGGCCGTCAGTTTTTATCACATACA
This sequence comes from Kuschelorhynchus macadamiae, assembly GCA_030620095.1. Taxonomy (NCBI): domain Eukaryota; kingdom Metazoa; phylum Arthropoda; class Insecta; order Coleoptera; family Curculionidae; genus Kuschelorhynchus; species Kuschelorhynchus macadamiae. The sequence goes on from JAUTXW010003087.1 coordinate 204,617, forward strand.
CACACAGTACCCAAAATTGGACACCCTGTATACATTTTTTGAAATTATCCGCCCATCGGATAATATATTGACAATTTAAACTGGTATTTCGAAATATATTTATTAATATCTACTGTGCGCTATAATAACAAAGGAAGCTTTCAAAGTGAGACACGAGACGCCTCATTTGAGTACCTCTTTATAAACCACGTTTGTTGTTACATTCTCTGGCTGTAAAATAGCCAAACTACTAAGCGAACTTACTCTAGAGCATGCGCCATAGAGTTGACCATGTGAAAAACAATCGTAGCGCAAGTCTCCAGCTCTACTTAAGGATTTCCCTTGAGCTTTGTTAATTGTTATGACGAAACAAAGCTTTAATTAAAATTCAAAAGCTCTGAGAATCGGTATAAGGAATGTACAGAAACTTGTGCATGAAAAAAAAACATAATTTACTTCCGAAGAAGATTAAAAAATGTACACGAAAAAATCCAAAGACGAAAGACTTAAGTGACAATGCAAAAATGGATATTCATAATGCAATTCATGATTTATATACGTCAAAGAATAATATAATCTTTCAAAAACTTTTTAATATTATATACTAAAAAATATCATAATCACTTAAAAAGTCCTCATCTTCTGAGTCGTCCTCAAATGGCGCAATGATCATTGGTGCTATTTCGACATCTAAAACTCGATTCCACCAATCCCATATTAATTTCTCCGTATATTCCACAGATTTCTTCCAGTACTCCGGCGTAATATATTTTAATGAATCTTGCCAAACAATTTGCACTTCATCTGATGTCAGACCATCGTTCAACGTGTTTTTCGTAATACGATTTTGCCCCAGCCCATATTAATTCTATTGCGTTAAACTCGCAATGGTATGGCGGCAGTCGTAAAACCTCATGTCCATTTTCCCGTAATATTTCACCTACGGCATATATTGTTGGTTTTTTAATAGATTTTGCCATTAAAAGAATTTCTAGTTTCAGCATATTGGGTAAAGGATTTTGTTTTTGTTTTATTAGCCAGTCATAAATATCACTTTTCTTACAGGATGAAGTAGGTTGCTTATTTAAGATTCTTGAATGATAAGATGCATTGTTTAGAATGATTAAAGGTGGAACATCTAAATTTGGAATCAGTTGTTCTTTTAACCACTTTTCAAACAGTTCACAGTTCATATTATCATGGTAGTAAATACTTTTGGATGTTGAAGAAAACAGTAAACTTGCATCTGGGTGAAATCCTGTTGGAGAACCTGCATGCAAAATGATGAACCATTTTCCCATCCCACATCCCTTTTTTCTCTTGACACTTTTTACAGACTCGTCCTGCCAAGATTTCAAACCACTTCTATCAGAAAATATCCAGTCTCGTCTAAAAATACCACTTTTCTAAATTTTAAATTAACATTTTCAGTATATTTCTTTAAAAACTGGATACGCTGACTTGCTATATGTGGCAACTCGCATAAGAATCTTCGACTACAGTCCTTTTTATATAGAAAACCCAAAATTTTTATTAATTTTGACAACGATTTTAGTTCAATTTCCAATATGCTTCGATTTTTTAAAGCTTCTCTTAAAACTTGAAGGGTTGTATTAGTTTTTGATGTGTATAAATCGTAAATTGCATTACGAACATCCATTTTTACATTGTCACTTCAGTCTTCTGTCTATGGCTTTTTTCGTGTACATTTCTTAATCTACTTTGGTAGTAAATTATGCTTTTGTTTATGCACAATTTTCTGCAGAGACCTTATACCGATTCCCAGAGCTTTTGCTACTTTTTCCTGGATATTGGCCGGGGAATTTTTGTTTTCGAAATATTTTATTAGATTTAATACCATTTTTTTCGCTTGTGGATGTAAAAAACCCGAAAATTGTTTTCTGTTACTCATTTTGTCACTGACTTGTCAATCTGACTTTGAAGTGACGTCGCTCAAAGATTTTTGCAACTGCTGGTATTTATATATTTATCCTCTTTTTTCATATGAAAATATCATAGGTCTATCTAATTCATCTTCCGGATTTTATGCGGAGGATATGATTACACGTAATAAAAGAAAAACAAACTTAAAAAGTTTGTCGTTGATAAATCGTATGACCCGCACGATAACACTGCTTTTGACTATAATTCAATTAATAAACAATAATTGTGCAAAATTAACTGGACTTAATTGAAATGTTTCCTGCCTCCCCGGGAACCCTGATCTAATCCCCTTGAATTTATTTTTTACAGGAAACACGAAAATATAAGGAGTATAATAATAGATCACAAGAAATTAAGCAAAGTAAATCAAAATAAGGGAAGATATTCAGTTACTCAATGAGAGTGTTATTATAGCATAAACGAAAAAAACTTTGTGGAGATTTACAAATTCTTTGCATTGTATTGCTCAAAATGCAAAACTAGCTTTAGGTTTATTTAGCATTTTACAGTTTATTGTTATTTTTAGAAAAAATAAGTTTAGAACGACCTAAAAGTTACCTAAAATCTTCTAGATGGCTTTAAAACTCACTTAAAGTCACCTTAAGTCATACTAAAAACTTTAAAATCCCATTAAAGATTTCAGACTCACCTAAAATCTACTAAGAATTTTTTAATTTATTTACAAGTCGCTTAAAAGACTCTATAGCTGATTCATAAGTCCCTTAAAAGCTTTATAATTCATTCAAAAGTAACTCATAATTCACAAAGACTTGTAAGTCCTTGTACACATTTTTTGAAGTTATCCATCCCTCGGATAAAATATTGAAAATGTATACTGGTATTTCGGAATATATTTATTAATATCTACTTTGCTCTATAATAACAAGGAAGCTTTCAAAGTGAGATCCGATTTTTAACTAATACACTTGTCCTCATATTGACTGATCAAAATACAAGAGTTCTAACCACACTACACCACAACTTGTTACGTTCTGGACGCGCGTTTCTGTTAGCATCATCAGCAGATGATATAAACGTATCCTAACCGAGACTATTTATAGGTAAATGTGGTCACACTTGGTTGCACCTGACTGCACCGTTGTCAAGTAAACAATAGAGGGAATAGGCCCTCTGTCTTTATTTAGTGCTTTCTTACCACATTTAACTATTTCTATACTCTCAAATGCATCCAATAATCCATTATTAGATACATTTTTAATCAACTTAAGATTATTTATTCCTATTCGGTGATTGTTTTCCAAAGCATGTTGGGCAACGCTTGACTTTTCTGTTCTTCCGTATCTTAAATGTGCCATGTGTTCTTTAAAACGAATATTTATGGAGCGTTTAGTTTGCCCAACATATTTTAGATCACAGTCATTACAGCTAATTTCATAGATGCCACTCCTCTCCCTCAAATCGACTTTGTCTTTGGGGTTTCCAAGGAGATTTTTCAAACAATTCTCCGTTTTGTAGGCTACTCTAAAACCTACGTTTTTAAATACTTTTTCTAGACCTCTCGTATATCTGGGATCATATGGGATTACTATGAATTTATTGGAAGCCTCAGGTATTTGAAGAGAAGTGGCATCTTTTAACATTTTCTTATGCTTATGTCTATTTACTAGTTTATGTACAAAATTATCATTATATCCATTACTTTTAGCTATATTTTTAATCCGATTCATTTCATTGTTAAAACGTTTTTTCCTTAGTGGAAAATTGACTAACCTGTGAGTTAAGAAATGGAATGCTGCCATTTTGTGTTGACGGCAATGAAATGAGTCGGATGTTATATATCTATCAGTATTAGTAAATTTCCTATAAATATCAAATTCTAATTTATCGTTATTTCTAATAACTAACGTGTCGAGAAAAGGTAATTGCCCATTGTTCTCCTTTTCGTACGTAAAATTAATGGAAGGATGTTTATTGTTTAATGTTTCTAAGAAAGTGTCCAAATTTTCTGTTTTAGAATCAAAAATAGCAAATATATCGTTTACGTTTCTATACCACACCCTTGGGAAATACTTGAGTTCTTTTTTGAATTGGGTTTCTAATCTGCCCATAAACAAATTTGCAAGGAACGGAGATAAGCAATTGCCCATCGCAGTTCCCTCTAGTTGTTTATAATATTTATTGTTGTACTGAAAAAAAATTTGATTCATACATAATTTTGTGAGAAGTAAATACTCATCAATAATTTCTTTCTTCAAATTATTGATTTCAAGTAGTTCCTTTAGGTACTCTAAAGCTAGTGGTATGGGTACACTAGGAAACAATGAGCTTACATCAAAAGATATTAAAATTTCACCTTTCTTTTAAGTGAACATTCTTAATTTTATCTAAGAATTCTAACGAGTTAGTAACCTCAAAGTTATCATACGAGATATTTAATTTGCCGAATTCTTCTACTAACCATTTTGAAATATTGTACGTTGGTGATCCAACAGCTGAAACAATAGGTCTCATGGACTTCCCAGGTTTATGAATTTTGGGAAGGCAATACAGTTTAGAAATGTGGTAAGAAAGCACTAAATAAAGACAGAGGGCCTATTCCCTATAGTCCCCTCTATTGTTTACTTGACAACGGTGCAGTCGGGTGCAACCAAGTGTGACCACATTTACCTATAAATAGTCTCGGTTAGGATAAGTTACTTTAGTTTATATTATCTGCTGATGATGCTAACTTGGTTAGCGAAACGCGCGTCCAGAACGTAACAAGTTGTGGTGTAGTGTGGTTAGAACTCTTGTATTTTGATCTATCTTCCACCACAGGTTCCAGTGTTAAGACCTCATATTGACTTCCTGGTTGCGCTAGTATTATTCCCGCTTGTCCCTGTAGCCTTTTGCAGGTGCATAGCTTTAATATGTCTTTTCAAATCGCCCTTCCTTTTCGTTGCGTAGGGACAAAAACAACACGAAAATTGTGGTTCAACACCGCATTGGGTTCTAATATGCGTCACTAAAGTTCTCTTTTGTTTGTAGTGACTCTTACACTTAAAACAAGCAAATCGTGGACCTGAAACTAAAATAAATTTGTTAATACATATGGTTTAATATTTAAATATAGACTGCCTTAACCATAATTAGCTCAAAATGGAGTGTCGTGCACCCTCTTTGTACAGGGTGTCCTATTTGACACATTGTATTACAAATTATGATAGTGCGTTTAAAGATGAGTTCAACAATATGTATTAGGGTGGGTCTGTAATGCAACGTTTTTGATTTTTTGGCACCTGTCTTCAGATTTTTATATATTTTTAGGTTAATATAATTAAAGCAGTTGTTGTTTTATCCTGAGAAAATATAGTTTTTTACTTTATTTATACTCTAATACTTTAATGGTGGATTACACAAAGCATTTAACTAAGCATTAACTAACCATATGGCTCACACCACATAAGAGTAACAATTTCAAAGATGATTCTAAACGTCAATTAAATTTATTACGTGATTAAAAGTTTTGTGCAACCGGCTGTAAGTTTTATAACAGCGTTGTCATGTTTGATCTATCGTATTTGTTTAACTATAATACATTTAAGTAAAATATTAAAAACAATTTTAAAGGTATATAACAACACGGGCCTACAAATTACTGTTACAAATAAACAATCATGTTCAGTATGCAGCAATTGTATAATTAAAAAAGAAGATATTTACGCGTTAACAGATATTACAGATAATCCTTTATTTACTGTTTTTTTCTTCAGAATCAATAAATGACTAAAAACTTCTGTAATGCCAAATAAAAAACCAACCTAATTGAAAATTTTAAATTAAGTAATATAATAAACAATTGTAAGACATTAAATAAACCTTAAGTACATAAAGTGTAAACTTTCACGTTTTGGATCGTAATTTCTACAGAAGGAACCCTGATTGAATAACTGAATTTCTTTAGTTAGTTATTTGAGTTTTAAGTTTAAATCAGTTCACAGTTCCTGGGAGGGGGAGGGGGGAACATTTACATTGAGTTCGATAAATTCTTCGAAATTGTTATTTATAATTACAGAAAAGAAAAACAATGTCTCATTCTCCGTCAAGTGGTTTAATACAGTGATAAAAATGCTATGATTACACGCGTTTCGCCAAACAAACAGGCATCATCAGATCTTAAAACCACAAAAACGTGTAAAATATATGAGACTGACACACACAACTACATAATTAGACAAACACTCAAGTTGTATGTGCCAGTTTCATATATTTTACATGTTTTTGTTGTTTTAAGATCTGATGATGCCTGTTTGTTTGGCGAAACGCGTGTAATCATAGCATTTTTATCACTGTATTAAACCACTTGACGGAGAATGAGACATTGTTTTTCTTTTCTGCAATTATTAAACCATCTCTCTTAGAGATATTATGGACGAATTACTTCTTGTTATTTATAAAGTGATGATGGTAAAGAAGATTATAATATTTTACAAATAAGTAGTGCTCCATGCGCCACAGTGATAAGGAGGTAATTCAATTAATAAACAATAATTTTGTAGAATTAACTGGGCTTAACGGAAATGTTTCCTGCCTCCCAGGAACTCTACTCTAATCACCTTGAATTTATTTTTCATAGGTAACACGAAAATATATGGATTATAATAACAGATTCCAAGAAATTAAGCAAAGTAAGCAATAAATAAGTGAAAACATTCAATTATTTAATCAGAGTGTTTTTATAGCAAGAACAAAAAAACTTTGTGGAAGTTTATAACTTCTTTGTATTGTATTGCTCAACTAGCTTTAGGTTTACTTGGCATAGTTCAAGGGAAATGTAAATTCGCCTACCTTGATTTGTCCTAACTTAACCAACTCGGACGAAAATGTGTGTACAAGAGCATACACTGACAGAGTACGATTCACAGTTCAAGCGGTAATGTTGCTTTGTGATCGATTCGCACACAATTTTTTCTACAATCGTGGTTACAATTTCGTAAATTGCTTTCTGTTAGTCAAATATATCTTAATAATTCATTTTTATTTGAAGCGAACTAAGCGAAAGCTGTCGCGCTATGCCATAGAAATATACAATCAAGTCAGTGAATATCGAAAGCAAAGAAGACTTGATGCGTGGTTAAGCAAGAATTTTTCACCTTAAGTTGCTTTCACATCCGAACATTTATTTCGAATAGAGTGCGCCGAGCCCAATTTCCCTAATGGGAGTAATTAGAGGTCCTATTAAATTAAGCAATACTTTAAAATCTTCTGTTGCCATTCCCGTAAATTTTTTGTAACACACATTTCATATAACTGATTATTTTCGTTATTCTGGGTATTTAAAAAAACATGGGATAATACTTAATGGAGGATCCCTCGGCATCAAATACCATAAGAGCGTTATGTAAATATGGGTTTAAAATGACTTAATTTTCAATATACGGGGTGTTAAACAACATTTCATTTTCTTTTTTCCCTGTATGCTCAACCCGGGCCCATAATTTTTTCATGACCAAAAAATGGTAAAATAATACCTAAAAATCTATTATGCCTTGCCATTATATGCATAAAGGCTTTGTCCTGAGGGGGGCTGTAGCCTCATAGCCCCCCCCTAATTGGGCCACTGGGAATTACGGTTCTTGGGACTAGACAATGACAAAATGAAATCAGTTTCATAAATTTTTACGTCACGAGATCAGATATTTTAGTACTCCGATATCGTGAAGTAAATATCCCTGAAGATACCTCGTGCAATCTAAAGCGAAACTTCGGAAAGTGATTTCATTTTGACACGGTCTAATAACAAGAACAATCGTTTGTTAATTGCCCACAGCCGTGAAAACTTTCATTCTATGCTTTCTCAATTCCGTCAGTCTCTCTGTTCGCGACATAGCTGAAAAACTACTTACTATTGAAATACTTTAGAAATAAAATAATACTTTTCAGTCACAAGTTTCTTTTTTTTTGCAATTGTAACACATACTCTACACTATTTTTCTGACCTAAGGGGGGAATCCCTTTTAACAATAATTTATAAATTACAAGTTTTTCTTCTTGTAGGAATGCTTCATCTTTGGCAATATCTAACTAATATTTGGAACAAACGTTGCGTTGTGCGTGCATCGTGTTAATGTGCTGTCTAACATTCCCTTTTATCCTGGCTCTGTATTTGCACCCTTCGAAGGGACAAGGGAATTGCGGTTCCTTCCCGCCGCACATATATTTCTTGTGTTGCTGTAGCCCTCGCCTCCACCTGTATGACTTAAAACATACGTCACATGTATGGCACATCAGGAAACCTTAAAATGAAATGAAATGCACTTGTCAGTAAATCTGCTTCATAACCACATTTATAATATTCTTTTTCTACTGAGATCTATATATATATATATATATATATATATATATATATATATATATATATATATATATATATATATATATATATATATATATATAAACAGAAATATGAATTTCCGTGCGGTTCTTGGTCGTAAAAATTATACGTAAGAACTAAAAGTGAGGAAATTTACTCTTATTCACCATTGTTTTGAGAACCGACCAAAACATGACGCTATGTTTGTTTAAGGACTAAGAAACCATTCTGCTACCGTGCCATCTGCCCCGGCAAGACTCAACATGCAGTTTCCTTGGGGGTATCAGTATTAAAACCGAAATACCTGAATCCTGAAACAAACAATATATATACATATATATATATATATATATATATATATATATATATATATATATATATATATATATATATATATATATATATATATATATATATATATATATATATATATATATATATATATATATATATATATATATATATATATATATATATATATATATGGTACCTAAAAAGTGTAGTAGAACAACTGTAGAAATAATGACATTCTGCTAAACCTAAGAATACTGAACGACTGAAAATAGCTTTGCATCAGAGTACCAGTTCCTTGTTGGTATCCAAGTTAGTTTATGCAAAAATATTTTGCCACTGTTGCCAAGCCTAAGTTAAAATAAAGAATGTCCGTTCTACATGGTCCAACTACAGAAGTTATTATATCACTCAAGCTACGCGGAGCTACTTGACACGCTTATGACGTCAGGTTGTGAGTACATCTGAGTTGACTGCACTTTTTTTCTATTTGCGTAATTTTCTATGTTGATACTTAACAGAAAAAGTTTAGTGGAGGTATAAAGTTTTTCAGTTTCTTGAAGACTCAAGTTACTACATTTGGGTTACCTATCTCACTGTGGAAGACTTGTCAGTGCCGTATGGCTAAAATGGCAGAGCTCCAAAAATTCTTCAAGTCTTTTAATTCAGAAAGTTTACAAAATACCAGGAAATGTTTTAAAAAAATGCTGTATTGTGAAAAAAACCTTAATGATATTCTTTAGATCCCGATTGTATTTTAGAATAAAGCAACTCAACAATTTTATCATATATCCTAACTTACAAATAATTTATTATAACTTCCTGCGTCTTGTCGTAACTGTATATAGTCATAATATTCCTAGCTTTTAACTTCTCAATATGCACATTATACAATTTTAATGATGTAGAATAATGCAGAGTGTTAGGGGTATGACTATAAATAGTTTAAAAGTTGATAGTTTGAACGATTTTAAACAAAATATTCTTATAAACCATCGGTAAATTCGAAAAGGTTTTCGAAATTTTTAATTTCAAAATGTTTAACTTTGGAGGTTTCAACTAATTCCAAGACAACATGGCAACATTGCTATTTGCTTGGGCATCAATGTGATAACAATCTCATGTGTTTCTCAGTGTTTTTTCAACAATGAAGTATAAGAAACTTTTAGTTTTGAAAACGATTCGATTATTTTATTTTGATTATTTTATCGGTTCATCTGGCTGTTTCTCTGGCATAGTTTAACAACAACTTACCAGATTAACTTCAAATTTTTGTCATAAATTAAGGGTCACATAGGGATAACCTGATAATATTTCAGTCTATTGAAACCTTAAAAACTGGTAAAATATTGATAGGAATCTAATTTGATAGAAATTGATTTGGAACAACATGCCGTCTAATAAAAATGTTTTAAAAGACAATATGTGCTATGTGTTACTAAAGAGTTTAGTGAACGAAATTGGGTCACATTTCACTATTCCTAATAAAATAAAAGATTCATAACGAGGGAAGTTATGATAACTGCAAATTATTCTATAAAGTCAGATATAGAAAATAACTCCAGCATATAATTAATATCGAATCAAACTTCTTAGTTTAAAGAACGTATGTAAAGGTGTAGTCAAACGATGACAAACACAGAAAGAAGTATGTAAAATTTTAACCGAAATATGATCTAAAAAAAGCAGTATTTTGGAAAATCTATAAATAAAATCAGTAAAAACAGAAAATTAAAATAAACCATATACGAAATCGTCATTTAAATGGTAGAAAATTGCTCACAACGTGACATCATGCGCAAATCGAACAAATTGGATTAATTTAGTTATCACGTCTTCTGTAGTTGTACCATGTCTATGGACATTGTGCTTCATATTGTTTGTCGGAATTTGATTGGACATGTAGCAAAGTACATTGCAAATCCACCTTTTATAAGAGTCTCCGAAGATGAATATTTTGGCTGACATTGTTGCCAAGTTTGTATTTAGAATATCTTACCGCTGTGTTCCTACGTAATAATAATTTATGTACAAAAATGTTAGCGAAGTAATTTAGATGTTGGGAGATCAGTATGTTTAGGTGATGGTATTTTTAATAGTGGTGCAGTGGATATTCTTGGTAAATTAGATTTTTTTTTATCAAAACACGTATGTAAATTTGTTTTAATTATTGTAATGTGTTTTTGGCAAGTCTGAATAGGACTTTAAACAGAAGTCATATGAAACAAGCTCTCTTTGGTATCAATATTGAGATGCAGTAAACTTGGCAACAGTGTCAGCCAAAACATAACTCTCCCAAGACACTTGTCGTATTTGCGATTACTAATAATATTGCAATGAAAAGTCAAATTTAACCCCAATTTTTCAAACGTCATTAGTAGAAACCAAGCGATGTTGCCGATTGGAAACTAAAAGCTTAAGACGACTTAAAAGAAAGTATTATTATAAAAATAATTGTTTTTATTATACTTTTTTCGACAATTAATTTATTCTTTTTTATAATATCGCCATAAATTTGTGTCTAATTTAATTGTTGCTAATATAAGTATTCCAGTGCTTTAATGCTGAACTTTTTCTTAAGGCAAAAGTTAATAATATTTAAGATACAGGGTGTTACAGTTTTATTTTTACAAACTTGCAAAGTGAAAGTTTCAAACGAAAATGCTCATGCCTTAAAAGTGCAGCAATGGTATAAAAAACTACTCAATTCAAGCAAAAATAAAATATTTGCAACTAAGTAATAAACAAAACTTATTTTAGAATTATTATTTTTTTAATTTGACTTTAATATCCATGTATTGTTTACTTTTGACTGATGGCTAGTTTGAAAGAATAAATCTATAAAGTAAAAATTGCCCTGTGTCATATCATTCATGTGTCTTTTATTTATTTATTACAAAAACAAGTCCAAGTACTATTAAACTGTGTTATCAAACATAAATAGAAAAACAAACTAAACTATTGCTACTAACAAATATCTTAAACTTTAAACTAAATAGCATTTGAACATTTACGCTGATTACAAACAAGAAAATAAGAAAATGTCTTCTAGAAGTCAGGCATTTTACAAGGTCTAATAGTGCCACGGCCGTCAAGATGGCTTGACATTGACCTGTTTGATTTTTAGATTTTTTGAATACTATAGGAATGATTTACTACATAAACAAAAAAATATTTGAAATGTAAAATCTGGAATTTATTGTAATTTCAGCAAACAAGCAAGTATGTTTTTCTTGCAGATTTATCCAACATAAATCCGATTACAGTTACATAGAATTTGTAACAAAAATGGGTCTAATATAAAACAAAAGTGAAAAAAAGAGCTATGAAATTATAAGTATCCTATGTTGCTTCCTTATTTTCATTGAATATTTGAAATAATTTAATTATGTTTTATATAAGTAAATCTGAGTTTAACATGTTCATTAAAAATATAGGTACAAGGTGATCGCACATATTGTCCACTCCCCCTTAACATATTATTATATTTCCTATCAAAAGTAAAAAAAAATATAAGCCAAAGATTCTTTACATACTTTCTTGAACATGTAGGGAACACCCTGTATATTATTATTCAAATGGATCTCGCCTTGAAGATTATGAAATACTAGGTTAAGTAACAAATAAATGAAAACACAAGTTTTACTTTGTTAACTGTCACTTATTTTATTTCTGCCCTAGACGTGACTGCAGTTTCGTACGAATAGCACATTTTCAAACGCTATTGCGTTTGTTTTGTTAAAATGTACTGTCACAAGATAACGGATGAATCTATTAAATCTTTAGGTTAAGTGACTTTGAAGACACTCAAGAAATTTGGCAAAAGTGCTGTTTTTCCATTGAGTTCGCTACGTTGTAGAACGTTTTCTCTCTCACTTCTACTATATTGTCTCTTTGAAGAGACACCAGTGGCGGCTATTCAGATGAAGTAGGTGAAGTGCTACTTCAACAGGAAAAATAAACAAGCAAACATCTAACTATATTTATTATATATCTCTTAAAATTTAAGTTTTTACAATCATTTATTCACCTAATTGGCAAAAAATAAACTGTACATCTCGAATAATTATTTTACTTGACCGTTGGAGGCATGTCTTTCTAAAACTTTCTATCGAACTTTATTATAACAACTATAACAGTGGCGCAAACCGCTTCGACTTTGCTGGAGGTGCTATGTTTAGTTTACGATTTTCCTACTACGTTGCCATGACAACGCGTACGTAATGACGTCGACCGCATGGAAGATTAATGTTAATCAGCGCCATACAACGCTCTCGGCGAATTGCTAACGCAGTACACCCACATGTCGTTCAGTTTGGGGTGGTTGTTTTCTTTTATTTGCGCGGATTTCGCTGCAACCGGTTAGTTCCTTTGCAGTTTATTTGACTGCTTTGTGTTATATATATTTATGGTGTTGTTACGACTTTAATTGGTGTCGGGTTTATTCATTTTATTATTGATGAATCCAATCACGGATGTGGTTTGCATTTGGTTGGAAACTCCATTTAATCGATGGAAGGAACAAGATCAAAGTTTTAATCGTCATCCTGGTTTTCGGCGTACAAATGGTTGTGTAGTAGTCAAATATTACAAAAATTGTTTTGCTGGCCCTGTTTACTAGTTTCCAATAAATATTCAGAGTGGAATAAGGAAGGATTTGCAGGCATGTTAAATATATGAAGGTCTTTACATAAACATGAAGATTGGGCGGAGCATTTAAAATGCGAATTAATGTTAAAAACATTCGTAAAAAATCAAAGCACTATAGCTGACACTTTAAAAGAAAATGCTAAACTATATAATACATACAATACATTTTAACGAAAACGTCCGATTAAATAGACTATTTATGTGCTTGGTAATTGACGCAGTTTTGTACCTTGCAAAACAAGAGTTAGTCTTTCGCGGCCATGATGAGAGCAGCGAGTCAATAAATAGGGGGATTTTTAAAAAACTTTTAGGTTTATTAATATCGTGAAGTTCCCATGAACTAAAAGATCATCACAAAAAAATTAAAAATGTTTTTACTGGTGACTCGAAAACTATTCAAAACGAAATAATTAATTATTAATTGAATTTAATTGAATGCATTTCTGATTATTTAAATGATCATGTAAAAAATGATATAATGAACACACAGTTTTTTTCTGTGCTAGTGGATGACACCACTGATATTACCCAGTGCTCCATAATTTTAAGTTACCTTAATTAAGAAGGCTCAGTAGTCGAGAGATTCTTAGGATTTCATAATGTCAGCTCCGATAGAACGTCGGAGAATTTATATTCTCTATTGGATCAAAATTTTGGACCAATTTGACTATAAACATAAATTAAAAGTGTGCATGTCTGGCCATCTAAATGGCCTTAAAAAAAAACAGGCGGTATTTGTCCTGATGCAGCAAAGTTTAAAAATATTTCTAAATGTCGAATTTTTTTGCAAGCCTTAGTGATATTCCCTCATTTTTTCATCACTCAGCCAAACGAACGTATGCTTTTACATTTGCATCTACGAGGCGTATACCAACAATTACAGAAACTCGTTGGTCTTCAAATTCGAAGTTAGTAAATGTGATTGTTCAAGTTGCGTTCTTCAAAAAAAATCGTTCAACATTCATTTTTGCTTATCCAATATAAAACGCTGTAAAAAGAAATGAACATTTTTTTTTAATTTCATGTTTGATAAAGCAATTTTTTTTACAGAAATAAATCATTACAAACGTGAGCTTGCTAAGCTTTGACCTGAAGAAATTAGGGCTAGGTATAGAACCCTTTTTTATGAAATATTGGACAATATTTTAATGGAAATGACACTAAGCTTTCAAGACTCTGAAAAACTGTTTATGTTTGGCAGATTCTGCTAAATCTTCCGAATATAGTTTAAATTTTCCAACTAGCCCGCTTGAGAATTTGTTACCGTTATATAGGGAAATATTTTAAAAAAGTCAACGACAGTAATTGCTGCAAGAGCAAGTGAAAAAAATTAATGAAAAGAAAGATATTTTAACCAAAACATATGAAGTGTTCCCTTATTTTGACAATACCGTCGACAAGTGTTTCAGTGGAAAGAAGTTTTTCTTCCCCCAAACGTGCAAAAACGTATTTAAGAAATACAATATCTCAAGAAAGACTTACTTCTCTAGGCAATATTTCAATTCAAAGGGAATTTCTGGAGGAGATTAGAGCAACTCATTCATTTTATGAGGATGTTCTAAATAAATTTGCTGCTATGAAGGATAGGAGAATTGATTTAGTATACAAAATTTAGGTAAGTCATAAAAAAATATTCTAACCTTTCCACATATAAAAAAAATTCTGGAAAAAAATTATTGCGATTTTCTTGCTTCATTTGCACTTCACTTACTTTTTCACCCGCGAACCGCCACTAAGAAACACGTATATTTTATAATCGACAGGAAGAGGCTTATTTAATAAACATAAAATATACAGGGCGTTCCATTTGTAAACACAATTTTTCGATTTACCTTGAATACTATTAAGTTTACATAGTTTTCCAATATTTGTACAGAAAGAAAAGAACGAATCCTAAAAGTTCATATGTTTTTTTCGTACTGGTCAAAATAAATGTGTGAAAGGAATATTATAATAAAAATCTATAATACCACTAGTAAAATTAAGTATACACAAAACTAAAACATGAACAAATAAAAAAATATGAGTTCATCTAAACAGACGTCCTGAAAATAAAGTGCATTCCAAAGGCTAAAGGACAAGAAATTATCAAATAAAATATTTTTTATTTAGTAAAATATTATTTATTCTTATTTAATTACAATGCATGCTGCTAGAAAATTTTCCTGTTTTGTTGAAACATAATATGCGCTCTCTTACATTTCTTTCATTCGTTTTCACAGGTATGAACACAAAACAGAGCACAAACAATATTAACAGTTATTGTAAACTGGATACGAGAAACAACATATTTTTATCATCTTTATTGTCGATGGCGTGTGGTAACATGTCGTCTGAGATTGTATTCTGTATGTGCCTTGTATTTACAAAATCTGTAATGACAAGCGAATGCCGGTTCCTGCATGCAGTACCTCTTCAGATGGCAGTACAGAGTATTATATTTCAAATATTTTTTCCCGCATTGGTGGCAAGAATAACTACCTACAAAAAATACTGTTACAAAAAAATGGCAAAAAATATATAGTATGACTAAATGTCAATTTGGGACTTCAAAACTATCATTTGTTTAGGAAGGAACTGTAATCAAATACAATACATTTCCCAGATGGGCCAAGGTTCCCTTCTACACCCTCTACGTTGTAAAAATGAGTAATGGAAAAGTTAAAAGCCACCATAGTTTTAATGCAAGGGTTAGGTTAATAGTATTGGGAATAAATATGGTTTGTGTATATAAGGGATATGGAATGTCCTCGGATTAGGTTACATATATCACAAATAGACCTAACTTTTAGCTTTTCGAAAAAAGTCATTCTCGAGAAATATGCAAAACGTGTATTTTAATTAGGAATAAAGTGCTTCAATTTCTTTTTATAAGGAAACCGCTATCTAAAAAGATTGCTTTCACGGTGAAAAAGTAAAATTTCAAATAAATATTAGTTAAAAAGCACTCTTTCCGAGGCAATACTATGGTATCAATTTTTTTCCAGTTTGTTACAAATACAAAATTAAATTAAATTAATCATTCGACAGTAAAATTGTAAGAGTAACAGTCACTGATTTTTAAATCGTAATAGAACACTACACACTTACTCTAAACTGTTCACATTACTTACACCTTTATTATTTTCAATGTACAGGATGTTCATTTATATTTTGCGCACTCCCCCCTAAAGACTCAGAGAAGCTATGGTTTTGGATGAATATTTTCGGAAGCTGTTCACATATTGTACAGTACCTGCTCTTTTTTGTAGTTTACAAAGAATCTGTTGTGAGAAGTGGCAGGTTTTCGTAGATTTGCATATTTTTGGTAGAGGTCCGGATATTTTCCATTGTTTACCTCATTTGAGATGACGAAACTTCTACTAATGTGATTTTTCTATCCGAAATATCATCACTGGTCACTAATTTTATGGACAAAACGAAATTTGCCTTGAAACAAAAAAAAAACAAAATAAAAAAAATCATATTTTTCGATAGGTCAATGCAAATACATAAATTGTAAATATAAAACATTCGTTATAGTAGTAACATTGCCGTAAAGTGATTAATGAATCCAGGTGACTTTAACAGAAGGAAATAAACAATACATATGGGAGGTGAATAATTTTGTTTACATTGAAATAAAAACTACGGCGACCCTAAACTCTATTTTGTTATCGTTATACAAACAAAATAAGTTAAACAAAGAATGTACTGAACTAATATAGTAATTTAGGTGTATTAGAAACAAAAGAAACGTATAACTTTATTCTAATATGTAACAAAAATAATTAATGCTAACGGACTATCAGACATTTGATTCCTGAGCTATGCAGCAACATGACACCCAACAATATTTAAGAAAACAAGCAAATAAAAAAATCCTTTTAATGAGACTTATTCATTATAAAAATCATTAACGCAGTAAAAACGTCTTTCAATGAGGTGCGCTTTGATTTTTTTTCTAAAGAGTGCAAACATAGGGATTGTTTTTAAATATTCTGGAAGATCATCGTAAAGTTTTATAGCGTTGTAAATAACACAGGGTAACAAAATGAAAACAAAAATTTGGTGCCGGAAATCTAACATCTGATTTTAGATGTTTTTAATGTGCTGATTCCAAAAATGCCACCAGATTTTTTCTATCAGCTCTAGTTTTTGAGATACAGGTTACAGCTTAACTGATATTTTTTTCTGATAAAGGACAACAAATAAAGAGATAAATATGTACTTAATCGTCAAAATAGAAAATTCCCAGAATCTAATTAACCAAATGGATACCTGGAATTGTCCCTGACCCAATGTTCCTATACTAGGAACTACTCAATACACTGCTCTTAATTACTTTAATACCTGTAATTGCCTATGACTCGATCCTTCTATACCTGCTTGGCTGTACTCGATTTAGTATATTGCTGAGTTTTCCCAAGTAAAGTTGTGCTATCATTTTGTGTAAATTTTGGTCGTTTTGTAGTATCAAGACACTAAACTGAAACAATGGCATCCACAAGCAGACGTACCTGTGTAAATCATTCCGATGTTTTTTGTTATGTGTGTGGTGAATACACTTTGAAAGAGAGCAGAAAAACGATTTCTGACTTTGTGAAAAGAGCTTATCTTGCCTATTTTGGCGTTCATTTAGGAGATCAAGATAAATCTTGGGGCCCACATTTCATATGTAAAACATGAACATTTGCGACAGTGGACAACTGGAAAGAGGAAGTGCCTAAAGTTTGGTGTACCAATGGTTTGGAGAGAACCGCGAAGCCATCAAGACGACTGCTATTTTTGTCTAGTTAATATTAAAGGCATAAATAGAAACAATAGACACAAATGGACATATCCTGATCTAGATTCTGCGAGAAGGCCTGTAGCGCATTCGGAAGAAATACCAGTTCCATCATTCAGCAGTCTACCCGAACTGTCAGAAGATGATACAGAAACATCAACGTCTGACGAAGTTCAATGAATTCCATCAGAAAACGACAGCGAATTTGAAGCAGATTTAGCAACTCCGTAGTGTTTTAATCAACGATTTAACGATCTTATAAGAGACCTGAATCTCTCAAAGGAATCCGCTGAATTACTTGCATCCAGATTAAAAATAAAAATCTACTTTGTCCAGGTACTAATATTGCATTTTATCGTAAAAGAGATAACGATCTGCTGCCTTTTTTCGCTCAGGAAAATGACTTGGTACTCTGTAACAATATAAAAGGGCTCTTAGAAAAAATGGGTTTGCCCGAATACACTCCAGATGATTGGCGCCTTTTTATTGACATTTCAAAACGTAGTTTAAAATGTGTTCTTTTACATAACGGTAACAAATACGGCTCAATTCCTGTTGGTCATTCTACTACCATGAAGGAAGAATATGAAACAATTGCATTAGTTTTGAGAAAAATTAAATACGAAGAATATTAGTGGGCAATTTGTGTTGATTTAAAAATGGTTAACTTCCTCCTTGGACAGCTAGTTATAGTGATTATACAAAATATCCTTGTTTTTTGTGCCTTTGGGACAGCACAGCTAAAAATGAGCACTGGGTTAATAAAAACTGACCTTCAAGAGATGTCATGATTCAAGGAAAACAAAACATGATCAACGAACCTTTGGTTTCAAGAGAAAAAATCTTACTTCCGCCCTTGCATATCAAGCTAGACCTAATGAAGCGATTTGCGAAGGATTTAAATCGAGATGGAAATTGTTTTGGGTATTTGTCACGTAAATTTCCTGGCATTAGTACGGAAAAACTAAAAGCTGGTATATTTGATAGTCCTCAAATAAGGCAACTTGTTAAAGATCCACAATTTTCATTTGTTCAAGTAGTACAAAATTTTCTTGGCAATCCTAAAGCAGAGAATTACGTAGAATTAGTGAAAACTAAAATTTTAATATTCTCGGCTGTAACATGAGTATAAAAGTTCACTACCTCCACAGCCACCTAGATCGTTTTCCAGAAAACTTAGGTGATTGTAGTGAAGAACAGGGGGAAATATTCCATCAGGATATTAAAACTATGGAAGATCGTTATCAAAGACGATGGGATAGCCACGTGATGGCAGACTTCTGCTGGAGTCTTCAGCGAGACTGCCCTAGTAAATTCCATTCTAGAAAGTCATATAAAAGAAAATTTTTATTTGATTAGTGACTAATGTAATTATGTAAATTAAGTTTTTGCAATAAATACTTAAATCCATGTGTCTTTGTTTTTTTAACTGGCAATAGTAATATTATCTATTATAACAGTTATAACGTAAAATATACACACAATTTTTTTTTAAACAAAAAAACTAGATCTGATAGACAAAATCTGAGAACTTTTTTACATTCTGCATCCAAAAATTACCCAGGAACAGTTAAAAAATTGCAGGCACCAAAATGTGTGTTGGCCTGTGTAATTGATTTTTTTATTAATTCTGTGGAAGGAATGGAAAGGTACATGTCATGCCTAGAGTTTCTGGTTGGATGTACTTGTTGGGCCTTTCCGGGAATGTATTTATATGTTTTCTCATCAAACAGACGGTTTCTAAAATAAATAATGCAGTGTTAATATTTCATGTTTTTTTAAATATTGTTGACAGTGCGATCTGTTATTTAGACCAAACAAAATGCTCTCTTTTGAAGCCTAAAAATACTAAGAAATTGCTCGGTGGTACAGCAGCCCCAAAAGGGAAGGCCATAGTGGCGATGGGATTTGAAGAGAGAGAAATAAGTAAATCTGGCAGAAGACAGACACTTCCAGTTCTTTTAAAATTAATCGAATGGCAAAGCAGGCGGTGGAAAGTTTTTTAGTTAAGGTGTCAATATGCTGTTAGGTTGTTATTTATATTTAAACCCAGGAATTTACCCGACTCAATGTATTTAATATTGTAGTAGCAGAAGTGTCTGTAAAGTCCTCTTATAAGATAAGGCCACCGTTTTATCCACATTGAAGCAAAGCAGATTGGAATCGTACCAAGCCTTAATCATAATAAGGTCGTTGGAAATATTAGAAGTTAAAGATTTTGTATCAAAGTCACTCCATATTATGCTTGTATCGTCAGCAGAGAGAGAGATTTTGCCATTAATTTTTAGGTTGGTGATATCATTAATATATAACAAAAAAAGAATAGGTCCCAAGACCGAACCTTTAGGGACTTCAGTTATAATCAATTTACAATCAGAATCATTTGCCCTTACAAATTGTTGCCTATTCCCGAGAAAAGATTTAAACCAATTTAAAGAAATACCACGGATTCCATAAACATTCAGCTTGCTTATCAAAATTGTGTGTGGTTGTTATTAAGGAAATACTAGACGTCGCTAGTGCACTTGTTGAAATCCAAACTGATCCAGGGATATTATCTGATTAAGGAGAAATTGCATAAGACGATTCTTCAGTAATCTTTCAATGGTTTTTGATAGCACTGGTAGTAGAGGAATTGAGAGATAAATGCAAGACTTATTTTTTTCTTCCCCTTTATGAAGAGGAATAATTATAGCTGTTTTAAGACATTCAGGGAATATACGTTTCATAAGGGATTAATTTATTATTGTTCCAAGGGCCTCTATGACTAAGGGCGGCAGGTCCAGGAATATTTTAATTGATAGGCCATCAGTGCTCTGCGAACATTTGCTTGCTTATTCATTTCTTTCAATAGTTCCATGCTGCTAACAAGGCTTAAGAAAAGGCTATCAGCAACATTTTTTGATGGAGGGAGAAACGAAAGTGAGTCCAAACTTGGCGAGATACCAGAGGTAAGATTTTTGCTTACATTAATAAAATTATTTATTTATTTATTAATTTAGGTCATTTGTCCTTGGCAAGATCTGAGTCACAGGGTTTCATTTGTCTCTGAGGCCATTGATAATGAACCAGGTTTCCTTTGAAACGTTTTTAGAATTTGTTAGACGTTTTTGATAGTATTTTTTTTTTGCTCACTTGATTAGATTAATGTAGATCCTCCTATAATTAAAAATATAGTCGAGAATAAGAATATATATATATATATATATATATATATATATATATATATATATATATATATATATAAATTATATGAATTTTTATATATACAAGAGAGAACGCACATTTTTAGCAGAAATGCGTAGTCGTTTTTTGGTCCACGGTTTATAACGCTTAGCTTTGATAGTCTTAAAAGGGAAGGCTTTATTAAAAATTTTATTTAAAAAAACTCTAAAATTTGAGTTAACATTTTCAAATTCAAAATTCCAGCCGGCTAATCCAAAAACTGTTACTATGATTCATCTGGTCCTTCCAAGAAAAATTTTGAAATATGCTCTTTACTAAAAATGTTTGCATTTTTTGGTAGGAATCCGACATTTTTCTTTCTTAGGTTTTTGAATTTAAAATATCGAGCAATGTCCATACTTTATGAATTTTAATAACGTTCCTAAGCACTGAATATCTGGACCTCAATGTCTTGGGTCGCTATGTTTTGGGTAGATGTATGAAATCTTCCAAAAAGACTTCCTCTTTTAAACTTTTTACTTGCTTTTCAAAGCACCATTTAGTAAACGTTGAGAATTATTTTTCATATCTTTCGTTCGATTTTTTGGGGAGCAACTCAACTTCTTTCGCAGGATCGACTCTGGTAGTTCTTCATCGGACGAGTTCATTTTGTATGTTAAATCTCAAGGAAATCGTAAGAAAACAAACAAAATGCGATATGAAGGAAAAATTAGTGGGTTGGCTATAGGGGCGCAAAATATAAAGAGAAACCACAAACTTTACAAAAATAAAAAAATATAAAAATATCAAAAATCAGATTTTGACTGTAGAAATTAATTTAAGCGACTTTTTTAGATAACATCTCCTTATAAATAATATATAGCGGCAGTTAGCTCTCAAGTAAGATGCATTGAAATGTGTTTTCCCCCTCCATGTATTGTAAGCAACCTATTTTGACACTGCTTTGACAGACGTAAGTGAAAGTTACTCAACAAGGTATTGGTTGCTTTTAACGGCAGGATGTAAGTCAACTTACATCCCTAGGGAAATAATAATCTAAAATTATTAAATGTAGCTTTAATTTTTGATTTCATCAACATATTACAAAAATCCGGTGATATTGTTTGAAATGAATATTAATGGTACAATTATTCACATTATTAACAAAATTTGGAAAAACATGTTCTGGTTTCTTCTCGATGTGTATTATATTTTCTGACTCTACAGATCCTTCATTTCTAACCAATGTTTCTGTCACTGTTGAAGCACTGCAAGAGACTTCTGGCTGGGTCTTATTGTATAAAATTTTATTCGCTACTTCCTTTTTATTATTGAGGCTCTCAGCTACGTAACTTTCCGCAATAGTAGCGGATTTCCATCCACCATGTCGCTTGATAGCTAATACATCAACTCCAGTATTTGCTAATAAAGTTGCCGACGTTCTTCTAAAAGAGTTTCCAGTATACATTTTGAAGTTCTCAAACTTTAGAAATTTCGCAATTTTACTTGGAATTGACGAAAACGTATTTTTTCCGACAGGCTGGTTTAAGCACTTTCCATTTTGATATCGCATGTGGGATCTGGTATCAATGTACTTTTGAATTATTTTGAAATGACAAACCTGAGTGTCGTCACTTTTGTCACTGTAAATGTACGTGACATTCCATTTTTGGAGTCAGGAATGGTCACAATTATGACTTCTTGACTTATTTTAACATTGTCCATTTTCATTTCACAGAGTTCACTAGAACGGCACGCTCCAACAACTCCCATTACCATTACGACCGTCATCAATAAGTATACCGGGTGTCAACGATATCGTTTTACACGATGCCATTCAATTGCTTTTTAGGTTAGGATTTTTTTATTTGGGTTAACGAAATATGGTATTAAGACACATATTTTTCATGAAAAAACAATTGAATATTACTGCCAGTTTTTCCGATATCAGAACCAAGTTAAGAATTTCAAATGGAACCCTGTATATTATTTTACATAGTTTGATAGAGCTTAGAATTACCTTTTCAATGACATATCACAAGTTATATTTTTTTTTCAAAATGGCGGACCAGGAAGCGCTTTTTCAAAATTCAATAAGGCGGTCGTTTCCCGATACCGATGAAATTTTGTTTAACAAATTATTAAAATATTAAACAAAATGGGGTTTTCAATGGATTTTAATCAAATTTAAAATCAAATTTTTAATTTATCACAAAATGGGATAAGTTTAATTTTTTCTTTAAAATGTGAACTTTTTCTTAAATTTTCTCAAAGATTTTAAATAGAAAGTTGTATTTATTAAATATTAGTATTAAAGTATATCTTATTAGCTACACGAAACCGCATAACAAGCCGTATTTTTGCTTTTTGTTTCAGAAAAAATTGACAAAACCTTACACATTTTTCCTAATACATAACATGAAACAAACACACATATTATTAATCAGAAAATCCTGGAATATTTTTTATTGTTTATTGATAAGTAATTTTGTATTATTTTGACATTTTGTGACTGTTGTCTTATTTTAGGAAAGCGAGAAAAAATCACAAGTAGTATTAATTTTATTTTACCAGTAGATACGGTGCAGTAACATGAAAGATGACTTAACTAAGATAAGTAGGTCTTGGAAACAATTTCATAGGGATGCCATTATAATTTTCATTAGATTTAACCAGAAACGTCAAAAGTACTGTTTTGTATGGACATTTCTGATAACTTTCGTTACATTTTTACACTGAGAAAAACAAAAAACAAAAACAAAACCGCATAACAAACCGTATTTTTGCTTTTTGTTTGAGAAAAAATTGACGAAACTCTACCGATATACATTTTTCGTAATACATAACATGAAACACACACACCCACACACACATATTATTAATCAGTAAATTTCGGAATATTTTTTATTGATAAGCAATTTTGTATTATTTTGACATTTTATGATTTTTGCTGTCTTATTTTAGGAAATCGAGAAAAATTCACAAGTAGTATTAATTTTATTTTACCGGTAGGCTTTCGGTTTTTCCGGAAATACCTAGACCTAAGTCAAGAAGTTTAAAAAGAACCCTGTATATTTTTTCACACAGTTTGATAGAACTTAGAATTTCCTTTAGATTGACATATCACAAGTTGATTTTTTGTCGAAATGGAGGACCAGGAAGCTTTTGTTCAAAATTCAATATGGCGGCCATTTTCTAACATCGAAGATATTTTTGAATTATAGGTAGAAATAATAAACAAATATGGGGGTTTTTATTGGGTTTAATGCTAATTTAAAATCAAACTGTCACAATTAATACAAAAGTCACTCAATTAAATGTTCTATGCGCTGTCCGCCTTGTTCTTGGCATAGTGTAACTCTCTCAACATTTTCCGCGAGCAGGTTTCGTAAATGCTGTTCTGAGATACTCTCAACGGCTCGTCTTATTTTATTTTCTAACATTTCCAACGATATTACAGGAGTTGCATACACTTTTTCTTTCAGATGACCCCATATAGAAAAATCAAGCGGGGTTAGGTCAGGCGACCTCGCTGGCCATCGAATTGGTCCATTGGTTCCCAACCAGTTCTCACCAAATCTTTCATTCAAGTAATTTGCAACAATTCTTGAATTATGAGCAGGATCGCCATCTTGTTGGTAAACTAAATCATCATTTTGCTGCAAATTATTTATAAAATGTTCAATTTCATTTTCGAGAAAGTCCAAATACATCTCGCCAGTTAAAGGCTGATGGAATAATATTGGACCAATAACGCTTAGTCCTACAACGCCTAACCAAACATTAACTCCAATAGAGAGCTTTATTAAAAATTTTATTCAAAAAAAGAGAGAGAACGTTCCTGGAGGGCACCTTCTCTTACTAATCTTTGATTTTCCTTTGCCCAATAACGAAAATTATTTTTATTAAACATCCCTAGATTAGTAAACCTTGATTCGTCCGAAAAAATAATCTTATGATGAAACACAGGACTTATTCTATAATTATCTAAAAACCAATTGCAATAAATAAGTCGTCTTTGGAAGTCATTTTCAAATAGGTGGTGGTGAATTTGATACTTAAACGATTTAAATCCGTGTTTCTTTAAAATTTTTCTGGCGCTTTCATGGGACGTATTGCACTGTTTGCCTAATTCACGAAGGGAAGCTGTATGGTCATACTCGATGTACGCTAAAACGTTTGTTTCCACTTCTTCGCTTACTACGAAACCATCATTGCCATTAGCATGGACACCACCATTATTTTCATTTTTTAAATGTTGTACTAGCCAAGGACAATATGCATGTGAAGGAGCGTCACGATTCGGAAAGCGTTCCTGGTATAATCTCTCTGTGTCCCTTGAATTTTTGCGACATTCCCCATAAATAAGGAGCATGTCAATTTGATGTTCTCTTGAATAAACCATAATATTTATTTTTAAAACTAACTAGAACCACTTCTCAGTGTAAAAATGTAACGAAAGTTATCAGAAATGTCGATACAAAACAGTACTTTTGACGTTTCTGGTTAAATCTAATGAAAATTATAATGGCATCCCTATGCAATTGTTTCCAAGGCCTACTTATCTTAGTTAAGTCATCTTTCATGTTACTGCACCGTATCTACCGGTAAAATAAAATTAATACTACTTGTGATTTTTTCTCGCTCTCCTAAAATAAGACAACAGTCATAAAATGTCAAAATAATACAAAATTACTTATCAATGAACAATAAAAAATATTCCAGGATTTTCTGATTAATAATATGTGTGTGTTTGTTTCATGTTATGTATTAGGAAAAATGTATATCGGCAAGGTTTTGTCAATTTTTTCTGAAACAAAAAGCAAAAATACGGCTTGTTATGCGGTTTCGTGTAGCTAATAAGATATACTTTAATACTAATATTTAATAAATACAACTTTCTATTTAAAATCTTTGAGAAAATTTAAGAAAAAGTTCACATTTTAAAGAAAAAATTAAACTTATCCCATTTTGTGATAAATTAAAAATTTGATTTTAAATTTGATTAAAATCCATTGAAAACCCGATTTTGTTTAATATTTTAATAATTTGTTAAACAAAAATTTCATCGGTATCGGGAAACGACCGCCATATTGAATTTTGAAAAAGCGCTTCCTGGTCCGCCATTTTGAAAAAAAAATATAACGTGTGAAATGTTATTGAAAAGGTAATTCTAAGCTCTATCAAACTATGTAAAATAATATACAGGGCTCCATTTGAAATTCTTAACTTGGTTCTGATATCGAAAAAACTGGCAGTAATATTCAATTGTTTTTTCATGAAAAATATGTGTCTTAATACCATATTTCGTTAACCCAAATAAAAAAATCCTAACCTAAAAAGCAATTGAATGGCATCGTGTAAAACGATATCGTTGACACCCGGTATATCATCGGGGGCTTCAAGCATTAACTTACTCATATCTTCAATATAGCACTTTTTTCGTGGAAATACGCCAAAAAAATAATTCTATCATGTCGAGTTTATCTTCTTCCGAATAACCCATCGTCCAACGTATTAGATATCAAAAATGCTCGTAAATAGATACTTCTAACCGGTAAACGTCAAAAAGGCATCGTTCATTGCAATTGTCTTGACCATGGCTCACTATGTTTTAGCACAAACTACCTTAAGATTACTTTAACGTTTAAACGCTTATATATCGATAACTAATTGACAGAATATATTAAAAGTATGTATATTTGAAATTGGAAGAAAAAGATCTTCAAGAATATGATATAATATACATGGTGTTTCATTTAAAAAAACTGACAACTTGTCAAAATTTGACAATTCCAATAATATTTTTGCACTAATGGTATAATATTTTAAATCTTTATAAAAACCCAACAGCCTTTGTATTTACGACATTTCCGTATCTATTCAAATAAACTCTCTAGGTGGGTGGAAAAATATACTGGAAAACCCTGTGCATTATAACCATCAAATATGAGTGATGTTCGTATAGTGTGCCAAATGGATCTTGAGATGCGAAGAAATGGAGTGGACGAAAATAGGCCGTTTTCATGGATACGCACAGTTTTAGCCAATCGCCAATGAGTAATGTACCGTTTCCACGGTTACTCGCACCCTTCTCTGAGCCCTAGATTTGTACAGTGAACTTTAATTGGGATTCAGTTAACTTTATTGTCATATTTCTTTCTGTATTTTGATTATTATTTTGTATTTAGTGTGAAATTTGCTAGTGAAAATTGGATGTTTCTGATTTTCTTAGAACATATTCATAATTCTCAGAAGAATATCGTGGGTAATGCATTACGAAATAAACGTTTTCGTGTCATAGCTGCTTTGGAAATATATTTTGCCTCAAAGTGTTTGTGACAACCTAAAACTTTTATACGCAACAGCGCTCCTGAGTAGCAATTCCTCCCTTCTACACGCCCTTAGCCATACTGCAGCCCTGAAAATAAAATGAGGTATAAGCGAATAAAATTTATAGAGTCCTTCTCTTTATAGTAACTTTAGTATTTTTGAATATTCTTTCGCAGCAATTTTTTTTAGTTCTCTGCAATAATGTGATCAGTGCAAAAGCCGACAACTTATGCGTTTTAGAAATTATTTTAACTACTGTTCTTATTAAAAATGTGTTTATATTTGATAAATAACTACGTTTGTACTTGAAGAGACAAAGTTCGAAGCAATGCCGTAAGGTGTTGGAGAAAGCAAAGCATTTTTGCCGAAAACTCTTTCAAAACCGTCTTTCTAGTTTTTTTTGCACGGAAAAAAAGGTCTTAAATGGTACTTTAATAGTAAAAATTAATGACTAAAACCAAAGGTAGAAACAATATCAAAATAAAATCATAATGGATTAGGTAAAGATAGCCTACCTTTCAGGATCCCTTGGAAAGTAAAAGAAACTATTTCCCTTTTCTATAGGGGTGGAACATCTACGATAGATACAAGGGATCTTGGAAGCCACTAAAAATTAATGAATTAACACAATGACGTGTTAAGCTCCACAATCACAAAACTCACGCCATATAATACTACAAAAATATATGTTCACATATAATTATCGTAATTAATAGTTATTTACGATATAAGTTTTAAATAATATTTTTTTTGTACTTTTGGGACTTTGGGTATGTCTTTTAGTCCCTCCTAATAAGGGTCTAAAGAGGTTCATTTAGTCCGAAGGGACTAAAATGTATCTTAGGCACACATAATTAAAAAAGGGTTAAATTGAACAAATTTGTTTATTTATATTTTGACGACTATTTATATTAGTACAATTTACATTTTTAAATAATCGATTTGTTTCGTCGACAGTTTGTTCAATAACGGTACTTGTAGAAGTACATGCGACAGTTCTAGAGTTTCTTGAAGCTCCAATTCGGAATGTATTTAAATCACCATGTCCAAAAATCATTTCGGCAATAGTTTTTTTATTATTTATGGACATACCCCTCGACATCGCCTGCCGATTTCCATCCTCCATGCTTTTTTAAAACATCCACAGATGCACCAGCGTCTGCCCATAAAGAGGCAGATGTTCGTCGAAAACAATGTCCAGTAGACAGGGTGTCCCACGACGAACTGCGTCGATCGATTTCTCAGAAAGTAAGCTTTGGAAAAATTTGAAATTTTGGCAGCTAACTAAAGTCGATGGGGGAAATTCGCGCAAAAAATTTTCAAGATGGCGGCACTTCCGGTTATACCGGAAGTAGACGTCGACTATCTTTTTTTAAATAGGACACCCTGTATATTATCGAATTTATGGATTCCTCGAAAAATTCTAGGTATATTTCATGTATAATATCCTATACCTAAGTTGAACTGTTTTTGAGATATTTTGAATTTTATGTAAAAAATGACGTTTGCTGGTCTAGACATAACTATAAATATCTGCTTATCGAAATCTCTATTATTTGTTTGCGGGTGGCTGCCTTGTCCAAAAGGATCCACTTTAGTGGCCTGTGCTGATATTTTTATAATAAATAAATATAGGGTGATCAAAAACTGACATTATAAATATACTTTAAAAAATCGTTAAAAGTTACTTTTTTCAAATGGAAAGCCCCAATTTTTATAATTTTATTTTATTTAACACTTAAAATAAGGGTGAGTTTATATAAAGTTGTCAATTTCAAAAATTTGTAGTTTTTGAGTTATTGACGATTTAACATTTTTTATTCTAATAATGCCAGACGACTTCTAAGTTTTCTTATTAGTTGGCCATGATAGGGAGGCCTGGAGAGAACAAAACCAATTGGTTACTATAGAAACTTAATATTTATTGTCGTTTGACAATTACCTACTAAAATATTATTTATTTATTATAGTAATTATAATAATTATTAAACTAATAA
The DNA here is from genome assembly GCA_030620095.1 of Kuschelorhynchus macadamiae. Taxonomy (NCBI): domain Eukaryota; kingdom Metazoa; phylum Arthropoda; class Insecta; order Coleoptera; family Curculionidae; genus Kuschelorhynchus; species Kuschelorhynchus macadamiae. The sequence continues at coordinate 234,057 of JAUTXW010003087.1, forward strand.
TCATGCCGGGGCGATTAAATTACACACACGAGGATTATTTGAATTTGTTTATTATCTATGAGGAATCTAACAGAGTTTTAACAAGAACATGCCATATATTTACTGATAGATATACAGATAAACAGAAACCGTCACCGACCAGCGTTAACCCTTTATCGGTTTATGTGACCATATGGTAACATAGATTTTTATAACCGTTAACGGTCACAACGCTAAGAACGTCTTGTAAAATTCTGAAACTTCTGCTCTTATTTTTCTTAATTCAACAAAGAGTCTGTTTTGTAAAGCAGCCATGCATTTACCACAGTTTATACATCAAGATAAGCAAAAATACAAAAATACCATCTCTTTGCCTTATGGGGAAAATTGTACAAAATTAGAGCGTTTTCTAGATCAACAACCCCCCATATGTTTGTTGAGTGATATAACTATTGATGGACACTCTATAATTAATTTTTGTTTGGCATGTGTTTGCAAAATCTTATCAGCAAATATCTAGCGGTTCTTGTTAAAGGGTCTGTTAGATTCCCGATAGATAATAACAGGTTTATTATCTACCCATTTTGTAATGATGATACCTTTGTCTTTGTCAATTTTGTAGTCATATTTTCCCCGTCATGGCCAACTAACAAGAAAACTTAGAAGCCATCTGACATTATTAGAATAAAAAATGTTAAATCGTCAATATACTCATTTTAAATTTTTGGAATAGACAACTGTATACAAAGTGCAAAATAATAAGTGTTAAATAAGATAAAATTATAAAAATTGCAGGGTTTTTTGAAAAAAGTAACTTTAACATGATTTTTTCCAAGTATACATTTGAGTTTTTTCACCCTATATTTATTTATTATAAAAATATCAGCACAGGCTACTAAAGTGTACCCTTTTGGACAAGGAAGCCAATCGCAAATAAATAATAGAGACTTTGATAAGCAGATATTTATAGTTATGTCTAGACCTGCAAACGTCATTTTTTACATAAGTTCAAAATATCTCAAAAACAGTTGAACTTAGGTATGTTGAATATTATACATCAAATATACCTAGAATTTTCGAGGAATCCAAAAAATTCGATTATATACAGTATGATAATGTTCCATTTTAAGAAAGTTGACGTACCTTGAAGTCGGTCATAGTATTATCCGAATGTCATCTTGAAAAGTTTTAAAACGCGTTTTAAAATTGCCCCCATCAAGGATAGTTACCTGCCAGAATTTCAAATTTTTCGCTTGCCCACTTTCTGAGAAGGATGGCAATTATTATTCACCATATATAATAACGGATTTGGTAGATTAAAATCTGTCATACTCGTTGGCGTTTTCCATACATGTATTTTCACAAACTGGTTGCAGTACTGTAAGACTTTCACGGAAAACGATTGGTCCGATAACCTTATTTTTTAGAATGTCAGACCAAACATTTAAACTTTGTCGTCCTCGAATTTTGACTACTTGAATTTTGTGAGGATTGTTTGTCGCCCAGAAAAGTATATTGCGACGATTAAACATACCGTTACTAGTAAATGTAGTTTCATCGATGAAAAGTATATTGTGTAAAAAGGGCGGATTTAACATATATCTTCTTAAAATTTCTTTGTTCTTCTTCAGTTAGACCACGAAAGGGTAGACATTTATATGGTGATAATTATATTGATAAAGAGTTCGTTGAATTTTGCCAAATAATTTTTGAAAATAAAATCTCTGCATCAGTAATTGATCGTTCAGGATTTTCTGCAATAAAATCTTAGATACAGTCCTAGTTTGAAAACTTGAATAGTTTTGCTGTAAAAAATAGCAACACGCTTAAGTCAAAGTTTTCGTTTGGATTTGCAGCTCTTTTTCTATTTAAACTTTTGGTATCTTCAAATTTGTTTACTATATATCCTATGACACTCATTTTAAAAATTAAGTAGCTGTTTGATTATTCACATAATATATTATATTATATTTATATTTATTTATATTAAGAAATAAGTATCAGAAATGTTCTAATTTGACAAATAAACTGAATTACTCACCAAAGAAGTAAATCTTCACGGTGAGAAAATTATTCATAATATTACCTAGCGCAAACAGTAAAAAAATATTTATACTAATAAACAAACAAGTGGGGCCCTAAAAAGTAAAGTGACAAAATTTGGATTTAAGAATTTTGTAATTTTCTTTTGTTTTCTTTATGTTTTTGTGTCTAGATCAGGCCCTTTTGTGTTAAAAAATTTTTTTTTCCTAAAGGGTTAAACAAATGTTCGGGAAGTTGTGTCATAATTGGGTTATGTTATGTTTATTGTCACATTATTTAATAAGTTAAGATAATAGTTTTCTTCTTTACTTAGAATAGATTATAAAAAGGGGTGTAATTATCCATACTTACCAGAACATTTATTTTTTTCCTTCCCTGATTTTGCAGCCATATTTGTATGATCTCAAATAGATTAATAGAATTTAGAGTTTTTATACTAGGTGGGAGCTCATTATGAATGTGTGGACTAATATATGTAAAATATCTTTGGGCTAATGAGGTTTTAATGTTCGGGAGAGTGCCTGTTTGGGATTTATGTCTGGTGTAATGATCATGTTGGAATATTCTTTAATTTGTTTTATCTTAGGGCTATACTTTCAACATATAGTTGCCTTACGTCAAAAAATTTGGATTCTTCAAACAATAAATCAGTTGGGTATAATCGGTTTTTGTTATATATAACTTTTAGTATCCATTTTTGAACATTCTCTAATACTTTAAGATGAACGTCAAGTACACCACCCCAAACTATTACGCCATATGTCAAATGTGGCTGCACAAGTGATAGATAAAGTGTTTTTAGATATGGAATTTCAAAATATTTTTTTAATTCTTTAAACTTGCGTATTAAATATCTTAGTCTATTGCTGATATAGTTGGTATGCTCATTCCACTTCAGATGAGAATCTAGTATGACGCCCAAGTATTTTATTTTAGGCTTGGATGTTATAGAGATAGTAGTATTTGCATTTATTTCTATAGAGATTTCATTATAGTCTGGAAGATAGTCGCGCAATGGCACGGTTAATGGCAAGAACATGGTTATTGAATCATTGAAATATTTTTGAAAGATCAATTTCCACAATTTTTTTAAGCGCCCTCCAGCTTTTTACCCTGTAGATTATTGCAGAATCATTGCAAAACATACCAGTTCCCCTGAACAGTCGATGTCTGAACATATTATTCATATAAAGTATGAACAATATCGGGCCCAAATCGTTTATTTTAACCCCGTATTCAAATTTAGGATTTTTACTTGTACTTGCACCAATTTTCTACGCTTTGGGTGCGGTCATACAGATAGCTTTTAAACAGTTCGAAAAATGCCTCGTATACAAGAATTCTCAAGGATACCTATGAAAATTTTTTATGATCCACTGTGTCGAATGCCTTGGCTAGGTCAACAAAAACACCCAACATTTTTTCTCCACCATCTAATGAATCATTTATAGTTCTTGTGAGTTTGACCAAGGCATCTTCAGTTGAAAGATTATCTTGAAACCCAAATTGATTTTCAGATAGAACCCCGTATTTTTTTAAAAAATTGAAAAGCCTATTTTTTATGATTTTCTCTATAATTTTGCTGGTGGTATTGTAGTAGTGAGATTGGTCTATAGTTTGAAGGTGTAGTTTTATTATCAGTTTTGTATACAGGTGTAATAATATCTTTTTTGGGTTTTGGGAAAAGTTCCTGTTTCAAAACATTTGTTAATTATGTGGGCAAGTGGTGCTGATATAAAACCTTTAAGGTCTTTGAATGTTTCATTTTTGATTCCGTCAATTCCAGAGGTTTTACCATATTTTAAAGATATTATTATTTGTTTTACTTCGTTAGTATTTGTAGGCGTTAAAAATATACTGTGTTCATTTATAGGTGTGGGGTATATAAGGTCATTGTTTAAAGTTATTTCTTTTGCCATAGTTTTTCCGACTCTACTAAAATATTTATTAAAACATGCAGCTATTTCAGATTCTTTATATAAAGTTCTATCTTCATTTCTAATTTCGCAAATTGAATCTTTTTTTATTTGATTTTTATTAAGAATATTTTTTACATTTTTCCATAGTTTATCGGATTTTTTAAGATTTTTGTCCATTTTAGATTTGTAATACCTAATGTAAGCCTCAACGAGAATTTTATTTAAATTATTTCTATATTCTGTTCATTGACTTAAGCAAGGCGGGCGTGATCCAAGAGTTTTTATTGACTTTTTTGCTGTTAAATTTTTTTATTGTTGTTGCAGATTTTATGTGTCTCTGTGTCGGTACTTATATTTACGTCTATTTCTTCGTATACGCATTCCCATGTTTCATGTGTTACCAATTCTTTCAATTTATTCTTATTTATGTATATTTTATCGAGTTCAGTCAGTTCTTTCTCACCTCCTTTATTGGTCGGGTTCTTGTATGGTATATGTATGGCTATCGGACAATGATCAGTTATTTTATTTTCTAATATACAGGAATGTAATTGGTCAGCTGGATTTTTCGATTTTATGAAGATATGATCTATGCAAGTCCTTGATTCAGGTCGTGTAATGCCATTTATTGCAGATAAGAAACCATTTTCAACTAAACAGTTCTTGTACTCTTCTACAATATTCTCGTTACTAAGGAGGTCTATGTTAATATCTCCTATCAACATGCAATGATTATTTTTTTTAAAATCGATTTTTATTTCGCTCTAAATAACCTCCTAGAGTTTTACTAAAATTATCGATGTTAGTTGAAGGCGACCTATACAGTCCCAGTACATTAAAGCTTTCGTTTTTTTGTTTCATTTGCAGGTTAATTATTTTAATGTTATCCAGGGAGTCAATACTAAATTTATATTTTAGATTATCTTTAACATATATGACAGTGCTGTCGTGGCTGCTAGCTTTTCCGTAGTTATAAATGAGTTTGTAGCCAGGGACGTTCAACAAAGAAATATCATCTAATGCAAATATAAGCGTATTATATTTAATTTGTTTTCAATGGAATAGCCCATTTTGTTGGACAAAACTAACACAAACATGTTAAATGATGGTGACAATCTGACAATGTCAGTACCAAGACACGATTTCACATAAATTAACTAGGATAAGGGGGAATTTTAAAGTCGAATATATCAAAGACTACGGATCCAAGTATAGACATATTACACATTTTCGAAAAGGGATTAATAAAGAGAATCTAAAAAATCAAAAATATGCAGGGCATGTCATTTAAAAAAAAAAGAAAATTTGGTACGCTACTAGTTTTTGATTCACCCTATATATTCGAAGTTATTTTTTTCTAAGTTCCCTGAAATCCATAAAACTTCTGTATTTATTATTTTTTTCTATCTCCAAAATAAACCCTGAAAATAGGTATTAATATGTGTATGAACTCGGGAGACTTACAAAGTTTGTAAGATTATCGCCCTCAGGGCATACAAATCTATGTTACACCTTTGGTACATAAATAATTATTTTAATTCTTTACATTATGTCAGATTGTTCACCTATATACTTTATCCGTATATAAAAAACCATAAATTGATTAACAGATTTTTTTTTGTTAATAAAATGTTGAAACAATTTTATAAATTCGAGGTGAACCGCTCTAGGAAAATAATTTATTTTAAGAATTCCAAGTGCTTTACTTGTTTACTACTTTATTTTATGAATAAAAAAGCAAAACATTAAATCGGTAAAAATAAAAGCAAAAAACAGATCTGACTCTGATTAGGTAAGATGTATAAATGTGATGTGTGCTTTGGATAATATCTCTGCATAAATTTTATTTAATTATGTAATATATTTTCTGAATAATTTCTAGGCTTCTAGGTGGAAATAATTGTGTCTTCAGTTTCTAACTAAAAAACAGCTATTTTACCTGTTTTCTTCTCTTAGTTAAGGAAGGAAATTATACCCTTTATTCTCATCATACCCGTATGGTCGTTTTTGGCAGTAGCATTTTCATCGTATCTGACGAACACAACAAACAATTTGAAGACATTCTAGATCATTTATAAAGTACAGGATTTGGTTGCAAAAGCATCTCGCTTATTTTTAAAGATAGAACCTTGCGGTTTTCACGAACCTGAACTAATTTTTTGTGAAACTCATGACGCCGTAAACAAAATTTTCATAGCCTTCTTCGTTTATGAGATACAGGGCGAAATAGAAAATTTTGCATTTTGGGATCCCCCTCGTATCTCGCTTATCCTTTGACTTAACGCAAAGGGAAAAATTGCTGCTTATGAAATTTTTTACGCTGGATCCAGTGGCGTAGTTATATTTTTCATTTGAGTTGTTATTTTTTAGATATGACCCAAAGTTGTGTTTTTTTTAAATGGGACACCCTGTATATTTGTCCAGAAATTGATTTGTCCTTTTAAAAGCTTCTCAAAAATATATAATAGTATGGGTCTATTTTAATAAACAACAACAAAAATCCTAATTTTTATAATTATCATCCCAAATTTTGCAGTAGGCCATGCAAAACGATGCCGTTTTCTTTTGTTTTCTTGGAAGCAAATGACATTTCCCAATTTTGTACGCGTATATAAAATATATAGCTAGTTTTTTGTATTTATTTATTGTGTAAAGATATATTTGTATTATTATGGAAGAAAACCAAACATGATGAAAAGTACGATATGTTAGCTTGTTTTATATTAAGTAATGAAAATGTTGAAGCGGCTTCTGAGATGTATTTTAACAGGTAAATAGTTAATTTTTAGGTATGTTGAAATACTATTGCTTAATTTTTATTTAGATATCCAGAAAGGAGGCAACCTAATATATCCACTTTTTATCGGATAAAAAAGAATTTACTTAATCACGGATCATTTATCAAACCTCGTACGAAAACATATAATAAAGAAAATCGGGAGGCTGAGGAAATTACGGGTTTGGCTAATGCAGAAGCTTATCCTACAAACTCTTGTAAGGCCAGTGAAAAGAGCATAGGGATTCCAAAAACTAGAGTTCAAGAAATTCTAAAAAAGCACAAATACCACCCATACAAATTTAGGCTCGTGCAGCACTTACAGCCAGGAGATGCAGAGCGTCGGGTAGTCTTCTGGAATTGGTTTCGAGAAAGATGCGATATGGTTAAAGATTTTGAATGGAAGGTTATATGGTCAGACGAAGCACATTTCAGTAATTCTGGTATACTCAATAGGCACAATAGTAGATTCTGGTCCCAGGAAAATCAACACCAAATATTTCCCAGAAGACAGCAGGGCAGGTTTGGTCTAAATGTGTCCTACTTCATATTAGGAACACATATAAAATTTTATATATTTGAGGGAAATCTAACAGCCAATCGTTATATAGAAATTTTAGAGGCAGCTATATCTGAATTACTTGACGATGTTCATCTAGCGCAAATTAACGAAATTTATTTTCAACAGGACGGTGCTCCTGCACACAATTCTGGAATGACGAGATTATTTCTGGACAATAATTTTACCAATCAATGGATCGGAACAAATGGACCTATAAGATGGCCCCCTAGGTCCACGGATTTGTCGATTTTAGATTTCTTTCTATGGGGATATCTGGAAAATAGAATTTACAAAGACCACTATGATAATGTCCAAGATTTAGGAAATGCAATAAGAGAAAATTTTTTGCTATTTACAAAATCATCCCGTTATTTTGCTTAATTCTCTAAAACGAATACGAAAATTGTGCGAAGCATGTATAGAACAAAATGGAAATCAGTTTGAACAGTTCTTTTGATTTCCTTGGTTACTGTAGTTCTTATACGACAGTTGATTTTTGCTGAAAGGCTTGTTACATAATAATTTATTACTGTTTTGTTCTTGTGTTACATAAATCTAGGTAGGTGGTACTTTTTTGGTGCGAAATTATCAATACATATTTTGATAAATAGATTTAATTACATATTTATTTTGATTTATTGTTAGGATGTAGATATTGTTAACGACTTTAAATAAAAGGCAGTATTGTTTTGCATGGCCTACTGCAAAATTTGGGATGATAATTATAAAAATTAGGATTTTTGTTGTTGTTTATTAAAATAGACCCATACTATTATATATTTTTGAGAAGCTTTTAAAAGGACAAATCAATTTCTGGACAAATATACAGGGTGCCCCATTTAAAAAAACACAACTTTGGGTAATATCTAAAAAATAACAACTCAAATAAAAAATATGTCTAAACTATTGGATCCAGCGTAAAAAACTGCATAATCAGCAATTTTTCCCTTTGCGTTAAGTTAAAGGATAACCGAGATACGAGGGGGGGTCCCAAAATGCAAAATTTTCTATTTCGCCCTGTATCTCATAAACGAAGAAGGTTATGAAAATTTTGTTTACGGCTTCATGAGCTTCACAAAAAATTAGCTCAGGTTCGTGAAAACCGCAAGGTTCTATCTTTAACAAAAAGCGAGATACCCTGCTTTTGCAACCAAATCCGGACACCCTGTACACAATAAAAAATATCATATGCTTTTGGTAGGGTTTCTTTCCTATAAGGGATAGAGACAAAAAAACTAATAAAACCTAAATATTTAATAAATTTAATTTTTAATAAAGTTAATTTATTAAAAAAAGAATTTTTCAATTTCAATCTTGCACGTCAGACGACATCTGTTCAAGTGAGAACGCATGTTCGATTTCTGATGGAATTTCTTGCCGCAATTTTCGCATTTGAACTGGGGAATTTTGCCACATTCGTATTTCATGTGGCTGCTCAGAGTCCCTCTATTTTTGTACGTCCTTTGACACTTGTAGCACTTAAAAGATGGCCCTAAAATAAACACTACATTGTCATACTCTTTCTAAGATCGCAACTTACCTGTCAAAATAATTTTAAATATTGAATTTTCTTAAAACCAACTTTTATCGAAAATGAAACAATCTATAAATGATTGTCATCCAAAATACGCTTGTGATTGTCTATAGGTGCTTGAAAATTTAGGCCCAAATTCGTTTTGTAAGAAGAAAAAAATGTTGTATAAGAAATTTTCAAGATAAACTAAATATTATATCAACAGCATTTTAAGTCACTGTTACGGATCGGTGACTAGATAAAAAAGCCTTAAGTTACAATTGTTGTTGGAGGGAACCGTTTAGGCATCATTTAGACACCACACTGTTTGGAAACTGACAACTATCTGTGTACTATGACATGGTAGTCCGTCGTGTTCGTACCAAAGAGAACTCCTGATATTTAATGGTAATTCTTCAACAAATTCAAACAACTGAGTATTTAAAAAATTCAAGTAAGTTTGGCTTGTCAAATTTTCACGCAAGAAACACGACCCTACATTTGGTTATCCAAAATTCCGCAACAAACATTTGTTTTAAGTGAGTATTGATTGCGATACTCTATGAAAAAATTAGGATTTCCACCAGAGGCAGTTCTGTGAGCATGCGACTCCGTTTGACGTAAATGTCACCACATTTTTCTGGCGGAGAAAGAATCATCTACAGCTTGTCCTTGGAACCATGCACTGAACAGGGATCGAACTTCAAAATCTCTAGGTAAAAGGGTATGGATATATCTAGGTTTGTAAGGATAGAATTTATTTGCTCGTAAAATTGTACTGACTTTTGACTTTGTTACGTTACCCGGAAGTGATTTTGATATTTTCCTCACCGATCGCTTGCAAAACTTGCATTTGATTTTCTTCGGTAGTAGACTAAGCTTGGTGTTTTCTTTTAAACGTATTATAAACAGAGAGCCGCCTCACGACATGTTTTATAATGATTTCCAACAATTAACACAATAACAATTTTTTCCTGTTTTGTTAATTTAACTATCACGATGAAAATAACAGAAAAATATTCAATGTAATAAAATAACCAAACACTTTAAGTATCAACTGTCAGTACAATGCAAGATTATGTTTGCGTAGCAACAGCATGTTCAATTTTTTTCAGCCTACTCAGTTTTTTTAGTAATTAGCGTAAGGGCAAAACATTGCATTTTCTGCTACTTCCGAATTTCTTTATGAAATTTAATATTTTATCACACCTCGGAATACTCAGAATAATTCTCTTATGGCATTTTGCTCTAAAACTAAACTTATAGGTAAATTTCTCTTCAGGCAATTTTAGGTTTTCTTGGCAATCCGGTGAAATATTTTTAAAGTTTAATAATTCCAATAATATTTTCAAAGGAAGCAGAACCTTTTATGAAGAGTAACAACTCATAAAATGAAAAATAAAATAGTTTTCAATTTGTTAAAGACTTTGGACTTTCCAGGACACGCTTATATATATATATATATATATATATATATATATATATATATATATATATATATATATATATATATATATATATATATATATATATATATATATAGTGTGTCCAAGATAAGGATGCACAGCATGGGGATCTCGGAAACGGTAAGAGATATAGTGTCGGTTAAATTAGACAAAAGTTGCGTATTTTGACGCCCAACAAAATCTAGTTTTACAAAGTTGTAAATTCTAAGCCGTTCCGGAAATATCCGAGAAAAACCGAAATATTGCGATTTCGTTTTAATTTTCTTTTGAAGCTATTTGAAAAGATATGAAAAAACGGAAAAAACTTCTTCATTCTCACTTTTTAAGCTGTACAAGGTGACGTTAACAAATTTTCATTACAACGTTTCGTTTCGATGGAACCACCATCAACTTGATTTTTCTTATGGGACGGAAAAAAAGTACATACAGTATTAGATTGCGCTTTTCATTGCGAATTCGACGCTGTACTAAGCAATATGGTTACTTATGTTTTTATCCAGAAAAATGGCTTTTTAATACATTTCTAGCATTTTATTATAGTAGGACATGAAATACTAACGATAAAAAAAAAACAGTTGACAAGTTCAAATGAATGTATTTATTTATTTAACAAATATTCAAACAAGTAAATGTTTGTACTGTACAATTGCTACATTTTATGCCAAAGAAATTGTGTAGGAGCCGAGCGCATGTATTCTAACAAATACCCAGAGCGGAGACAACCTGACAAGTGTATTTTTCGGCGTTTGCTATTTAATCTAAAAGAATATGGATCATTTAAAAAGCCTGTATTATCCCGACAAAAACCTTCCAATGAAGAAAACCAATACAACGTTCTACAATCTGTTATTTAAAATCCACAAACTTCCACCAGAGAAAATGAAGACCAGGGGGTAGTTAAATCTACAGCTCAATTTATTTTAGGGAAAAATCAATTTAAGCCTTACAAATTCCGAATATGTCAAGGATTAAAACCGGGTGACGATGAACGACGTAGACATTTTTGTGAGTGGTATACCAGGATGTGTGAAGACAGTCTTAATTTTCCTTATAAAGTGATTTGCTCTGATAAAAGCATGGTAACCAATAACGGTATTTTTAAATCCACGTGTAAATAGACCATCCAGACATCAAGATCGCTTTGGATTTAATATTTGATGTGGGATTTTTGGTAGCAAGATTATAGGCCCTATTTTCTTTCACAATTCATTAACTTCCGAGCGGTACCTTGAGATCTTGAGGCGTGATTTAGAAGATGTATTAGACAATTTACCCTTAGACGCTGTACACGGCTGTTGGTTCCAACAAGATGGTGCTCCAGCCTATAACTCCATAGAAGTTCGCCAATATTTAGCTGAACCGTTTGAAGGAAGATACATTGGGACTTACAGTGAAACACCTTGGCCTCCAAGGTCCCCGGACCTAACTCCCTTGGACTTTTTCTTGTGGGGCTACATAAAAAATGAGGTATTTAAGGAATGTTTTGACAAAGAGGAACAATTATATCAATCAGTACGAGCAGCATTTAATACAATTACTCCTGAAATGTTAAGTCATATTTTGGAGTCTACCGTTAGACGGGCGTACTTCTGTTCAGAAAATGACGGTAATTTGTTTGAACATTTGTTATAGTTAATAAATAAATAAATACATTCATTCGAACTTGTCAACCGTTGTTCCTTCCTTTTATTGTTAGGATTTCATGCCCTACTATAATAAAATGCTAGAAATGTATTAAAAAGCCATTTTTCTGGATAAAAACATAAGTAATCATATTGTGCTGTACATTGTTGAATTCGCAATGAAAAGCGCAATCTAATACTGGGTGTACTTTTTTACCGTCCCATAAGAAAAATCAAAGTTGATGGTGGTTCCATTGAAACGAAACGTTGTAATATAAATTTGTTAACGTTACCTTGTAGAGTTTAAAAAGTGAGAATAAAAAAGTGATTTTCGTTTTTTTATATTTTTTCAAACAGCTTCAAAAAAAAAATTAAAACGAAATCGCAATATTTCGGTTTTTCTCGGATATTTACGGAACGGCTTAGAATTTTCAAATTTTCAAATTTGTAAAACTGGATTTTGTTTACCGTTTCCGAGATCCCCATGCTGTGCATCCTTATCTTGACACACATATATATATATATATATATATATATATATATATATATATATATATATATATATATATATATATATATATATATATATATATATATATATATATATATATATATATATATATATATATATATATATATATATATATATATATATATATATATATATAATATATATATATATATATATACAGGGTGATTCATGAGGAAATGTACTGTACATATTCAGGACCAAAAAATTAACATAAAAGTCTATATAAATAAGTGTCCGCAAGGCCTTAGTTCTCGAGATACAGGGTGTTTTTATTTAATTTTCTATTTTTTAAATAAAATTTGATAATGTAAATAATGGAGTGAAAATTGATATACGGGGGTTTTTTGGTATGACAAATTCGAATCTAATATTAGTATTGCTCTTACTTGTAGGGGGCGCCACCTACATGTCTTTGTACTCCTTCGAACAATCACAACTTTTTGGTACAGTCTTGTATTCCATTTTTGAGTAAAACAAATTATTCCCCTGCCATTTCTATGTTAAAAAGGTATACCTGTTATATATATAAGAACATGCGATATTTGGATTTAAAACAATTTCGGCGCATGTAATTTTTTATCGCAAAATTTTAAAAGTTTGTTATTTTGTCCAAATTTAAACGCATCTTGGCACAAAAACTTTGAAATGAAAGACTAACACATTTTTGTTAGGTGTGTATTCAGTGCCTCAGACATAAACTAAACAAAAGGTATTTAATGTTTATTAAAATTGTTATTATTAAGTTGTTTTTAATAAAATCTAGGTTACGTTTTATAGTTTTCAAAAATTCCACCATTTGCTTCTAAGCACAGGTCAGCTCTATGGTGTATAGCTCGGGTTGTTCTGATGGATTTCTTAGTGTTTGTGCTGCGTTTGTTATCCGATCCAATAATGCTTCTCTTGTATTTACTTTAGTGGAATATATCAGTGATTTGAACCATCCGCAAAGACAATAATCCAAAGGATTAAGGTCTGGCGATCTAGGTGGCCAATTAAACGGACCTCCCCGATCAATCTATCGGTTTGGAAAGTTTTGGTTTAAAAAATCTCTTACAACTAAACTGTAGTGTGCAGGGGCTCCATCATGCTGCAAATACATGTTTTGTCTTACATTAAGGGGAACATCTTCAGTAGATTTCGCAAGTGATTTTCAAGAAAGTTTAAATATATTTCTCCTGTAAGACTACCGTCGATTATAAATGGACCAATTAAATGACCATTTAACATTCCACACCATACATTAATGCTAAATTTATGTTGGAAATTATGTTCTACTGTAGCGTGAAAATTTTAAATGACCACCGGTGTTCATTTAACATTCCACACCACACATTAATGCTAATTAATTAAGTTACAGAATTGCATTCTCAACTCAAAATCACCCTCCTGCAAATGTTGAACCCGTTGTAAATGAAATGGGTATAAACAATTAATGTGAAGATTTCTACAAGCAAACGATTGTGTAATTTGATAAGTATCTGCAATCCGCCTAGTGCTTATGCTTGCATCCTTTTCGACGGCATTGAGTAAAGCCTCTTCTACTTCAACGTTGAGTCCCGATTCCCTTTCAGATACAATTTTCGCACTTGGAAACATCCCAGATTCTCCAGCAGTAGCGAAAACTTGTTGAAAACTCTTCTATCTGGAAAAGGCGACTGCTTGAATTGCGACCCCATTGCAAAAGCCATTGACGAATATCATATCTGTATATTCACGATGCGAGAATATCACAGGCATAATGACGTATTTAGATCTAAAGTTTCTTAAATGATTATTGTCAGATAATAAAAGTTATGAACAGAAATTGACAGCGACAAAATTTGATCTTATTATTAACTGACATTACTATTTCTAAGTAACAGGAAAAACGATGAGCACACCAGCCAGCAGTTGTTCTGTCAGGCAAGGCACACTTCTATTTTTTTACAATACATGCATACTTTATGTGAATTTGCACATGCGCCGAAACTGTTTTAAATCCAAATATCTCGAAAACGGTTGCTTATCCACTTTTAACAGGTATACCTTTTTGACGTAGAAATGGCAAGCGAATAATTTGTTTTGCTCAAAAATGTAATACAAGACTGTACCAAAAAGTTGTGATTGTTCGAAGAAGTAGAAAGACATGTAGGTCGCGCCCCCTACAAGTAAGAGCAATACTAATATTAGATTCGAATGTGTCATGCTAAAAAAACCCCGTATATCAATTTTCACTCCATTATTTACATTATCATAGGTTTTATTTAAAAAATAGGAAAATTAAATAAAACCTTTAACACCCTCTATCTCGAGAACTGAGGCCTTGCGGACACTTATTTATATAGACTTTTATGTTAATTTTTTGGTATATATATATATACATATATATATATATATATATATATCATATATATATATATATATATACATATATATATATATATATATATATATATATATATATATATATATATATATATATATATATATATATATATATATATATTCCTGATAGTTTTCGAGAAAATGGCGAATGAAATTTTAAAAATTTCAATGAATAATTCCGTTTTTTGGAAAAACAAATGAAGATAGTTCCAATTTAATACTGTAAATTGTGTTTGTTATGCAACTGATTGCATCTTTCGTGACAATTAAGATACTTCCGGTTTACCCGGAAATGTAGTGAAAATTCAATTTCAAACGATATTTTCTCGTTTTATTTTAATGGGACGACCTATAAACCTACTCAACATCTAAATCTTCAAATAATTTTAAACACTTTTGTGTATAATACCCTGTACCTTATCAAGTACTTCTCGAGATATTTCCAATTGCACTGTGCAATTACCTTTTTAACGCTTAGGCTGATAAATGACAAATATAAACTTCTGATCCAAGGTGGCTGTGAAATAAAGAAACACCACAGCTGCTATTCTTTTATTCACCTTCTAATTTTTAAAGTAGGTACTTTAGTTCAGAATTATTGTTTTGTTCAATGTACGAATAAAAAAAACAAGTTATTAGAATTTGCAAACGTACTGCTCAAAACTGTTTTTGCAAATGGTGTATTTAACGTTTTGGGATCATTAAATATAGGTACTAAGGAAGGACTGGGTTTTTGAATTTCACGTGATACTGAATTGAGTTCTTGACATATAAAAAAGGAGTAAAATGTCTATGATATGTTATCTGTAAGGCTAAGCATATTTCGTACTTGGCAGCAATGTAAATTGAGTAAAAACGAAAAATTAGTTAACCTTATAAATATAAATAAACTTACCGACACAAAGTGATTTCAAAATGGCTGTTTTTTTGTGTCTTCACACGCTGTATAACTAATCATTGTTTATTATTTAGTATAAGAAATATTGCCAGTATACTTAAATAGGTATTTATTAAGGACACTACAGAGTAACTTCAACTGTCATTACGCCATAAAACACTAATTTAAATATTATTTAAACATAAAAAATCCTTTTAACCCAAGGAAAAACACGAAATAGAACTAAAGCTACATGAGTAATAAAAAACCAAGAAAAAAGGTCATCCATAGACAAGGTCTTCAAAACGTTGTCCATTAACTTCATGGCACCTACGAATTCTGTTATGAAACTCTTGTAAAATGTTTTCCATCTGCCTTGGAGTTATTTCTTCTATCGCCCTTGTAATTCAATTAATAAGGTCCTTATGATTGTCCTTACTGTCCGGAAATTGTGCTGTCTTTATTGCATATCAAAATACCAGTTGCAAAATTACAGTCTTACCTGATAATCCGCTTCATATAAGTGGTGATGGATTTGGTATTTGAAATTTTAAAATTTTTCGTACACTTTCGCGGCCATTTCCAATTTCATGTTTATTTGTCGTATTGATTTAATAGGATCGATTGCTATACAAGCCAGTGTATTAATTTAAACCTCTTCACTAACTATCAAATTCGCTCCTAGTGAATTCACTTTCGGTTTTAAATACTTTTACAACCAAGAAAAGTATGACTCTGATGGATATCGGCGATTCGGAAATCGCTGTACGTGTAATGCTCTGGCTTCCTTGCGATTTTTTCTATTTTTTTGTATATCATTGTCACATCAATTTGTTCTTCATGAGTAAAATACATTATCAATAATTAAAATTTAGAAGAAAATCTCGAAAAAACATAGTACTTATAATTACCGTTTAAAGCAAACTATCTGCATATTATAAGAACGATGGCCATATACTTATGTTTTGTTTCAAAGCCGCCTTAGATCAGATATTTAATATTTGTCATTTATCAGCTTAAGGGTTAAAAAGGTAATTGCACAGTTCAATTGGAAATATCACGAAAAGTACTTAATATAGCTATAGGCTATGATACACAGAAGTATTTAAAATTGTTTGAAGATTTAGATGAGATTTCTAGGTCGTCCTATTAAAATAAAACGGGAAAATATCGTCTGAAAGTGATTTTTCACTACGTTTCCGGGTAAACCGGAAGTATCCTAATTGTTCCATTAGATGCAATGAGTTGCATAACAAACACTATTTACAGTAACCGTAGTAATAAATAGAGCAGAATATGACTCAAAAATGAATACACTCCTTAGTGATACTAAAACGTACAAAAAATTAAAATACGACCCCACAAACATTTTTCAAAATAAAAATAACAACTTAATAAAAAAGCTTTTGGGAGATAAACTAATATCTGACAGAGAGGCCAAATGGTTATCTATTCACAATGCAAATGCCCCAAAAATATATGGATTGCCTAAATTGCACAAACCTGACATGCCCTTAAGGCCAATAGTTTCGTCCATTCAGTCACCGTTTTATAAATTGTCAAAATATTTATCAAACTGCCTTTCAAAAAAAAAAATGGGAAAAATAATTATTTTATTAAAGACTATTTTACATTTAAACAATTTATTAACCAAATAGAAATATCTCAAAATCATAAATTAATTTCGTTAGACGTGATATCCTTATACACTAACATTCCTAATGAAATTGTAGAAAGAATATTAAAAGAAAAATGTAATCAGTTAAAAGACCATACGACCTTAACATGCAAGGAATTTATAAACTGTGTAAACATCACTTTAAATAATAACTGCTTTCAATATAAAGATAATTTTAAAAAAATCATATCATAAAAAGTTTAGATTTTGAAGTAGGTTTTTTTAAAAGATACGTAGATGATTGTTTGACCTCCGTGTCAGAAAATAGAATTAATGATTTATTACAAACCTTCAATAACTTTCATCCAAAACTGCAATTCACCGTCGAAATTGAAAAAAATTACTGCATAAACTTTTTAGATTTAACTATAATTCGAGACAAAAATAATAATAAACTCGAAACTAAATGGTATACGAAACATACATGGTCAGGCCGCTATCTAAATTTTAACTCTCACCATCCTAATAGTCAAAAAAATAGTGTTGTGATTGGATTAGCTGACCGCGCCATATTGTTAACGTCTCCAAAATATCGCTCGGAAACATTAAAAAAGCTAAGACAAACTTTAATTGAAAATAATTTCCCACTTAAATTAATCAATAGAATTATCAAACAAAGGACATACCTATATTACAATAAATTAAACAAAGTGAATAATCCACGAAAAAATAAAAATGAAAACATATCTTATATATCATTACCATATATAAATGAACTAACTGAAAAAATTAAATATGCTCTAGCCAAACACAACATAATTGTTTGTCACAAATCCAATAACTTATTAGGCTCCTATTCACACCTCTCAAAAGTAAAATACCAGTAAAAAAACAATCAAACTTAATATATGCGGTACCATGTATGAATTGTCCCATGAAATACATTGGCATGACCACACAATACCTAGAGAACAGAATAAACGGCCACTAGTACACAAAAAATGCGTCCACTGCCCTGCATAAACATGAAAAATCAGAAAATCACGAGTTTAATTTTCCTGACACACGAATTTTGAATAAAGACACTAACTATCAAAAATTAATCATTAGGGAGATGTTTCATATCAAAAAAGAAAAACATTCCGTAAATGTTAAACAAGATGTCAAGAAAATGAGTCAGATTTACCACGGTTTGATATTTTAATTTTTTAATTTAGTATTTTACATATAATAAAACGCCTATATGCTCTATACTACACCATCATAAATATAATTTCTATAATATCAACTTGATTTTATATCAATATAAATAATGTAAACATTGTTAATCTAAATAATCGCTTTCAGCCAAAAACAAAAAAAAACACATCGGTAGTATTTATTTACTTTCCACAAGTCACAACTGAAACATCATTGCTACTATAACCCAGAGAGTTGTTTTTATTTCCAAGGTGCGTATACCAATGTATTTTAACATGATTTTAACATTAATTTCAAACTGGAGTTTTAAAAATTGTAACGTCCTATTTTAACATTTTATTATAATAGTTTTTAGTGTGTCAATCTATGTTTTATACTTTTGTATTTATTGTAGGCCAGTAATATCCTTTTGAAAAAGCTCTCTATGAAGCGCGAAACGTTAAGGAAATAAATAATTCTTTTAAAAAAATAAACCAGTACCCAAGAATTTTTAACAAAATTATTTAATTTAATTTAAATTAGACATGGTTTAAGAAAACGCAACAAAAAAAAATATATATAATATATATATATATATATATATATATATATATATATATATATATATATATATATATATATATATATATATATATATATATATAAATATATACTCTAAAGAATAATTTTTGGTGTCAATCGACATCAGTTTTTGGAACTTCAGTGAAGCTTGGATAAACTCTTCTACTAAAAGGGACACTCTCAAACTAAGACCAATTATCTGGTTCCTAGAATTTTTTTTTCAAAACAACTGGCGGCTTTGAATGAAATCAACTTTTTGTTGTGTAGATATGTGGGGCAGAAACAAAAAAAAACTAATTTTGACAACAATTTTAATACATTCTCAATGCCAAGTTGATTAATTATTCCCAAAAAATATTCTACTAGCTGAGATTGTCTCGTACGTCTGACGACATCTATTCCAGTGGGTGCGCATGTTAGATTTCTGATGAAATTTCTTCCCGCAAATTTGGCACTTGAATTGGGGAATTTTTCCACACTCGTATTTTATATGGCGGATCAAAGTCCCTTTGGTTTGGTACGTCCTTTGACACACGTCACATTTAAAAAATGGCCCTGAAATAAATACCACATTGTCATATGCTTTCTGAGATTTCAATTTGCTGGTCAAAGTGTGGTTAAATATTAAATTATTTACAGCTTTAAAAACATAACAAGGTTTCTCAAAAACAGTGGCAAAACCAAAGTTTGTGTTAAATGAAACAACCTATAAATTATGGAATATTTATATTTCTCTTATCCAGATTTAAGATTTGTGGCCATTTGTCCTGTAAGTGACCGCAAGGTGTTCCATATGCAGGATGTAAATTAATATAAAAAAACGTCCTCACCTTTGTAAATTTGTAATTCATTTATCCATAACAATCGATGTTATCGGCTTCTATCGATATATCGATATTTTTTATTTGCCTATTCTTTTATGTCGCTAACCTATGGATAAGTATCGATATTATATCGATAACACGCCCATCCCTTATGACGAAAGATAATCAATCTCATTATAACAAAGAAATAAGTTGACATAAAAGGGGGGTCTGGTCGCCAATGTTTCGTTGTTTAGCTAGAGAGGATAGTCAAAAGCAGTGTTATCGTGCGGGTCATACCATTTATCAACGACAAACTTTTTAAGTTTGTTTTTCTCTTATTAGGTGTAATCATATCCTCCGCATAAAATTCAGAAGATAAATTAGATAGACCTATGATATTTTTATATGAAAAAAGAGGATAAATATATAAATACCAGCAGTTGCAAAAATCTTTGAGCGATGTCACTTCAAAGTCAGATTGACAAGTCAGTGACAAAATGAGTAATAGAAAAAAAATTTCAGTTTTTTGCATCCACAAGCAAAAAAAATGGTATTAAATCTAATAAAATATTACGAAAATGAAAATTCACCGGCCAATATCCAGGAGACAGTAGCAAAAGCTCTGGGAATCGGTATAAGGACTGTGCAGAAAATTATGCATAAAAAAGCATAATTTACTACCGAAGAAGATTAAGAAATGAACATGAAAAAAGTCAAAGACAGAAGAGTTAAGTGACAATGTAAAAATGGATGTTCGTAATGCAATTTACGATTTATACACATCAAAAACTGATATAACTTTTCAAGTTTAAAAGAAGCTTTAAAAAATCGAGGCGTGGACTAAAATCGTGGCCAAAATTAATAAAAATGTTGGCTTTTCGATATAAAAAGGACTGTAACCGAAGATTTTTATGCGAGTTGCCACATATAGCAAGTCAGCGTATCCAGTTTTTAAAGAAATACACGGAAAATGTTAATTCAAAATTTAGAAAAGTGGTATTTTTAGACGAGACTTGGATATTTTCTAATGGAAGTGGTTCGAAATCTTGGCAGGACGAGTCTGTAAAAAGTGTCAAGAGAAAAAAGGATGTGGGACGGGAAAACGCTTCATCATTTTGCATGCAGGTTCTTCAACAGGATTTCTCCCAGGTGCAAGTTTACTGTGTTCTTCAACATCCAAAAGTATGGACTACCATGATAATATGAACTGTGAACTGTTAGAAAAGTGGTTAAAAGTACAACTGATTCCAAATTTAGATGCTCCATCTTTAATCATTCTGGACAATGCATCTTATCATTCAAGAATCTTAAATAAACAACCTACTTTATCCTCGAAAAAAAGTGATAATTATAACTGGCTAATAACACAAAAACAAAATCCTTTACCCAATATGCTGAAACTAGAACTTCTTTTAATGGCAAAATCTATTAAAAAACGAACAATATATGCCGTAGATGAAATATTACGGGAAAATGGACATGAGGTTTTACCACTGCCGCCATACCATTGCCAGTTTAACACAATAGAATTAATATGGGCTGGGGCAAAATCATATTACGAAAAACACGTGAACGATGGTCTTAAATCAGATGAAATGCAAATTGTTTGGCAAGATTCATTAAATTATATTAAGCAGGAGTACTGAAAAAAATCTGTGGAACATACGGAGAAATTAATATGGGATTAGTGGAATCGAGAACGAGTTCTAGATGTCGAAATAGCACTAATGATCATTGCGCGATTTGAGGACGGCTCAGAAGATGAGAACTTTTTAAGTGATGACGATATTTTTTAGTCTATAATATTAAAAAGTTTCTAAAGGATTATATTAGTCTTTGACGTGTATAAATCATAAATTGCATTATGAATATCCATTTTTGAATTGTAATTTAAGGCTTTTGCCTTTGGATTTTTTCGTGTACATTTCTTATTCTTTTTTGGAAGTAAATTACGTTTTTTTTTCATGCACAGGATATTAGCCAGTGAATTTTAATCTAAAATTGTTTTTATTAGATTTGACACCATTTTTTCGCTTACTTTTTTAGTACATTTGTAATTTTGTAGGCAATAAATAAATAATTATACTTGTTCCAATTTTAAAGCGTGTTTAAAATAAGCAAATTCTTTTATTAATTATAAGACAAAATTTGATATATAAAGATCGGTAAAATCGCTTTAGCAGAAACTCGGGGCTAACGAAAAATACAGGCTATATATATATTTATATATATATATATATATATATATATATATATATATATATATATGATAGTATGTTTTCATTCCACGTACACCAACGTCATAACAAGAAAATGATCCTTGTTTGTACCGGGTGGCCAACTAAGAATGGACGCCGGCCATAACTCGCTAACCGTTAATCATATAACTTGGGGGAAAAAAAATTATTAGCTAAATCGACTAAGAGAAATCGCTGGAAAATATTTTGAAGTTCCGCATATGGCCGCTAGGGGGCGCAACTGTTATGGTCAATCAGAAAAAGGGCTGTTTCTTAAAAAATATTCATGTAAAGGTATATTATAAATACTGCCATCGTAAAGAGTAGAAAAATTGTGATTTTTTTGTTAAGGATATTTTGCTCTATCTCGTAAAATGTAGTGGTGGGGGAAGGTCAAACATGTTTTTATTTAAATGTCAATAACTCCGTTAAAAGTCAACGGAATTGAACAAACTAGGTCTCGTTTAAAAGAGCCCATCTTAACTAATAATCTGATGTAAAAAAAAAATCCGATTTGATTTCGCCGTGGTAACTAGAGGGCGCTGATTGACATCACAACAATTATTACGCATTATTTTGAAAATTTTAAATAGCACGCTATATCTCTTTTAACACAATTTAATAGAGGAGGAAATTCTCAATAAGTCAGTGCAAATTTCAGCTTCCTAACTTTTTTCAAACCGGAAATATAAATAAAACAAATATTAGGGCGCTGGGTACGCAACATCTCCCTAATCTGTATGGACATTGCCTACATCACAATAATTCAGTAATAATACCACAGATAATATTCAACGCAAATCGCTAAAAATTATACTAATGTTCTGAAATAACCACCAGGTGGCGCAGTAGACGTTAATAAGCATAGTTTTACTCGCAATTTTACTTTTCTCTATATTTTTTTGTAGTTTACTCTATTTTCAGGAAATTAGATATTATAAGGTAATAAATAAGAAAAATCCTAATATATTCGACCGTTGCAAATCTCCGTCTTTCTTAAAATCGACAATTTATGCACAAGAATAACAATAAACTAAAAACATAGATAAATAATAATTCCTTAGCAATTTTCTGCTACATCAAGCAAAAAAAATAGTAGGCTGTGAAAACAAAATTGAAAGTAATACGTCAAAAAATAAACAATAGTTTCTTGTCAGTGCCTTTTAGTTGCTATTTATCGTTCTTGAATTTCCTAATAGTATTGCTCTCATTTCGCGTTTTTGTCCGAGATTTTCGTGTTTTTTGAGTTTTTCTAGTTGCTGTTGTTCATGTTATTGTTGTAGTTCGTATTTTTCTTGTTCAAGATTTGTTATTGTTCGTGTTGCGTTGTGTTAAGAACAAAATGATTTATACAAATCAAGAACTATTCGACATGATAGGTGTTTATTTTGAATGTTTGAGAAATGCTACGGTTGCTGCAAGAGTATATGCACAGGAATATCCGCAGCGACGCCACCCAACTAAAAAGGTTTTTCTTCGAGTGATCCAACGTTTGCGAACCACTGGAAAAGTGCATATTCCCGTATACCGCAGACAACGCAGAGGACGCACCGAAGAGAATGTAATTAATGTGCTAGCGTATATCGAGTTTAATCCTCAACTAAGTACTCGAAATATTGCGCTAGACCTAGGAGTAACGCGAACCACTGTTCAAAATATACTCAAAGAGCACAGGTAAGCAACGATATTGCAAATATAAACTGGACATATTTTTTAACAAAACTCACGTGATTCTGATGTCACATAGGTCTTTAAGCCTAGAAAACCAATAATTTCCTGGAACATCAATTAAATATCTTCATCTTGTTTTAGGTTACATCCATATCACTTAGTGCTGCATCAGGAATTGACTGCTGCAGATTTTGATCACAGACTAAACCATTGTCACTGGCTTTTGGGTGTAATGAGGGAAGATCGGCAATTTCTGAGGCGAATATTGTGGACCGATGAGGCTACCTTCCAGAGCGATGGACGTGTCAATCTTCACAATACACATTATTGGTCCAGAACAAATCCACATTGGATGCGCGAAGTCCAGCACCAAGGCCGTTGGTCTGTAAATTGTTGGGCAGGGATTTTAGGCGGACGAATTATCGGACCATTTTTTTTCGATAATCCATTGAATGGTGAGAGATATCTAAGATTTTTAAGGGAGGAATTGCCGATTTTGTTGGAGGACGTACCTCTGAACGTCCGACAACGATTGGTATACCAGCACGATGGTTGTCCAGCGCACTTCGCCGTCAACGTTCGGGAATTTTTAGATGCCCACTATCCTGGCCGATGGATAGGGCGAGGCGGCACCCTTCCATGGCCAGCTAGGTCACCCGACCTAACGTGTTTAGATTTTTATTTATGGGGTCGAGTGAAAGATTTAATAATAAGAGACTGTATAAATACTATTTCAATTGCTGAACTGGAGGCTGCAGTTTTATCCACGCGAAATAGGATGCATAAGTGCATCGAAAACGATGGCCGACAATTTGAACATTTAGGGCGGCATTAATTGAATTATATTTTTATTATCGTTTCTTTCACACGTTCCATTTAAATGGCTTTCATTTCCCATTATAATGAAAATTTAATATTGCACTTATTGACTCCTACTGCGCCACCTGGTGGTTATTTCAGAACATTAGTATAATTTTTAGCGATTTGCGTTGAATATTATCTGTGGTATTATTACTGAATTATTGTGATGTAGGCTATGTCCATACAGATTAGGGAGATGTTGCGTACCCAGCGCCCTAATATTTGTTTTATTTATATTTCCGGTTTCAAAAAAGTTAGGAAGCTGAAATTTGCACTGACTTATTGAGAATTTCCTCCTCTATTAAATTGTGTTAAAAGAGATATAGCGTGCTATTTAAAATTTTCAAAATAATGCGTAATAATTGTTGTGATGTCAATCAGCGCCCTCTAGTTACCACGGCGAAATCAAATCGGATTTTTTTTTTACATCAGATTATTAATTAAGATGGGCTCTTTTAAACGAGACCTAGTTTGTTCAATTCCGTTGACTTATAACGGAGTTATTGACATTTAAATAAAAACATGTTTGACCTTCCCCCACCACTACATTTTACGAGATAGAGTAAAATATCCTTAACAAAAAAATCACAATTTTTCTACTCTTTACGATGGCAGTATTTATAATATACCTTTACATGAATATTTTTTAAGAAACAGCCCTTTTTCTGATTGACCATAACAGTTGCGTCCCCTAGCGGCCATATGCGGAACTTCAAAATATTTTCCAGCGATTTCTCTTAGTCGATTTAGCTAATAATTTTTTTTCCCCCAAGTTATATGATTAACGGTTAGCGAGTTATGGCCGGCGTCCATTCTTAGTTGGCCACCCCGTATATATATATATATATATATATATATATATATATATATATATATATATATATATATATATATATATATATATATATATATATATATATATATATATATATATATATATATATATATATATATATATATATATATATATATATAGCCTGTATTTTTCGCATGCATGGCCCTTAATTTTAGACTGAAACTTGAAGAAATCAGATAAGTAGTTTTTTAGCTATGTCGCGAACAGACAGACTGACAGGCAGGCATACCTACAGACAGACGGAATTGAGAAAACATGCTTTTCGGCATCTAATCACCTCACCAGGGGAAGTAATAACTAATTATCTTGTGTTTTTAACAAAAGTGTATAATATTTTTGCAAAATAAAATTTTTTTGTTATCACAGTACAAAAAAAAAGTTTTCTTTGCAGAGGGGTGGCCCGCATTTAAATAAATGACACTGTATAAGTGGTTAGATTTTTAGGTCAAGCGGGGCTCATAATTTTTGGTGATTGATAAAAAAATCTCATTATCTTTCATTAAGTGGCTGTATAAACAGAACATATCCTGATTGTTCCACTGATTCGAACCGCCTTCCGACTTTTTTAAGGCGCTTGCCATTTTGTGTATTTTTGTTTTATCCAACTAAAAAATTTTAACCAAATATATATTTAGCGAATTTTCTTATTTAGTCCCTCGGCATTTAATATATTAAATAATATTGAGTGGCTATCTTAATAATATTGCGTAATATAATAAAAAAACTATTTTCTTTCTCCCTGTATATTTGTAAATAGCCCATCGAGATTTAATAGCTCGATAAAAGAATCACACAACATTTTGGTATTCACTGCGTTTTCAGATTTGATTCATAATGTTGGTGACCTTTGGACCAGCACGATAAGACCGCATTCGACTATAATAATATTATACTAATATTTTAGAAGAAAATTTGGTGTCCGATTTACTGTAACTAATGTCTGCACGAGGATATTTTTACGGCTGAATAGTATGAATGTACGGGGTAAATATGCCATTTTCGGCAATTTTACGGGGTATCTCCCATATTTTTAAAGATAGAAGGTTGCGGTTTTCCGGACATGTGCTGCTATTTTGCGAAATTAAGAATTTTCATTGGTTTTTGAGATACAGGGACGTTGCATTTTCAGGCACACCCCGTATCTCACCTATCTGATAACTTATCAAAAAGGAGAAAACTGTTCCTTATATGATATTCTCCGTAGAATTCAGTGCCGTTTTCAGTGTAAGTATACGGGTCAGGTCAAAAAGTTATCGGACCCTACTTTATTTTTTAAATGGGACGCTCTGTAGATTATTAATTATATTTATTAATATAAGCTTTCCAAAGATGTATACAGGTATACAACTTTCGTGTAGTCATGGTACCTACCATCAAATAGCTCTTACAATAATAAAAATTGACCAAAATACTGATCTTCAATTGTCTTTAGCTCCGAAACTATTAACGTTAAAAGTGTACCTTACATCAGAAGCGTTTAGAGTTTTCGAAGTTAAAAATGCAATAACACCCGGGCGTTCCGTTTAAAATAAGCAGAATAACCATAATTTTTTCGCGTAGTTTTTTCATTTGATGTTCACTTGTTTTTATGATAAATTGCACTTATTCCTCTCTAAAAACCCTACAACTTTTATTTTTACTATTTTTTAATATCTTTTAAAACAAAGAAATTATAACAGTGTTTACCCTTTGTTGGAAAACCCCGAAATTACTTATTAAGTCGCCTTATTTACATTTATAATAGTATACCGAGTAGGAATGACGAAGATTTTCGCTGTATGGACAATCGACTGCCGTTTCCGGTTTAACAAGAAATGCTATCAACTTTAATATTTTAAATGGAACACCCTGTATATTGATTTATTTTTGAATTCTACACTAAATTCTATACATAAAACATGTATCATACCCTACGTCAATTCCCGAAAGTTTTCGAGAAAATGGCGAATGAAACTTTAAAAATTTCAATGAATAATTCCGTTTTTTGGAAAAACAAATGAAGACAGTTCCAATTTAATACTGTAAATAGTGCTTGTTATGCAACTCATTGCATCTAATGTGACAGTTATGATACTTCCGGTTTACCCGGAAACGCAGTGAAAAATCACTTTCAAAGGATATTTTATCGTTTTATTTTAATGGGACGACCTATAAATTTACTCAACACCTAAATCTTCAAGCAATTTCAAATACTTTTGTGTATCACACCCTATACCTATATCAAGAATTTTCGAGATATTTCCAATTGAACTATACAATTACCTTTTTAACGCTTGGGCTAATAAATGGCAAATATTAAATTTTTGGTCTAAGGCGGCTTTGAAACAATACATAAGTATATGGCCATCGTTCTTATAATAGGCAGATAGTTCGCTTTGAGAGTTAAACGGTAATTATACCTAAGTTTTCGAGATTTTCGGGGATAATACCACGAGTGCTTAAAAATTTCCGATAATTTTTCACGAATGCATGTTTTTTTATAATTTTGTAGAGAAATGACTGAATATTAAATATATACTTATTGCAAGTTCAGAAATTTGAATTTTTGTAACAAATTGAACACAAAATGAATAATAATATACTAATAAAATTATTTGTCTAAATATTGAAAAGTACTTAATATAAATCTAAATATTCAATTTTAATTATTGATTGTATAATAAAAGGTACAGTTGTGATAATTATTAACCACATTGTTGTTTTGCGACGACGTAGAAGATGCCGTCAAACCACTACTTGTGCTGGGTGATGCTGCTACAGGGGCTGGATGCACGTGGTGTTGAGGTGGTTCTTTTCCATTTGCAAATAATTTGATAGGGATTTCGCATTCGAATGACCTGTAATTTTTATCAAGTTTTGCTCCGACACTCCGCTTGTGGCCAGCTTGGACACGGCAGTAGCTCTGAGGGAATGGTTGGTAAATTTTTTTGTGGTATTGAGGCCTGATTTCTGTGCTTGTTTTTGTGTCGTTTTCTCCTACTGGACTGTTTTTGAATTTTTCCGGAAATTTTCCAATGGGGGTTTGGCGTCAAAAATAGTCGAGTGTTGGAGATACTTTTCCTTTTATCTTGTAATTCTTTATAAATTCTTACTGGGCAAAAGCTGGGACTTCTCTCGTTTCTCACCAACCACTTCGAATCGGCGAGTTTTCGGCCACCACCTTGACATGTTTTAGGAAAAACAGGGTTGTATTGAATTCTACCTGTTTTTCCTCCGAAGTTGACAGTTTCTTATTTGAAAAAAGTTGTTTCGGCTCTTGCACCTTCTTCTCCTCTCCAGGCTAATTCATAGGACAACAGAAAAAAAACACTTCTTTTGTAAACCCTCTGGAGTTAATTCATCACAAGCTTCGATTAGATTTTTTAATTCATTGTATGTTAAAAAACGGCCGATTCTCTGGTTTTGCCTTCAATACCTTGCAAATGTCTCCTTTGGGCATTTTTTGCGTCTCGGGCCGATTTGAATTCGATCTGCTCGAAGGGATTTATTTTAATTTTGTATTCATTGAAATACCTTTCCATCAATAATTTCGCCGTCACATTCCAAATAATTTTTACCGTGCCTTCTTTATATTCCTCCCCGTTTATTTTTCGCATATTGTAGGTCCAGCTTTTCAAAATCATTGCTAGTTGGGATACTAGAGTATCTTGGTCAAACGTATAGTTTTTTTCATCGCAGAATGACATAAACTGTCTCCAGATGATCTTCTTGGATTTAACGGTGTTTCTTGGTTCGCTTCCAATTATATTTTCATCAATTTCCTCTTCTTGAACTAGCCCAAAGCGATTATTCATATTGACAACTTTTCAAAAATGTTTGAAAGATACTTAAAAAAAGCAGGTTACATATTGTCAAGATTTCATTTTTTTGGTTAGGTATGTAACCACACCTAACCAGGTGAGTGGAAACACCATGTTTCCTAGACGACGTGGTATTTCCGCTATAATTTTTCGAAAACATCACCAGTCTTACTTACTAAATTTGTACATGAGTAATTTTAATTATTGAAAATGTATTTTACTCGTGAAGAACAAATTGACATGATAATGATATACCGAGAAACTAGAAAAAATCGCAAGGAAGCCAGAGCATTATACGTACAGCGATTTCCGAATCGCCAATATCCATTAGAGTCATACGTTCCTAGGTTAGAAAAGTATTTAAAATCCAAAGGGAATCCGCCAGGTGAGAATTTCATAGGTAGTCAAGAGGCTGAAACTAATACACTGACTTGTATAGCAATCGATCCTACTATATCAATACGACAAATAAGCAGTGAAATTGTGCCTTTAAATCATTCAAATACCAAATCCATCACCACTAATATGAAGCGGATTATCAGAGAAGATGAATCCCGATTTACCAATATGGGAATGTTTAACCACAATAACACCAGGTACTGGGCTAGAGAAAATTTGCACTTGGTAAGGGAAGGGGCATTCCAAGAAAGATTTGGTGTTAACTTCTGGTTTATAGTACTAGGAACTTGAAAAATAAGTTCAATTTTTTTGATGAGCCCCTGGATGCAGAACATTATTTGCAATTCCTCCAAAATACAATAAAGGATTTTATTGACAATTCACGCATTGTTTATTACAATCAAGTATATTTTCAGCAAGATGGGGCACTTGCACACAATTCCAGAGTAGTGACTAACTACCTGAGAGAAAAATTCGGCGACAATTGGATAGGTACAAATTAGATTTTTTATATTGGGGCTACAATAAACAAAAGGTCTACAAAACACCATTAGAAAATCGTGCGGAGTTTATTAATCGAATTATAAGGGAAGAAGAATTCGTATGTGCCATGAAGTTAATTGACAACGTTTTGAAGACCTAGTCTATGGATGACTTTTTTCTTGGTTTTTTATTACTCACGTAGCGTTATTATTTCTATTTACTATTTCGTGTTTTTCCTTGAGTTAAGAGGATTTTTTATGTTTGTATACCGGGTGTCCGGGAAAATGTGGGAGATCTCTCGGACTCAGATAGAACATTAAAAAATAAGATGACAAGTTCCCATAAATTTTTTTCCTAGCGGCCCTCCCTAGGGAGATAGACAGCTACTCATAAAAAAAGACGGCCCCCTAAAGAACCCCACTGGAAATCGGTTTTTCTAGAATAACTTTTAAACGACTCAATATAATTTAACGAAAATTTAATATGATAGACAGTAGTAAGGACCTCTCAAAATACTCCCTTAAAACATAATTAGCTTGTTTAGTTTACCAGGGACGGACTAGATTGTACATTTTAACGCTCAAATTTTTAACACCCTGTATGATAAGGAGTTAAAAAAAATAAATTTGGATACCTTGAACATTAAGCTAAAGAAAAGGTACTCTTGTTCATTGTCGATAAAATGAACCGTTTTCGAGAAAAAAAATAATAAAAGTATTAATGTTTTATTATTGTTTAATTATCAGTATTAAAGAATGCACTTTTTTACAAACGTTACTATGGTACGAAATAAATAATCTCGCATTGACGTGTGCATTTGAAATCTTCTTGACACGTTGATCTTTTTGTACCTACTTCGATATTAATTTATTAAATTTTGAATACCTTCAAAATACAAGAGTTCTAACCACACTACACCACAACTTGTTACGTTCTGGACGCGCGTTTCGCTAACCAAGTTAGCATCATCAGCAGATGATATAAACAGTTTATATCATCTGCTGATGATGCTAACTTGGTTAGCGAAACGCGCGTCCAGAATGTAACAAGTTGTGGTGTAGTGTGGTTAGAACTCTTGTATTTTGATCTATCTTCCACCACAGGTTCCAGTGTTAGGACTTTGAATACCTTGGTAAATTTAATTCGATAATGGGATACACATTTAGTGAGTATGCAGATATGCATCTTATGTACGGACTTGCATCTTGCAATGCTTATGAAGCAAGAAGGTTGTATGGAGAAAGATATCCTAATCGCAATATTCCAAATGAGAAAACATTTCAGCGAATTGACCAACGTCTAAGAGAAACTGGTGGGCAATTCTCAATTAATAAGGTAACATTATTGACGTTCATTAATTATTTTTAGGAAGTTTTGGGAAAAGGAGTACTGATGCTGGTGTGAGGAGAACAGTACGTACGGTGCAATTGGAGGAAGATATTTTGGATACTGTAGCTGATACTCCCTCAATAAGCACTCGAATATTAGCCGCGCAGCTTCATGTGTCAAAAAGTACAGTTGCTGAAGTACTTAAAGAACAGTTGTTATACCCTTATCATCTGCAAAAAGTGCATCAACTACTTCCTGAAGATTTTCCTCGAAGAATCCAGTTCGCAAACTGGTTGTTAGATCAACAACGAACAAACCCAAACTTCATTAGCATTATTCTTTTTACCGATGAAGCAGGATTTACCAAAGATGGTATTGTAAATTTACATAACTCGCATGTATGGGCTGATGAAAACCCTCATGCCACTGTCGTTCATCATCATCAACATCAGTTTCAATCCATTAATGTTTGGGCAGGAATAATCGGCAATTTTTTCATTGGACCATGCGTATTACCGGCACGATTGAATGGTGAACTTTATTTAGAGTTCCTTCAGAACGCTTTTCTAGATTCAATAGAGCATTTGCCACTTGAAACCCGCCAAAGGATGCATTTTATGCATGATGGAGCCCCACCCCATTTTAGCGTTGCTGTACGGGACCACCTAAATAACGTCTATGGAAACCGTTGGATAGGCAGAGGAGGTCCCATTGCCTGGCCTCCACGGTCTCCCGACCTAACGCCAATGGATTTCTACCTGTGGGGTCATCTCAAAACCTTGGTGTATTCCTCTCCGGTTGCTACTAGGGAGGAACTTTTACAGAGAATCACGTTTCATTGCGATATGATAAGGAACAATGCTGGGTTGTTGTGGCGAGTACAGCAGTCCTCTATTCGTCGTGCCCGCGAGTGCATCACAAATCACGGAGCACATGTTGAACCCACTTATGAAGTTTTTAATTGACTTTTTTCTATTTAGCGTATTAGGTTGTTCAGGATCAAAACATATTTAATACTCCCAAAGTTGTATTCTTTTATTATTTTTTTTCTCGAAAACGGTTCATTTTATCGACAATGAACGAGAGTACCTTTTCTTTAGCTTAATGTTCAAGGTATCCAAATTTATTTTTTTTAACTCCTTATCATACAGGGTGTTAAAAATTTGAGCGTTAAAATGTACAATCTAGTCCGTCCCTGGTAAACTAAACAAGCTAATTATGTTTTAAGGGAAGCATTTTGAGAGGTCCTTACTACTGTTTATCATATTAAATTTTCGTTAAATTATATTGAGTCGTTTAAAAGTTATTCTAGAAAAACCGATTTCCAGTGGGGTCCTTTAGGGGGCCGTATCTCCGTAGGGAGGGCCGCTAGGAAAAACATTTATGGGAACTTGTCATCTTATTTTTTAATGTTCTATCTGAGTCCGAGAGATCTCCCACATTTTCCCGGACACCCTGTATAATACTTAAATTAGTGTTTTGTGGCGTAATGACAGTTGAAGCTACTCAGTAATGTCCTTAATAAATACCTATTTAAGTAGACTGGCAATATCTCTTATGCTAAATAATAAACAATGATTAGTTATACAGACATTTTGTTGTTTATTTATATTTATAAGGTTAACTAATTTTTCGTTTTTACTCAATTTACATTGCTGCCAAGTACAAAATATGCTTAGCCTTACAGATAACATATCATAGGCATTTTGTTCCTTTTTTATATGTTAAGAACTCAATTTAGTATCATGTGAAATTCAAAAACCCAGTCTTTTCTTAGTACCTATATTTGATGACCGCAAAACGTTAAATACTCTATTTGCAAAAATAGTTTTGAGAAGGACGTTTGCAAATTCTAATAGCTTGTTTTTTTTATTCGTACATTGAACAAAACAATAATTCTGAACTAAAGTACCTACTTTTAAAATTAGAAGGTGAATAAAAGAATGGCAGCTGCGGTGTTTCACAGCCACCTTGGATCAGAAATTTAATATTTATCATTTATAGAAGATGAAAGAAGTTAGAAAGGTAATTGCATAGTGTAAATGGAAATATCTCGAAAAGTACTTGATATAGGTACAGGGTATTACACACAAAAATATTTAAAACTGTTTGAAGATTTAGATATTGAGTAGGTTTATAGGTCGTCCCATTAACCCAGATATGCCTAAAGTTTTGACATTAAAAAAAAATCAAATATTCTTATAGAATTTTTATTTAAGACTTATAAAATAATAATTTTTGTAACAAAACATTTTATTTTCTTTTTGGTTGATAAAAAAAATGGTGTACTAAATATAGTACACTAGGAAAATAGCAGGCAGTTAGGTTCACTTTGTGTGATATGACGCAAAACATTTTACATGCACCCCAACATTGCATTTTTGGCATCTAGTTGTAGTGCGATCATGACAATGACCGCATCTTGTTTGTTTTGGCTGCGGAATCACATAGTGATCATAACGATCCCATCTTATGTCCACATTTTCCAATGCCGATGGTCTGCCTCTTGAAAATGATGGTGGTTTTTTATTTTGTGTTAACAATACCGTTGCGATTCGCTTTCTAAATTTCAACTGGTCCATATCACCACCATTTTTGCGGTGTAAATGCCATGCATTTTGAATAGCCAAATCGATGCAATGGGTGAAAAGCGGAAAATACCACTTTTTACCTCTTACAGATATTCGGTATAGCCCAATGTTCTGGTCCGATCGGTCTACGCCGCCCATATTTCTATTGTATAGGTAAACTAGATGAGGTTGTTCAATCTGAAATCAAAAATATAATATTTAGAAAACTTTTTACTTTATACAAATTTAGGTTTATTGTTTACCTGAACATGTTTATTTTTCTTTCGGGAAAATCTTTTTACTTTGTGAATTGGCTTGACTCCAGCATGATTTGAACATAAACTTACTAAATTGTTGTCGTTCCATTTTACGGCAATTATATTCTGGTCAGCAATTTTAGAAAAGTCATATGAACCTCGATCTTGCTTCTTTTTTGAGTCGACCAACGGATTACCAGATAAACGGTTTTCTCTTAGGGTACCTGTAGCTTGAAAGCCCATATCAGTGAGCTTTTCCATTAGCGGGATTGTTGTAAAAAAGTTGTCGAAGAATATATGTAATTTTTGGTCTGGCCATTTTTTTCGCAGAACTTCGGCGTATTCCAATACAACCGCAGCACCGACACCATAATCGCTATAAGCCTCACTTATATTAGTTGAAGCTCCTTGATAAGGCTCAAACCAGTTTACATACCCTAGCCTGGTTGCTCCTACCCATAGCTTATACCCGTATCTTATTGGTTTTCCGTGTATAAATTGTTTGCAACCGTGCCTCCCAAAATAAGGCACCATTGCCTCATCAACACAGTGATTCTGCTCTAAGTCACTTTTCTCCATAAACTTTTGGTTTAGATAGTCAAATAATGGTCGTACTTTAGAAAATCGATCGGATTTATCTAAGGATTGGTTGTCTTTGAAATGAATGTTTGTCAAAATATATTCAAACTTATCTCGTGTGATGGATTCCGAAATAAGTGCGTTGTGACCATCGCTTTCTCTTTCCCATTCTTCTTCTAGGAACGCAAATATAGCCACTGAGTACAAGAACGCCAATAAAAGCTTTTATTTCACGCTTTGATACTGTTTGCACGTGATTTTTTTGACCAGCATACTTGTTAGTTTCAGCAACTATAAGATCTAAAAGCTGGTCTTCAAAAAAATCCTCAAAAAGTTCTAATGGAGATTTTATATTTCCATTTGTAATATGGTCATTAGTATCAATAATACTATTTGAATAATCTGACGGCACCAGTAAATCTTCTTTGGTCCAATTGTAAACTTTTTTTTTCTTTGCAAAAGATTTTTTGACTTTCAGTTTTTCTAACGGCTTTTTAGAAATCAAACTAGCTAATGGTAACTCATCTTCTGAAGAAAAGTCGCCATCGTCGTAGAATTGATGTAGATTTACTTCGGCAGGCGCTCGAAGCTGCGACCCTGGCAAATTACCCAACTCAATGAAATTTTCATCGCCTGAATCCTCATCAGTGATTTCTTCGTTTTCTGGAGGAAATAGAGTTATTCCAGACGTTCTTTGCAAAACATCATCGTCAACCTCAAGCATGCTTAGTGCCTCATTTAGTGAAAATCCTCTAAAATAGATACAATCCATTGTAATTTTGTATAGTAGTTACAAATACATGTTATGTAGTACTTTCAAATAACGCGGTACGACCAGAAATATAGCAAATAAATAAACTATCACATCCACAATGACGTAGTTCTACTCAATCAATAAAAATATTTATTAGAAAAATAATAATTTGCGTGGAAAATAAAATATATACCAAAATCCATATATGACGTGTTTATGCCTAGCGTACTATATTTAGTACACCCGAAAATATGGCGACGAAAAAGATACCAAATGTAAAATAAGGTTATCTCTGTGATTTGTATCATAAAATAATATATTTTAGCTTTCGGATAAACCGGTCAAAAACAGTTAAAATGTATTCTAACATTTAAAAAAATACTTACTTCACAAACCGAACGCCGAAGTCACTCATTTTTTCAATTTACAGAACTTTCTAATTCCACAAGGCCACACTGTTAGCCTAACTCCGAAACAAACACGTGTATAGCTCGACTCTTACATCCACAATGACAATTCAATCACGCCACCTTCAAGTGGCGACATCTGGTATCCCGTTTTAATACTTTGATAACTGTACTATATTTAGTACAACAGGCATATCTGGGTTAAAATAAAACGAGAAAATATCGTTTGAAAGTGATTTTTCACAAGGGTTTCCGGGTAAACCGGATGTATCTTAACTGTCACATGTATGCAATTGATTACATAACAAACACTATTTACTTCATTTGTTTTTCCAAAAAAACGAAATTATCTTCCTCATAAGTAACCATATATCAGTGTAAAATTTCATGTTAATAGTACTTATCTTGAAAAAGTTACAGCCTTGTTAGTAATTTCGTGTTCACCCGGTATATAAAATATATTTTCAACATTTCTAGAAAAGTACGAGGTCCACTAAAGAATTAAAAAAAACATACATTTTAATACCCTATAACTTGAAAACAAAACTAATGGTATCGCCTATTTATGTAAAATTGTTTCTTTATTTTTATGAGTTAAATCATCATTGGACAAAACTTAGTTACACCCTGTATCACCAACTTCTCAACTGATGATAAAGTATCCTCCTTAACAGCGTTAATTTAACTAGTCACACCTTTTTTCTACATCGACTTAAATTAATGAATGGACCACTCATCCGAATGGCATCTATTGTAGTGAGCACGCATGTTTGATTTTTGATGAAACTCTTTACAGCAACGCTGGCATTTGAATTGGGGTACTTTGCCGCACTCGTACTTTTTATGGCTCGCCAAGGTCCTCTTATTTTTGTAGGCCCTCTGGCACGCATTACACTCGAATGATGGACCTAAAATAAAATATGAACTGTTAGTTATACGTTTAGTTGGGTTTGAAATTAGTGGGTATAAGGAAAAAGCTAAACTATACAGGATATATATGATTCCTTTTTGAATTCGCAATTATTTTCTGATTATTTTTGCCTAATAATTTCCAATACCCATCCCTATCGGTTTTCGAGTTACTAATTACACCAGCCTGAATACAATTTGTTATCAAGCTATTTTAATTTTGTTCTCTTAATTAAGAGTTATATTTATCTTAATTAACCCATATTATTTTGTTA
This sequence comes from Kuschelorhynchus macadamiae, assembly GCA_030620095.1. Lineage (NCBI taxonomy): Eukaryota > Metazoa > Arthropoda > Insecta > Coleoptera > Curculionidae > Kuschelorhynchus > Kuschelorhynchus macadamiae. The sequence continues at coordinate 271,282 of JAUTXW010003087.1, forward strand.
ATTAATATCAAGTTATTATCTCCAAATATCCAAAATAATTAAGAGAGACGCGTTAAAACCTCGTTTCAAATTGGACATTGATTGGTGGATCTACCAGCAATAACTAGACCACAGCTGGGATTCTCAGAGATTCGGTTTATTTAGAACAGAGAGCGACATTATTTAACGTTAACGTGATATTCAAACGGGCGTTGTTTATTTAGTTTTCCAGTTCTATCAGTGCTTCGTTGTGCACTTTCTATAAAAAATGTCTAGAAGGTTTTCTAAGAATAAACTCGATGACTTTTGTCGTATTTTTGGACAGTTTATAATGAAAAGTTTAAAAGAAACATTACTGATTTTTATTACGCCTTCTTCATTTAAAATTGAGACTGATAGATAAAAATGGTGGTGATTCTAAAGACTTGTATGAAACATTTCCGGGTCTTTCTGAAGCTAAACTAAAACAAGGCATTATTGTTGGGCTGCAAATTAGAAAATTATTCAAAAGTAAGATAGTTATGCCGAAAGAGGAAAAAGAAGAATGGATATCTTTAAAAGAAGTTAAAACTATAAAGCCCCAGAATTTAAAAATATTGTTGAAAACATGTTGGATTAACTTAGGAAGTTAGGCTATAATATGAGCATAAAAATTCACTTTCTATATGCTCATCTTGACTATTTTCCGGATAACCTCGGTGATGTCAATGAAGAGCAAGGGGGTGCTTTCAACAAGAAATTAAAGATACGAAAAGGTGATATTTAGGGCGTTGGGATAACAAAATGATACTCTTGGATGCTTAAAGGGGACCATCCTACATCAAAATATAAAAGAAAAACAAATAAGCTTTTCCGGAAAAAGAGAAATATTTTCCAAGAAAATACAGGATCAATGAATATTTTTTTTAATACTTTCGCGGTTTTATTATTTGTTCTGTTATATGGTTATATTCTTTTTCTTGTTTATCTTAAATGTTTTTAAATATTCTTACTTTTTATTTTGTTGTAGTATTATTTAAAAACGTTACGTGAAAAAAAAATATAATAGATTTGAAATCATCATCACTTACACACCCAATATCACTTAAAAAATTCAATTCACGTTTTTTAAGTATTTAAATATAGGCCTGTGTTTTTGTACATATTTCTGTTAAGAATATAGCTCGAATTAAACGTTTATTACTGCGGTATCTGGATTCATAGAAAGTTGAAATTTTGTCAGTAGCTTACCAAGATCCTGTGTGTTCGTCTTGTATAGAAAATTTTTTCCTGGGTTATAGAGGGTTGCTTAAAATTTGGGATTTTATTGCCAGATACAAAAATGGTAAGAAGTGTATTTTTTTAATGGAACGCTCTGTGTAATATCAAATAATTTGGAAATGCAATCATATAACATATTCCTATACCTAAATAGTAGGGTTTTGGAGCAGTTTCCTGTAAAAATCGGATTATTATATTTGTCTTAGGTAGGGTTGAAATGTCGTAATGAAAAAAATCATTATAAAAATTTGACAATTGTTTATTCTTCATGGACAATGTGACCTAAAATTTCTACGATTAGAAAATAATTTCATTAATTATAGCTCAAAGCAGAAAATGGAACGACATTTATTGAAGCTTGTAACTTCTGAAGAAGACAATATCAAAAATATTTTTGCCTATTTTTCTTCATTTTGTCGTTGCATTTGTAAAATTTAACAGAAAAATGTGTTTGCAACTGAATAATGTTTCTTCTCTATTGGAAAATTTTGTTGTGTGATGATTATTTTCAAATCCTTTTCTCACATTATTAAAGTTTCCAAAAGACTGGGTACAGGTCGTTAGCAATAAATAAAAGTCACCATCATACGGTTTTTTAATGATTTATTAATGGTCTATGATAACTATTTTGACTAGAGCATAATTTATTATATAAAAAACTTTAAATCGTTACTTATACTTTGCTTAAACTGATGTTATCATTTTGCACCTTTTTAAGACTATGCTGGAACGTGGCTGTCATAAAGTTGTGCACTACGTAAAATAACAGTTAGTAACATTATCTAAAGAACATTCCAAACTTGGTAAGAGACGAGTTTTTATTCATTTTCATTTCATTGAATACTTAATAATGTTTGATAACCACGAATTTGAGGCTCCTAGAAATCTAGGAAGCAAGTAATCCTTTTTTAATTGTATTTTTAAAAGCTTTTTGAAGTCAGCTAAAATTTACATTCTACACGTGCACAAAAAATTGTTATAATGCTTTTCTGATAATATCTGCAAAAATATTTCAAATAGTACCATTGTCCAAAGATAAAAATGAAGGTGAGAATATTCTGAACTGAAATAATTTTTTCTTAAAGGCGATAGTTTTTTAGATGCATTGATTGCAATTTACGGATAATTTTCTTCCATTGGCATCTCAATTCAACAGAAAAACCTTATTAACCGATTTTCAGTTGTTTTTTTCATAAACATTTTATAACATAAGAAATATCTCGGTAAGTTTGGTATTTAAAGCGTTTTTTTTTAATTCTATGAACAATAGAGACGTAAAGCCAGTTCACATCCCATGAAGGGTATTAAATTTCAAAAACACTACTTTTGCAACAGCCTGTAATCTTAAAAAAATGACAGGCTTTTTGCACCTTGGAAATTCATCTCTATCTGCCAATTATTGCCTAACAAGAAAAATAAAAAAAAATTATTATATGGAATCATCCTTGATACAGGGTATTCCTAAATGTCAAGTAAATATTATCCTTGGATCATTTGATGAAAAAAAATTAATATAAATATATGTCCGCAAATGCTTTATTTTCGAGATATAAAGTGTTTTTTTGTAATTTCGAAACAGAAGAGAATTTTATTTAAGGTTTGGAACAATCGCATGGAGTTTTAAAGATCCAATTTTGACCAATAGTTTTTATTTCAAACATGGGCGTAGTAGGTATAAGGAAAAATCCTGACTTTCTTAATAAAAAATGGTACACAATATAAGGCAGGAAACCATTTTTGTAGAGTTTTAAATAGTTTTGACTCCAACTAAAACTGGACCATAGTGCCGGAGCCGTGAGTCAAAATAGAATTTATTTTTTTTTTGGAAAAGACACACACGCTATCAATTTCTAAAAAAATCAATGGTTTACTATTTTTTATTAAAAAAGTCAAGATGGTTACCCTTACCTACGCCCATGGTTTAAATAAAAAAATGTTAAATACTATTATTATATACTATTGTTTTGGAATGAGTTGAAAAATATATAATTTAAAATATTGAGACCATGCATCTTGAAAGCAAAGGTCACATATTTACTTTTTTTCTTAAAATAATACAGGGACCCTCTTTAATATCTACTGGTCACTTATAAAGTCCCTGTATTTGAAAATGTGAAAATCACGGCTAAATAAACAGACAATGTTTTCTCTTTAAAAAAAATGTGCCAAGTGAAAATATACAATTTTTAAAATATGTAGCTTGATGCTAATGAGCCTTTACAGGCGTTGTTTTCTCCTAAAAAGGCACCCGAATTTACATAATTACTAAACCTAGAGAAAAAAAATTGGAAACGGCCTTGGCAAAAACTTACAATAAATCTTTGACGTTTAAATTAGTTTCCATTTTACAGGGGGCGATGGAACAAATGTATTCATCTAATCTTAAGTTAATTTCACCCTGTGTGTTCTATAAAGAATGTTGGAATTAGAAAGCATAAAAAATAATTGTTAAGTCAAATGTAGTTAAGAAATTTGATCATAGTAAAGAAGTCATAAAGAGACATGTCAATAAGGAAAAAAATCAAATTCTTACAAAAAAAGCGAATTTTTCGAAAAAAACTCAAAATATTGAAGAATCGCTGAAATCGTTTTTTGCAATTTTTATAAGGATTGTTTTAATCTAGCAAGCAAGGAAAATAAAAATCGTTATTGTAAATTTTCGGAGCAAATAAAATCTTCAAAAAAGCGGTCTGAAGAGGGCTTTTTTTATAATTTTCCACCCCCTGAGAGCCTACAAAAAATATTTATATGAAAGTAGGATTTTTCCTAAATATTTACTTGGCGGTAAATTTAAAAACGCGACAATACAGTATGCTATACCCTGGAGCTCGAGTTCCCTCTAGAAAAACTGTTTCATATAAAGTAAAAAACCATGCAAAAAGAAAATCACTGCATAGACAAAGAAGACAAGCAAAATTAAACTTGGACGAGGAATTAACTATATTATTACACTTTGAAGGCCAATAAATATTTCCAGAGGTAATCTAAAAGATTAATTAAAACTAATTTTTGGAGAATCTACGCAGATCGATTCCTGACGTCTCTATAATAACAGGAAAATCTTGGTATTATATCCGTTCGGTGCTTAAGAAGCATCAATACTATACGTTTAAAACTAGACCGGTACAGTTGTTAACTGACAATCATTTTAATTAACGCCTCCAATTCTGCGAGATAGAACACCATCCGAAGCAGTTTCCCATAAATACCTCTCAACAAATAGTTTGGCACCAAGATGGAGCACCACCTCACAATAGCCGAGATGTCAGAAACGTTCGATATGGTTTGTGGATCGGTAAACATGGTAATATCCATTGGCCAGTCAATAGTCCGGACCTTACAGCACTGGATAATTTTTGGTTGGGATATTTAAAAGTTTACCTTAATAGAACGGACAACATAGATGAATTGCGGCAAAAAATAGATCAATTTTGAATACAGAATGTCCCATTTTCACTACCAATGCTTTCAGAAAATGGGAAAGAGTTTTCCAAAATTGCTTGGATAATGGATGGGGTCAAAACATTAAAAATTTATTAAATTAAAACGGACCAAAATAAAATTTAAACTTCACATACAGAGGATTTAGAATATCCTCAACTACTATTTATTTCAACATATTGCTATATCTGCAATATTTTGACAGATGTAAAATTTATCTACACTCACAGGCAAAATAATCGATCCACGCAAATTTTTGACGGATTTCAATTGCAATTAACTTTTTTATTTAATGCAGGATTTTAATGAATTCTGAAGAATATTTTAGTAATAAAACGATCATCTCGTTCATTCGTACATCTTTTCCTACCACAGTGAGTCCTTCTGCTGTACTCTCCATGCTGATTAAACCGATTTACAGCCCTTTGTACTTTACTTTTTGTGACATTTAAAACTCTTGCCACGTAATACTGTGATCGTCCTTCTTGGATTAAAGCAATTGCACACTTATTTAAAAAAAATAATTTGATTACCTTTGAAAGTCATAAATGACATTTCCAGGTATGGCGTTATTTCACGAAACTGTCACAGCCACCTTGATTTATATCTTAGTTCACCTTAGTTGTTCGCACAAAAAGATTAATAAAAATTGCAACATTTTTTTTTTTAAATTCATGTATTCCAGCAAAATAAAGATATCGATGTGAACCAAAAACAAAAATGGTGAGAATAGATGCGACTTTAAAACCAAAACTTCATTTAGACCAATTTACTATTACTCCACTCCATAGAGGCTCGTAAACTTATTGTAAAAAACGTCTTTTTGTTTAGTCCTGTATATTATATACGTTGGTATATTTTTTTAAAAATGTTTAACATATGGGGGATTCTCAATTAGTTCATCTAAAATGTTCTTCAAAATTCATTAAAATCCTGCATTAAATAAAAAAGTTATTTGCAATTAAAATTCGTCATAAATTTGCGTGGATCGATTATTTTGCCTGTGAGTATAGTTCAAAATAACTCCTAATGAGCTACAAATAAAACGAATGGCTTGCTCCCCAATTTTCCTGAGAGTAGATCCTCCATAGACTCGGCTATTAAAGTGTGTGCAAACCCATATCACCCATAATATCTTGATTTTGATACTCCAAGACGAATCCTTCCCAATCTTTGCTTGATATATGATGACGTAGAGCCAAATGTCTTTTCATACTACTTCTCCTTATAACACTCTTGCCGCATTGTTGAAAAGAGCATGTCAACACATTCGTAGAGTCACAATCATACTTTTGGTGGATGTAAAAGGAGATTTTCTTGTAGTATTTTTTATTGCACCTAAGGCAGGTGTATTCCTCGTGTGGATATTGTTCTAAAAAATAGAAGGTTGATCAATGTTGTAGGAATGTTAAAAAAATATGATTCTCTTATGTACAGAATGGTAAGAAGATATGAAAATTTTATAGTTTTATATCGTACGGTTACGGTAGCTAAAAAAGAACCTGGTAACTTATTAGCATTTGCAGATGACACTCAAATTTTTCATAAAATTAATTTTGAAAATATAATACATTTTGTTAATTTATTAAATGAAGGCCTTTTTATTATATGTAAAAACATTGACATACAGCCATGTCAAACATGCGGCCCAGTCAGCATTTTTCTGCGGCCCAAATCAGTTTTGAAAACAGCCAGATAATGCGGCCCGCGAACAAGTTGAAAACTGTTTTTGAAAGCGCGCACCGCCGCAATAACGGTTGGTATAATAAAATTGTACATAGTGCCATCTACGTTTAGGAGGATGTACTACACACACTCAGCCCAAAAAAACCTAAAGCCAAACGTTATCTGGCTTGTTCCATGAAATTCTATCGCGCAAAAATACAGATGACGCTATCTGAACATTCTGGAAAGAACTCGAGAAATCACAATCCGTATATAAACGGTGCTCGATTGAGTTCAGTCATTCAATGTCAGTTATGAGTCAGTTACGATAGAGTTTCGAGTTGAGTTGGGCACTTATTGTTACAACATTTAACAGTACTTATTATAATTTATTTCGGATACAGTTTTTAACATGCCTCTTGCAAAACCAAGTGGAAGTAAGAGGAAACTTGTAGATGAGCATCGTATCTGTCAAGAAAAGTGGGAATTAGAGTTTTTTTGCTGTGAAGTGAAAGAAAAAATTATTTGTTTGATTTGTAATAGTACAGTCAGTGTCCCAAAATTATATAATATAAAACGTCACTATGATATTCATAAAACTATGTTTGATAAGGATACAGGCATGGTCAGAAACGAAAAGTTAAATAACTTAAAATCACGGTTGAAAGATCAGCAGCTTATGTTTACACGTCCAAACCAAGAAAATGAATCTGTCCTTCAAGTGAGCTGCGCACTGTCGGAGTTGATCGCGAAACACTCAAAACCATTTATTGAAGGTGAATTTATAAAAGAGTGTAAAGACCGCGGAGTCCCGGGAGCGTGAAGGCATTTCAAAATATATCCTTGTCCAGGAATACTGTCGATGAAAGAGTTACTGAGTTGGCTGCCAATATATGTGATCAGATAAAAACAAAATCAGACTCTTTCAGTGCATTTTCTATTGCCTGTGACGAAAGTACGGATGTGTGTGGTGTGGCGCAACTCTGTTTTTCTTCGTGCGGTTGATACAGATATCAATGTGTATGAAGAATGCAACAGACGGAGCTCCTTCAATGACTGGAGTAAAAAATAGCTTCGTTAAAATATTACAGACAAAGATCAGAGAAACGGGCAGTGACAAACCAGATTTTCGTCATATTCGTTGTATAATCCACCAAGAAGTTTTATGCTCAAAAGTGATCAAGTTGCAAAATGTTTTAAAGTCAGTGAAAAAAATTATAAACTTCATAAGGTCAGGAGGCCTTAATCAGCGACAGTTTTCTGCATTTTGACGTGATTTAGAAAGTGAGTACACTAGTGTACCATATTATGCAGAGGTGCGATGGCTTTCGTGTTCTATGGTACTCGACCGGTTTTGGAAACTCAAAGAAGAAATACGCGTTTTCATGGAAACAAAAAGAGAAGATGTCAGCTTATTATGATGTACCTTTTATACAAGATCTTTCATTTATGCTAGACATTACAAAACTCTTGTCGGACTTAAATACGAAATTGCAAGGACCCCGTCAAGCTATTACAGATATGCATGATCATGTGAAGGCTTTCAAGCGTAAGATAATGTTGTGGGAAAAACAGTTAGCAGAGGATAATCTGTCACATTTTCTGACTTGTAAGGCATATGAGGAAAGCACAAGTGTCCCAATATTATACAAGAAAACAATTTTTCTCTATTTGGAAATAATTGAGATTCAGTGTCAGACCCATTAAAAACAAAAATTTGATAGTGTTGGTACATTCGAATTTTAGTACTTGCCTATTCAATACCAAGAAATGAGAAAATGTGCCTGTAAAATCCTGTCAATGTTTGGAAGTACCTATAAGTGTGAACAACTATTTTCTTTGATGAAAGGAAGCAAGTCTCCCGCAAGATCGCGGTTGACGGACGCACATTTGGACGCAGTTTTAAAAGTTATTTCCGCCGATAAATTCGCGCCACAAATAGACAACTTAATTAAAGACCAAAGATGTCAAATATTTGGCAATAGAATCTAATGTTTGTAGTTTTTTGTAATGTCTTTTTCTCAAGATTTTCAGTAGTTTGTCTTCTTTAAGAGAAGGTTTTGCGGCCCACCTAGTCGATGGTCTTCATGCTTTTGGCCCACCGGTGACTTTGAGTTTGACATGGCTGCTTTAGTTATTTCAATGAGAAATCATGATTATATTTTTGATCAAAATTTAAATTTTAATGACCAAATTAAAAAATCCTTAAAAATACATATTTTAAAATAAAAATTTAATGCAGTTTTAAAGATTATTTTAATGCTAATCGTTAAGTATTAATAATTTATTGTTGAGTTGTTATTATAATTGTTTGTTGTTTTTTTAGATGTTTGGGTTTATCAATGTTTTAATATCCTAGGTAACTGAGTTTTTAAGATACCTTTTATAAAATAAAGGAATAATGATTCAATTCATCGCCAACTAAAAAAAAAAATGTTTTTATGGTATTTTGGCTATTTAGGACATAGAAAAATATTAGGTGTTATATATCGTTGTAATCGCAAAAAAAAATTTCTAGATACTTAAATATAGCGTTTACCATTTAAGAAAATGCTACTTTTGATAATACCTCAAAAATTAAAACATCTATATTATTTTTAGGTAGGCCGCTGGATTCTACGTAAAAAGTCATAAAACTTGTATTTAAATTTTTTTTATCTTCATAAATAACCGAGTAATACAAGATAATAAGAAACGGGAGATTTTGAGAATCACCGTGTATTTTGTAAATCAATCCAGTTAGATCTGACCGCGCTATTAAACTAAACATTAAAGAAGAGAACAGGACACGTATCTTAGTTTTTTTTGTATCTCTTACCGTTCAGCCTATACCCTGAAATATCAATGAAAAAAAAACACCCTGTACACTTGAAAGAAAATCTTTTGGTAATCTTAAGCTCTCTGTGGAAATCTTAAGCTCTCTGTGTGCACCCTTACGTATGGTTGTTTACCTCTTGGTTAGTCAACATAGAACGGAAGCTTTCACGGCGTTGGTCGATTAAGAAATCATGGTTCTTGTGATTAGACCGTGTCAAATTGGAATTACTATCCGACGTTTCGCCTTCGATTGCACGAGGCATCTTCAGGGTTCTTTACTCCACGAGATCTGAACATATAATGTTTAGCAAAACGTCGAATAGTAAATCTAATTTGACACGGTCTAATCCCAATTCCTCGGTTAGTTTAAATTTGAAGAAATTTCAAGTGTTTTATTTGACCAACCAATAACATTTAGAGTTTCTTCCGCTATGAACAATCCCTGTATTCACTAAAAAAAAATAAAAGCGTAAACTGGAGTTACTAGTTCACCAGTTATTGTTTTGGTTATGACATAATGTAATTTTGTAATTTTTAACTGTTGCTTATGTCACTTTAAACCTACAACTGTTAAGTTAGACCCGATCTAAATTTAAACTTCTTTAGTGAATACCAGTAGCGGCTCTTCCATAGGGTCATTTGGTCAATGACCCTTAAAAATTATTTCAGAAAATAAATTATTCATTTGACCGTCCTAATAGTTGTAATAAAACGCAAACCTTGGGAAAAGTTAAAAACGCTACACGTCTCGTTGCGTTCCTTAGGCGTAATAAAATACGCTATACTAAGCTAAAGCTTGACTCAATTACCCGAAGATTTCACGGCTACCGAGCGGCAGCCGAACGTGATAGCAAATGGAATATGAAATCGCGATTTGGGTCATCAGCCGGTCTCTTCTCATAATTCGATCGATCGGTCGCGGCATCACGTCGGCATGCGGAAGTTCAATTGTTCAGAGGTCGCACGGTCGATATTCTAACTCGATATTGTTTCGGACGTTTTTAATCGATCAAAATTGATTTATATACTGTGTTTTCTAATATAGTATAAATATAAAATATATAATTTTGAGAAAATAGCCGAATTCAAGGTAAGTGGTCGCAATTTGCCAGAACTAAGTATACGACAAACTAGTAAAGACAAAAATAAAGAGGTTCATCGAAACTTTCGCAAAAGTATGTACGATTGAGCTAACTGGATATGTGGTTGTAAAGTCTCTAACTCATTTTACTGTTATGTTTGTTTGTTGTTTTCTAAGGACTCATCGAACTCATTATGGTGCAAAACCGGTGTTAAAGGCTTAAATCACTTAAAAGAAAAAATAAAGAAACATGGGTTTTCTGCAGATCACATGAAATGTTCGGTGAACTATACGACAGTCGGAAGTGTTGATATTCGCACTCAGCTAGACACAGCTTATAGAAAATCCCTTAGAGCTGTTAATAAAAATGTATCCAAATATCGTTATATTTTAAACAAAATTATAGATTGTGTAAAATTTCGTGGGGTATTCGAGGTGGCATTACGTGGCCATGATGAAACGGCTTTGTCTGAAAATCCAGGGGTTTTTGGAGGGCTTATAAATTTTATTGGAGTTGGGCCAAGATAGAGTATCCGCTTTAGCAATGTTAAGTATCGAGAAATCGTTTATAAAAGAAAACATCAAGAGACTTTAAAGATAAGATATTTATTTTTATTTTATGTATGCCTATTTTTAAATTTGGTATTGACCTCCCAATATAATTCACCACGAGCCGCCACTGGTGAATACTAAAATACTGAAATTTTACTATATATTATTCACTTCAACAACTGAAAAGTCTATAAATAATTTTAATATAAGGTTTATTGACCTCTATATAGAAAAAATCAGTTGTCCATATATTACTTTATTCAAATTATTTACACATATACAAGACTGTTTCCTAGTATTTTCCCCTATTTTGTTTTTCAAGGAAAAGTTGACGTTGTGGATTAGGTGGCAACTTTAATCATGTGTTCTTCAAATTGCGGAACAGAATGCTTCATAAGTATGTGTCTCTTGACGTCATGCTTTCTTTTGGCGCTGTAAGTGCAGTCAGAGAAATTACAAGAAAACTTTCGTCCACCGCAGTCGTACTTTTGGTGTATGTACAGCGATTCCCTTTTCTCGTACAGCTTGTTGCAAGTAGGGCAAACATAATGACTATTTTTAGCTATAAAAAAATGTAGATTTGCATTGGTTAAAAAATTATTTCAATTTATGTTGCACATAATTATGGTGGATCGCATTTGTTTCGATAAGAAACTAAATATTTCTTTTAGGGTATTCACTTTTAAAGAGTACTTTGATATTTAGGATTGATTAGCAGATTATCACAGTATAATAATAATAATAATAATAATAATATTAACACGAAAGCTTTTACGGCTTGGGTCGGTCAATAGGAACTACTTTCCGACCTTTTGCCTGTGATTGCACGAGGAATTTATACCAGACCTGTAGCCACCAACGCGTGACTCACTGTCTGTTTGCAGGGTGTTCGATAATTCAATAGATTCTCTAATTTTTCGTATGGCGTAAACTCCCTATGAACTTACCAATACATGCGAACGGCAGCCAGTCTTCTTTTCGGAGAGCTGTTGGTTGAAGGTTCTGGGGTACACATTTAGAAATTAAAAGGGGTGCCACCTAATTGACTGTGACTCAGATGATCTATATTGATATTTAAATGCTAATAAAATAAAGATATGGAGGTCGTTTCAAATTTTGCAGTTACGTAGGCAAAGGATCAATGCAAGGCGGTAAAGAGCCATTTTGTGGAAAAAAAATTATATGCGACGGCATTTGCGTCAAAAAGTGATCAAAAAATGGTCGAAAATGGACAAGTCTACTTCTATTTTATAATTCTAGATTTGACTTTTTCATAAAAATTTGCATTTAGCGCCCAACTATACATATTTCCTTATTAAATTATTTAAAAATCCTATAAACTATATGTCTGCCCAAAATAAAACCCCAACTCCAAAGCGTCTTTGTTGTGCTCTTTCAAACATTAAATGCTGATTTTCACAATGCCAGTTCCTGGTATTGTAACGATTAGAAATTCCCGCACTTGAAAACATTCGTTAACCAGATAACAAGTCTGCCAAATAAATAGTTAGCATCGATTTGTTGCAAATACCACTGGGGAAACAGTGCCCGGCGCTCGGCATCGCCAGGATGAAAATGTAGCGCTATATTAAATTTGTATGGATGATACTTATATTATATTATATATAAAACATCTATCTTTTTTCTTTTCCTACTCTCTTTGTTGTATATTTTAGAGGTGAACAAATAATCAGTGCTCAACTAAATTTGCTTTTAAACGAGCAAATATCTCAAAAAAACGGTTGCCTTCTTTCTCGATATCTAACAAGCAAAAACTTATAATGATAACGATAATACAGATTTCCATATGGAGCTTACTTACCTTTGGAAATGTAAGTTCGAGGCTTCTTCAGAATATTCATTACTCTGTATAAAAAGTACCAGCATATCATATTTTTCATACGCTGTCATTATTCGAAGAAATTGATAAATATCAATTAAATAAAAATACCAAAAGAACGTTTATAAACTGCTTTATAAACCAAAAGTCGATCCAAAAACCAATGACATAGACAAATATTGGACATTTATTTTTGTTTGTCGTTATAAACAATATTCATAGCCCACTATTAAATTATGCATTTAATTTCAGAAAATTGTCATTTATTTGCCTATTTCTGAGAAAAAGTGCATACTATTATACGTTTTTGAAAAGGCAAAAAAAAAGACAACTTTTATAGTCTGTATATAAATATACAGGGTATTCCATTAAAAAAAAACAAGTAGAGTCCAATAACTTTTTGACCTGACCATGTATACTAATTCCTAAGGCGGAATTCAGCTCAACGGGAAAAGTTATATAAGAAACAGTTTTCACATTTTCGATAAGTTATCTGATATTTGAGATACGAGATACCTGAAAATGCAAAATTTTCATTTAGACCTGTATCTTAAGAACTAAAGGGGCTATACTCGAATGCGGTCTTAACGTGCGGGTCCAAAGGTCACCAACATTATGAATTAAATCAGAAAACACAGTGAATACCAAAATGTTGTGTGATTCTTTTATCGAGCTATTAAATCTCGATGGGCTATTTACAAATATACGTGGAGAAAGAAAATAGTTTTTTTCTATTATATTACGCAATATTATTAAAACAGCCACTTAATATTATTTTATATATTAAATGCCGAGGGACTAAATAAGAAAATTCGGTAAATATGTATTTGTTTAAAATTTTTTGGTTGGCAAAAACAAAAATACATAAAATGGCAAGCGCCTTATCAAAGTCGGAAGGCGGTTCGAATCAGTGCAACAATTAGGATAGGTTCTGTTTATACAGCCACTTAATGAAAGTGAGAGTTTTTTATCAATCACCAAAAATTATGAGCCCCGCTTGACCTAAAAATCTAACCACTTATACAGTGTCATTTATTTAAATGCGGGCCACACCTGTGCAAAGAAAACTTGTCTTTTTTTTGTATTGTGATAACAAAAAAATTTTATTTTGCAAAAATATTATACACTTTTGTTAAAAAGACGTAAAGATCTGAAAAAATCTCACGAGGGAAGTAATAACTAATTATATTACTTCCCTCGTGAGATTTTTTCAGATCTTTACGTTTAAGGGTCCCTAGATGCCCGAAACCATGTTTTCTCAATTCCGTCTGTCTGTAGGTATGTCTGTCCGTCAGTCTGTCTGTTCGCGGCATAGCTAAAAAACTATTTATCCGATTTCTTCAAATTTCAGTCTAAAATCAAGGGCCATGCATTATAAAAATATATATATATATATATATATATATATATATATATATATATATATATATATATATATATATATATATATATATATATATATATATATATATATATATATATATATATATATATATATATATATATATATATATATATATATATATATGCAGCCTGTATTTTTCGTTAGCCCCGAGTTTCTGGTAAAGCGATTTTACCGATTTGTATATATCGAATTTTGTCTTATAATTAATAAAAAAATTTACTTATTTTAAACACGCTTCAAAATTGGAACAAGTATTCTATAATTATTTATTTATTGCCTATAAAATTACAAATGTACTAGAAAGTAAGCAAAAAAAATTGTGTCAAATCCAATAAAAAAAATTTAAATTAAAATTCACTGGCTATATCCAGGAGCCAGTGGCAAAAGCTCTGAGAATCGGTATAAGGAATGTACAGAAACTTGTGCATGAAAAAAAAACATAATTTACTTCCGAAGATTAAGAAATCTACACCAAAAAATCCAAAGGCAAAAGACTTAAGTTACAATGCAAAAATGGATATTCATAATGCAATTTATGATTTATACACGACAAAGACTAATATAATCCTTCAGAAATTTTTAATATTATAGACTAAAAAATACCATCATCACTTAAAAAGTACTCATCTTCTGAGTCGTCCTCAAATGGAGTAATGATCATTGGTACTATTTCGACATCTAGAACTCGATTCCACCAATCCCATATTAATTTCTCCGTATGTTCCACAGATTTCTTCCAGTACTCCGGCGTAATATAATTTAATGAATCGTGCCACACAATTTACCCTTCATCTGATGTAAGACCATCGTTCACGTGTTTTTCGTAATATGATTTTGCCCCAGCTCATATTAATTAGTCTTCTGTCTTTGGCTTTTTTCGTGTACATTTATACCGATTCCCAGAGGTTTTGCTACTGTCTCCTGGATATTGTCCGGTGAATTTTCATTTTCGTAAAATTTTATTAGATTTAAGAGTGCAAATCCACGCTATAAAATTTCTCGTGTTTATTTTTCGAACTCAAACCTCAAGAGCCACTCTATAGATGACGCATCAATGTCGGAATCCGATTATTATTGAATTTTTTCCATAGTAGGCCATATAAATAAATTAACACGTTCAATATTTAATGTTATAACATATTTATGTACAAACATTACATAATATCTATATCAAATACTATGCAAATAAGTAATTTCGCTTTTAACCAAAAAAAAAAGATAAAACTAAAATTTGTTACACGAACCCACCGTAACTAACTAAGATATGCCCTAAACATACATTCCTCTTCCTTAATATCCCTCATAGTTCAAGGAAAGATCGATTTTCTCCCTTAAAATACAAATATTGTTTAAAAAATTATGTTTTTCCATTTGCCCAAATCTACTGATTACTTAGTTTTCCCAACATGATATGTATTAAAATGTTCTAAACGTTATTTAAAAGAAAAACCATAGAATATGATAAAAAATAAACCAAAGACCAGGGTAGAGATAAATGTTTATTTATCTGACGTCATTGACAACACGCGATCGGAATTCCATTTTCTGTGGCGTCATTGCGCTCTCCCTTCCTCTCCCCTCCTTAGAAAATATTGAAAACTTTGGGCCGACCTCTTGCGGTAGGGGTTCAAACTTTACCTGTTACCAACTGCAATTGCCAACCTAACGTATTCTCCTAAAAATATTCCAAGATTTTAGTAATTATATTCGGTGATAGTTTGGAAAAAAAGTACTGTTTCTCGGATCAATTTTTTTTCAGAAATGTACCTATATGTATACTCTGCAATTTGAGTATTTTGGAATTTGACGAAATTACTTCTGAGCATAGAAAAGCTCAAGGTTAGTACCGCTATTGTTTTCGAAAAATTACTATAGTTGGCGCATTACCTTTCTGGAATGACGTCACGCTGGTTTCAAATAACGTATTTCTTATATTATTTATATTTCAGCGATGATTCCTAACCTAAACGTATGCAGTGATGTAGATAGGAGGGGTGCGTTCAGCACTGGCTAAAGCGAATTTAAAATTGGCATTTTCTGTACAGAAAGCGCTGCAACTTGTCAAAAATGGCTGGCAAAAAATTAACACTCTCATTGCCATAAAAAAACCCTCATTTTGCACACTTAATACAAAAATAACTATTATAACTTCAAAAACTAAAATTATTTTGCAAATAAGACTTTACTAATATAAATTCTTTCATCTTAGTCTTATTCTTTGTTTGCAATGTAATAAATTGACACCAGTTACCCATTTTCATCAAAATTATTTTAATTCTCAATTACAGACAATACTGAAAAAATATTAAGAAAAGGGGAATAACGAACGATGAATCCTTTACCTCCAGAATGGTTCAAAAACAAAAAGAGGTAAAAACAAAAATCACAGATTACTTAAAGAACAAAATAAGAGATATGATCTATTGCGTGTATGCTAAAAATGAATATGTTACAATGCAGACTTTGCTTTAAAAACTAAAAGAGAGAAATTAATGTATAACTAACTAACTTTAAAAATAAAAACTACTCCCCTTCACTGTCTTCAGAATCAGAACTAAATTCTTCATCGTCACTGCTGTCTTCGTCGGTACTAATTACAAGTGGCGCAATGTCTGAAGCATCACATATCTGTATTGTCTTCCAAGCTTCTTGGATTACCCTTTCTGTGTGGCTGACATACTTTTTCCAATGCTCTGAAGATACTTCATTTATCGCTTTTTCCCACATGGCCAAAACTTCCGATGGTGTCCCCTTCAGACTAGCAATGTATTGGTCGTATTTCCTCTTACACTCAGACCATACCATTTCAATAGCATTAAATTGACAATGGTATGGAGGAAGTCTTAGTATTTTGTGGCCCAAAGGTTTCACATATTCGTCAAGGTAGAATGTTTTTTCAATGTTACAATTTTTTTCTACAATGCTCCATATTTCATCCTTCATGGCCCTCTCTGGGAAGTCAATGTTCTTTTCTTTTAACCATCCAATCAATCTCTGCTTTGTCCATGATTTTCTTGGAATATCCTCTAAAAGACCGGAATGATAGCTTGCGTTGTCCATCACTATCAAACTTTTTGGAGGAAGATTTGGTACCAGCTGATTTTTAAACCAATTTTCAAAATTTTGCTTGTTCATATTGTCATGATAATCTCCGCTTTTTAGTCCACTTTTAAATATTAAACTGGCCCCCTTAATAAATCCTTCCTTTGATCCAGCGTGAACTACAATATATCGATGACCTTCACTAGCTTTTTTAGAACTTGTAGACATAGTGTTATCCTGCCAGCTGTTTCTAAACGAACCTTTACTAAAAATCCAAGTCTCATCAATAAATACGGTGGTATAAGCATCTTGTCCTAGATTTTGATTTTTGACATATTCCCTCAAGAAATTGATTCTCTTGTGGACGATGTGGGGCAAATCCATCAGGTATTTTCTATTATTTGATTTCTTCCACTTAAAACCAATACTTTTTACCTATTTTCTTAGCGAGGTGATGGAAAAATTAAAATATTCATTTATCTCTTTTAGTTTTTTAAGCAAAGTCTGCATTGTAACATATTCATTTTTCGCATACATGCAGTAGATCGTATCTCTTATTTTGTTCTTTAAGTAATCTGTAATTTTTGTTTTTACCTCTTTTTGCTTTTGAGACATTCTGGAGGTAAAGGATTCATCGCTCGTTATTCCTCTTTTCTTAATATTTATGATTGTTGTATGGCTAAGTTTTGTTGCATTTGAAGCTCGTTCAATTATATTATCAGTTTGCGGAAGGATTCCATTTTTAGCTTGCTCTTTTTCCAATTGAAAAAAAGCCAAGATATTCAAAACTATTAGCTGTGATTGCTGATTATATCTTCGCGGCATCTTGCAAAAGTTTAAAAAGAATCACAACAAATCAATGTCAATTTTGACGAATATATTCTGAAAGACACATAACCAAAACCGGCATTGACTGTTGTAAAGAAACGACAATGAGTTTTTTCAAAATGTTTTTGTCACTGTCAGTTAACATAAATCAAACAAAAATAACCAAAAATGACGTCATTACAGAAAGGTAATGCGCCAACTATAGACATATAAACAGATTTTTTTTTACTTTTAAAGGCTAAAATGAAAAATTCAACATACTCAATTTAATTTAGAAGTGTTTTAGAAGATATGTGTTGAACTCTGATCGTGAAATTCCCTTTTATAACTTCGCAGACTGTCACAAAAAACAACCCATTTTTGGTCATTTTACGCGATATTCTCTCAATGCTAACTGACTGCAACTGCCCCCTTAACACTACTAATTTTATCACTGACTTGTCAATTTGACTTTGACGTGACATCGCTCAAAGATTTTTGCAACTGCTGGTATTTAAATGTTTATCCTCATTTTTCATATGAAAATATCATAGGTCTATTTAATTCATCTTCCGGATTTTATGCGGAGGATATGATTACACGTAATAAAAGAAAAACAAACTTAAAAAGTTTGTCGTTAGTAAACCATATGACCCGCACGATAACACTGCTTTTGACTATATGAAAATTTTGTTAACGGCATCTTTAGTTTTACGAAAGAGGGGCAAACTGTCGCGAAAATTTTCTATGTATAAAAATAACGGAGATACCCCGCAAAAGTCCCCTAAAATGGGACACCCTGTATTTCTACAAGTAGCGTTATTGAACAAACTGTCGACAAAACAAATCGATCATTTAATATTGTACTAATATAAATATTCATCCAAATATAAATAAATTTGTTCAATTTAACCCTTTTTTAATTATGTGTTGCTAAGATGCATTTTAGACCCTAGTTCCTTATTTCTGGACTGAAGAATATACTTTAGTCCCGAAATTACAAAAAATAAATTATCCCCTTTTCCTATAGGAACTTAAACTCTTATATTATGGACAATCAGACAATGCTGCACTATTCTGTCTTTGATTTTAGCCTTGTACAGGCAGTTTACTACAGGACAGTCTATACTTGGTTGCTTGCCACAGAAGTACACCAAATGCCTTCTCATAGAAGCGAAGTTAGAATACTCTTTCGAACATCTTTGGCAGTGCCAGAGATTTTCTTCTATCCGTACGAAACCGGTTAGAGGTGAATGTGTTGCGCAATAGTGCTTAATATGCCTCCTCAGTGTACTAAGATGTTTAAAACTTCTTTGACATTTTGCACATTCATGTGACACTAGAAACAATTGATATCATTATTAACAGGAAAACCAGAACCTCATTTTCTTAATTCAGTTATTGTTAGGACCAGATAGACTATTAGCCCAAAAGTCAATTATTCTTGGAGGACTTTCAGTTCACAAAACAGACTGTAGGCGAAATTGTTGATTATTTCAATCTATACGGCCTATATTATCTATTTTAGTGACATTTTAAAAAGATCGTTGGTAATGGCTCACATACCTTTAGATTTAGAGTGCACGTGGAAAAGGAGCTGCTGAACAGTCCTTATCATAAAGAACCTTAAAAGGCTTATAATTTAATCAAAATATTGCCAACTAGACAGACAATTTAAAACAAGTAAGGTGCAGGGTTACTCATTGTATTTTGACACTGAAAAACGGTCTATATTTTTGAAAATAGAAAAAAATATAAATAGTTTTAGGATTCTTACACTATTACACAGGATAACAAAATGAAAACAAAAATTTGGTGCCGGAAATCTAACATCTGATTTTAGATGTATTCAAAAATGCCACCAGATTTTTGCTATCAGCTCTAGTTTTTGAGATACAGGTTACAAGTTAATTGATATTTTTTTCTGATAAAGGACAACAAATAAAGAGATAAATATGTACTTAATCGTCAAAATAGAAATTTCCCAGAATCTAATTAACCAAATGGATACCTGGAATTGTCCCTGACCCAATGCTTCTATACTAGGAACTATACTACTATACTAGGAATACTAAATCATCCCGATGTTTTTTGTTATGTGTGTGGTGAATACACTTTGAAAGAGAGCAGAAAAGCTATTTCTGACATTGTGAAAAGAGCTTATCTTGCCTATTTTGGAGTTCATTTAGAAGATCAAGATAAATCTTGGGCCCCACATTTCATATGTAAAACATGTGTTGAACATTTGCGACAGTGGACAACTGGAAAGAGGAAGTGCCTAAAGTTTGGAGTACCATTGGTTTGGAAAGAACCGCGAAGCCATCATGACGACTACTATTTTTGTCTCGTTAATATTAAAGGCATAAATAGAAACAATAGACACAAATGGACATGTCCAGCTCTAGATTCTGCAAGAAGGCCTGTAGCGCATTCGGAAGAAATACCCGTTCCATCATTCAGCAGTCTACCCGAACTGACAGAAGATGATACAGAAACATCAACGTGTGACGAAGTTCAAAGAATTCAATCAGAAAAAGACAGCGAATTGAAGCAGTGTTTCAATCAAGAATAACTAAACGATCTTATAAGAGACCTGAATCTCTCAAAGGAATCCACTGAATTACTTGCATCCAGATTAAAAGAAAAAAGTCTACTTTGTCCAGGTACTAATATTACATTTTATCGTAAAAGAGATAAGGATCTGCTGCCTTTTTTCGCTCAGGAAAATGACTTGGTATTCTGTAACAATATAAAAGGGCTTTTAGAAAAAATGGGTTTGCCTGAATACACTCCAGATGATTGGCGCCTTTTTATTGATAGTTCAAAACGTAGTTTAAAATGTGTTCTTTTACATAACGGTAACAAATATGGCTCAATTCCTATTGGTCATTCTACTACCATGAAGGAAGAATATGAAACAATTGCATTAGTTTTGAGAAAAATTAAGAAGAACATCAGTGGGCAATTTGTGTTGATTTAAAAATGGTTAACTTCCTCCTTGGACAGCAGAGTGGTTATACAAAATATCCTTGTTTTTTGTGCCTTTAAGACAGCAGAGCTAAAAATGAGCACTGGGTTAACAAAAATCGGCCTTCAAGAGATGTCATGATTCAAGGAAAACAAAACGTGATCAACGAAACTTTGAGAAAAAATCTTACTTCCGCCCTTGCATATCAAGCTAGGCCTAATGAAGCAATTTGTGAAGGCTTTAAATCGAGATGGAAATTGTTTTGGGTATTTGTCACGTAAATTTCCTGGCATTAGCACGGAAAAACTAAAGGCTGGTATATCTGATGGTCCACAAATAAGGCAATTTGTTAAAGATCCACAATTCACCACATCAATGAACGAGACTGAATCTAACGCTTGGTGTTCATTTGTTCAAGTAGTACAAAATTTTCTTGGCGATCATAAAGCAGAGAATTACGTAGAATTAGTGGAAACTGTGCTATCAAATTTTAATATTCTCGGCTGTAACATGAATATAAAAGTTCACTACCTCCACAGCCACCTAGATCGTTTTCTAGAAAACTTAGGTGATTGTAGTGAAGAACAGGGGGAAAGATTCTATCAGGATAATAAAACTATGGAAGATCGTTATCAATGACGATGGGATAGTTGCATAATGGCGGACTACTACTGGAGCCTTCAGCGAGACTGCCCTAGTAAACTCCATTCTAGAAAGTCGTATAAAAGAATATTTGTATGTGGTTAGTGACTAATGTAATTATGTAAATTAAGTTTTTGCAATAAATACTTAAATCCATGTGTCTTTGTTTTTTTAACTGGCATTAGTAATATTATATATTATAACAGTTATAACGTAAAATACATAAAAAAAAATTAAAGGTTCTCTTGATACAGAAAATTGGAATGATGTTTTTTTTATGTCAAGACCCTAATATGGCCTCTGAATTGTTCTTATATAAATTAAATAACTATATTACTGCAGCTATAGTGGAGAAGCCTATTTATAATAAAAAAATAAGACTTAAACCGTGGATTACAGCCGGCCTACCCTAGAAAGAGAGATAAGCTTCATAGGATGTGGGCGAGGGATTCCCTTAACGATGTTCTTAGAAGGAACTTATCAACAAATCTAAGTTTTCTTACTATAAAAATAAATTAAATGATGTTAGGCATAATCCTAAAAAAACCTGCAACATAATTAAACAGGCTACAAATGATATAGGTTCTAAGACTAATAGCATTTCTATTTTAATGAGTGAGAATAAGGAGGAAATAAGAGGTCAGAAACCGATTGCTGATAAATTTAGTGACTTTTTTAGCAGTGTTGTTTCCAGGTTGGCTAGCAAAATTATCAAACCTAATAATGTTCCAGAACATTTGATGAAAGAAGTCCATCTTCCTAACTCAATTTATTTGGATCCAATATCTGAGGAAGAAGTTATAAAGTCTATAAATTCATTGAAAATCGCCTTTTCTTATGACGATTTCCTGATTTCTAATCAATTCATTAAATTAAATTATAAATCCCTGGTGAAGCCGCTAATTCATATTATTAATATAGTGTTCAAAACTGGAATTTTGCCCAACATTTTTAAAAAGGCGGTAATTATACCGTTACACAAAATGTTTGTAAAATTATTGAAAAATTTTTGTGTAAAATGTTAAATCGAGATTGTGTAACTTTTTATCTCTGAATGTCTGACTAGCAGTTTGGATTTAGAGAGGAAACTGGTACGGATAGTGCTTTGCATGAAATTACTGAGTTTGTGACTGGATGCTTTAATGAACATTACAAATCAATAGCAATTTTTCAGGACCTTACCAAAGTGTTTGACACTATGGATCATCATATTCTATTCAATAAATTGAAAAAAATTGGTATAAGGGCAGTTGTATATGACCTATTTAAATCCTATCTTACTAATAGGCATCTAAAAGTAAATTTAAATTCTATTATCAGTTCTGAAAACAACGTTATATATATATATATATATATATATATATATATATATATATATATATATATATATATATATATATATATATGATAGACAAAATCTGAGAACTTTTTTACATTCTGCATCCAAACATTACTAAGGAACAGTTAAAAAATCGCAGGCACCAACCATGTGTGTTGGCCTGTGTTATCTTTTAAGAATATCAAAAATCTCAAAAAAATAATAAAAAAGTTGAAAAATATACACAACCTATATTTTTTATTCAGTGGTTAGTATATTTCTCAACTTTTTTAAGATGTTTAAAATGTTTTGATATTCTTGAAAATAATAAAGTAAAAGTCCTGTAACTTTTGTATGTATTAAAGTTTTGTTCTGTTCCCAAAAATAATCTCCGTAGGTGGGTGTCAAAATATAATGAATAACCCAGTACGCATTTCACTTACTAGACGAACACTGACGTCGAATTGATAAAAGTCAGTTCTGCCGAACCACCTGCAAAACATCTTATAAAAGCAACAAACTGATAAATATAAATATTCTAGATTATACAAAAATAATTTTATTTTAATTAAAAATTTCATTTTATTTACAGGACCACTGTGGCGTCTCAACCAGGAGGCATGAGTCCGAATTTATCTCTACACATAAGAGAATTGTTTATTGAGAGTGAAACCTATCTGAAATATTTCATTTTGATCTAGTGGCCACGAATAAATTGTGTGTTTTGTTACTTTGTTTATACTCTTTTAATGGCAAATAAAACTTTTCAGGAAAAGCTAATTAAAAGTGTATTTTTAGAGTTAGATGTTATTAGGTAGTTAGATTCTCATTTTTTAATGTCATGTACTTGAAGTTCAGTAGATCTAGAGATTTATTGATTTACCGCTTAAAGTAGACTTTAATACATGCGATTAGTGGAGATCAATTAGAGAAAGGAATTTGCCAGCAAGTGGTGTAAAAATAATTAATGTGGATACTGATGTTATTATTTAATGCGTTTTTAACTCTTGCGTCACTTACGCAAGCATACGGAGTTCTTTAATTTTAGGGTTTGAAATGAAATATTAGTCTAAAAAAACTGCACAACAATAAATAACAAGGATGTACTTATATGTCACCCAAGTAGATGTTGAAAATGGCCACTTTCACTATCCATGCAGTAATAGGGATTTTGCTCAAAACGTTGCCGCACATTCTGCAATATTTCAAAAGTAAGGCACTCATTTACTATTCTTTGTTGCAAATCTTGTAATGAAGTCGGCTGAGTCGCATAGATTTTGCTTTTTAAGTGACCCCACAGAAGAAAATGCAGAGGTGATAAATCTGGCAATCTTGGGGGCCTTTCAATAGAACCTCTTCTTCCAATTACTCGACCTGGAAACGTCTAATCTAACTATTGTCGAATAAATATTGCAAAATGTAGCGGGGCTCCGTCCGGTTGGAACATCAACCTATCCTCAACGTATCGCCGATCAGTCTGATTTTCAATTATTGTTGTTAACGCTGGTTCTATGGCGTCTTGTAATAATTGTAAATACGTTTCACCTGTCAAATTTCCAGGCAAGAAAAAAGGACGAACTATATGATCACCAAAAATACCAGCACAAACATTAACATTAGTGAATACTAAAGAGGTTTAAATTTAGACCAGGTCTAACCCTGACAGTTGTAGGTTTAAGATGGCATTTTTAACAACTGAACAAATCATTTTTCTAAATGTCACAATTACAAAATGACAGTGACATAAGCGAAACATAGCTGGCGAACTAGAAGTTTTAAGTACCATGACAAATAGACCTGGTTTATCTCTTAAACTTTTTTAGTTAATACGGGGGTTCATTTTTGTGGCTGTTGGGTGTGTACCTCATGATAAATTCTGGGATTAGAATCGGACCAATATCGGTAGTTATGACGATTTACCATGACGTTTAAGAAAAAAGAGCATTTATCAGAGAAACAAGTGTTAAATAAAGGGTTTTCATCGTTTATAATTTGTACACTCATGACCTCACAATATTGTAATCGCCGATCAAAATAGTCTTCATTAAGTTCTTGGACAAGGTGTATTTTGTACGGATGGAAACTATGTGCCTTAGGAATCCTTTGGATACTACGTCGACTAACACCACAGTATCCAATTGGCGGGTACTTAACGTAGGATCTAGATAAACTTGCCCTAAATCATCGCTTCCTTCTATTTGTTCCTTATGAAATTTTGAATGTTGCGTTTTTTATTGACCACTGATGCAGTTTCCCGAAATTTAGTCACAAGTTTCAGAACATATTTTTGATGCACGTTACTGTTCTCATGTCGCTTATTAAATATTTGTGATGTTCTATAGCGCACTGATTATTTCCGAAAAATATTTCGATCATTTCAATCCTTTCCGTGCTGTGTACCATGGTTAATTTAAAAAGCGTTAAAAGGCATTTTAGCAACAAGGTTTGGTCGAATCAATCAAGGAGTATTCCTTCCCTTATCGTTTTTTAAGAAAGAATTTAACACAATTGCAACTTTGCCACAACAAAAAGTAAAAGTCTCTCGAAAAAGTGGTTAGAAAAAATATTTTTTCGGAACTAAAATTTTATTCAGTTCTTGTCTGCAAAAGCCTGAAATATTGTTGACTCACCCTGAAATAATATATAATTTTGCTTTATA
Source organism: Kuschelorhynchus macadamiae (assembly GCA_030620095.1). NCBI lineage: Eukaryota > Metazoa > Arthropoda > Insecta > Coleoptera > Curculionidae > Kuschelorhynchus > Kuschelorhynchus macadamiae. The sequence goes on from JAUTXW010003087.1 coordinate 296,758, forward strand.
AGTACTCATAAATAGAGTGTTGAATTATTGAATTAATATTGAGTAAATTTAGTGTTTACCTTTTCAAAGTTACTTAAAATTTGTTCAAAAATTCTTACAATTTGAATAAATAGCATGTAAAAAGTTCCGGTCAGTTTAATGATCTAACGAAATATTTATGTGATAGACACTCAAAAAGTGCCAATACTATATTTGTAAATAAGCACCCGCTAGAAACTGTTTAAAGCCAATGAAGCGTTCAAATGGGCAAATTCACTTTAACCGGATTAAGTGGCAAAGCATTTCAGAAGATAAGAGATAACGAGAACCAATTAATAAGATACAGTTTATTATCCCGGTTATTTTCTAGAGGTTCCCAAATTTACATATTGTTATTATGACACGTTATACGAAAAATTTAAAAATTTCGGAATGTAGTGGGAATATATGTCTAAAATTTGACGTAGATTTTAATAATTCGAGTACTATAATATAGAGGATAATATTTTTGCGAAATAAAATATGTATTGCAAATAAAAAATAACTCTATATGGTAAATTAAATTAACTACGATTTTTCTGAATTGGGTTTTATGAGGCTGCCGTCGTTCGTGGTACATCTCCAAATACCTTGCTAGGGTAATATTGGCGTTTCTATATGACTGCAAGTACAGCGCTAACGTGTCAAACTTCTCTTCATTTGAATTAGGAATACCAGCCATTTTCAACAGGTCTCAACAATTTGTGTTTTTGATTTACGATTTTATTGAGTGAAAAGCGTATTACTTATTAAAACAAAACTTTGAGACTTTGAATTATTTAACGTCAAAGTCAGAGCCCACTTTTGTTTCAAATAAATCATGGTCTCCTTAGAAAAAATTGAGACCTAACTTTACAAGGTGTGTTATTTCGATGATATTCAAATCTTTTATGCACTTGTGGGGCATCACTAGACTGGAAATTTTACGATGTTTCCAAAAATCGAAAAAATATGGCGACCATAAGAAAAATGTAAGTGGAGGCGGGTTACAGGATAACTTAAAAAAGTATCCCAATAATGTCACATTTTGACAGCTGTCAAATTTACCGTTTTAGATTTACTGGCACCATCCGCCATTTTCGGGTTTTCGCCGATATTTCTAAAACTTTTCCCATTTAACCTTTGCTGTAGGTATAATAGGAGCCGAGATCCTTATATTCCGAATCTGGGACACACTGTATATGTATTACTAAATGTAAATAATAAATGATATACTAAAGTACCGAAAAAAAAACCATATGCTGTTTTTAGATATGAGGCGAATGACCTGACAATTCGACGAAATGGGAAAAAAGGACTTTTGGGATACAGAGATTTAAAAAAAACCCGTGGGTAGTTAATAGTTCCCTCTAACGAGGAATGTATAAACAAACTTTTATTTTATCAAATATATTAAACAAAAGAAAAAAACAACCAGAAATAAACTTAACAAAACTGTAAAATATATTATAGGTAGGTAACTTTACCACGTAGTATTTCAGCCAAGAGGAAGGTATCGCAGCATATAAACTTGACTTTAATATGACTAAGTATGCCTACGCATATGTTTTTCCAATGAGGCCTTTTCCACCAGACATTTCCCACAAATAGGGCATTTGAATTTCTTAACTCCGTCACAATACAGTTTCTCATGTCTCCATAAGTTTTTCTTGTGCTTGTAGCCTCTTTGACAACGTGAACATTTGAACGTATCTAAAAATGAATATGTTTAAAATACTCTATAAAAAATAATAAATTGATTTATCCACTGCCCTGCTTGCGCCCATGTTATTTCCAAATAATAAAAAACGACTATGTTTCAAATGGGCAAAAATGATAATAACAGTCTATATATGCCTATAATTATTTTGTAATAATTTTACACAAATCCTATAAGATATAGTTTATTTCAGTTTTTTAAGTATTTAATTTATTTAATTATTGTTATAATAATAAAGCAGAATTACGCAACCAGAATCTCACACCGAAGTGTCGGTCAGCCCTATGAATTCTGTGGTGGAGGGGGGGCAGAAAGTCGACTAGGAACACCCTACACCTGAAAATTGCAACATATAATGTTCGGACCCTATCATCAGAAAATAAATTACTAGACCTTGAAGAGGAACTATCACATATAAAGTAAAATATTTTGGGTCTTAGCGAAGTAAGAATGAAAGGAGAAGGGTGGAGAACTCTAAAATCAGGTCATGCACTCTACTGCGTAGGAAACCAAGATATAGCTCTGAGAAGAATTGATTTTATTATACACAAAAAAGATTCTGATAATATATCAACTGTAAAAATTATTTCCAAACATATTTAATTGATTGCATGCCACAAAACTAAATTTGAAACTTAATACTTTCCTTTTTCCCTATCCTTATCCAAAAATTAACTGCTTATAAATTTTTTTTTAACGATAAAACCTGAAATCAAAAACATCATGATTATTATCATAATAATAATTGTTATTTTAAGTTAATTCGTTAACTGTATTTATGCTAATAAACGTCTACATCAAAAAGCATCAAAAAGCTCCGACGAGGATATTGAACATTTCTATAATGACCTTCAGACCGCACTAGAAGACACACATTCTCACTTCACCAAAGATAGGCCCCAAATTGAACGAAGCGGAATTATCACAGGAAACTTGGGAAGCGGTCAAAGAAACCAAGGTGGAGAGACCCTCTTAAATTTTCTGTTGGCAAATGGTTTAGTTTTATTGAATAATTTCCACTACAAGATCATGGAATCTGTTAGCGAAGCAGTTAATAAATGCTGCCCAAGACAGAAGAGAGAAAGCAAAATCTGTCAGCAGACAAGACAACTAATAGAAAACCGGAGAAACCTACAAAAACAAGATAATGTCGATATCCACCAAATAAATCAGCGAAGCAAAGTATTCTCAAAATATATCAGGAAAGATATACGAAACTATAACAAGGAGCAAATTAGAAAGACAGAAAATGACAGAAGTTTAAAAGTCCTGAAAAGAAAGCTTGGAAGTGGTAAAGATGAGATAATAAAACTCATGAATAAAAATAATCAAGTCACAATGGATGAGATACTTTAAATCGTAGAAGAATTTTACAAAAACAGAAGAAGTAAAAAGTTGGAAAAATCTAGGACAAATAAGAAGAGCTCACGGAATCATAAATCAAGGGCCAGAAGAACTAACGGTTATTACCTTAAATTAAATTAAATCAGCAATGACTCAAATGAAAAACAACAAAGTTCATAGTGACGACCAAATAATAATAGAGGCAATCAAAAAGGGAGGGGTAATTCTTCAGAAGCAAAATTGAAGACCTGTTTAATATATGTTTATTCGATGCCTCTGTTCCCGAAAAGTGGAACAACGTTTCAATGACGCTGATCTATATAAAAGGCAACCGAGATAGGCAATTACAGACCTATAAGCTTACTATTTTAGAACAAACGATCACTTTATCACTTTAAAGTTACTGATTGAAAAGACACTTGAGTATAACAAGCCACTAGTGATCGTCCTTATCCACAAAAGGCTTTCGACACGATTGAAACGCAGTCTATCCTGGAGGCTCTTCAACAATGTTGCATCGATTATAGATATACCCGTCTAATACACAACATTTACAATAACTCAACAGCAAACATAAGACTCCACAAAGATAGTAATAAAATTCGTATAGAAAGAGGTGTCCGACAAGCCGACACCTTGTCTCCTAAATTATTTACAACTTGAGTATGCCTTTAAACTCCACAAAGATAGTAATAAAATTCGTATAGAAAGAGGTGTCCGACAAGCCGGTCTCCTAAATTAAAAAATGCCTTTAAACAACTTAACTGGAAAGACAAGGGTACGTTTTGCAGACAACATAGCACTGATAACGGATAACTTTAAAGAAGCAGCTGCAATGATCGAAGAGCTAAATGAAGCGACTTCAAAAGTAGGGCTTTGCATGAATAGACAGAAAACAAAAAACGCAACAAATTTAGTACTCGGGGGAACCATTACATTAGAAAACGACATCCTAGGAGACGAAATCAGAATAAGCAGAGACAAACACATGAACTGAAAAGAAGAATTAGTCTAGGTTGGGCAGCATATGGAAACCTAAGAAGTGTATTTACCAGCGACATACCAATAAGTCTGACGAGAAAAGTATTCGACCAGTGTTAACCCTAACACTAACCAAAGGTACTGTCCATAAACTGGAGGTGGTCCATAGAAAAATGGAAAGAGAGGCATGTTGGGAATAAAATTGCAGGACTGGATAAGAAACATAGATATACGACAAAAGACAAAAGTCGACGATGTCATAAAACGAATCTCAACACTAAAATGGAAATGGGGATGGTCAATAAGAATATTAAACTGGCAACCCCGAGCTGACAAAAGAAGCGAAAGAAGACCACCAACCCGCTGAAGTAATGACATTAAAAGAGTCACTGAATTAGAGAAGCTCAAGACAGAGCTAATTGGACGAGTCTAATGGAGGCATATGTTCAGCAGTGAACTCAACAGGTTGGATAATGATTATGATGATGATGATGATAATGATAATAATAATAATTATTATTACTAGTTTTTTTCTTGACATTATTCATACAGTCTACAAAAAAAATATCCTTTATTATCTCATTCCTAAGCAAGAAGGTTTTTTTTCAGGAATTGGAATGTTACTATCCTTTTTTAACACATGATTTTTGTGCAACATCCCAAGTTAATTGGATAAGTAGTTTTTTGGTACTGAATTTTTAAACATTTTATCCCTATATGACTTTTTATTTTTGTCCAAATTTTCCATTCGATATTTAGTTTCTTGATAATTTTTTTTTACATTCTGTTCGGCCCCATTCTGTTCTGCTATATTGGATTTTTAACGAAATGTAGGCAGTAGCTTTCTAACTTCTAACTATCCGACGTTTCGCCTTTGATTGACCTTGAACCGTGACCCTGTGTTAAGATCGGTTTCCACGTGTGATGTAGACCGTAACCCGAATCTCTATTGAAGTTTCTTATATACTTCAGAATATCAATAGATTATCTAATATTTCGTTTATTAAATCCTGAACGCTAGAACCTTGGTTTCTTTTACATTTATTATATGGTTGGTGTTCAGCTACAGCAGTCTGAACCCTTTTGCTTCTTTTTAATACTTAGTTCATGTTCCTTAGGTCTAGGATATTGAGCATCCTGTTTCTCCCACATACACTTCTCCACAGGAGCAAGGAATTTTATATACTTCTTCTGTTAGAAAAAGAACAACATTTTTTGAGGGCCGCAAGCATTGTCCAATCTTCTTATGTGTGCAACGGTTCACGTTAACGATCCATTAGACAGTACCTACCACATCTCTACTAGTAGCTGATCGCGACATCTATGAGGGAAGAGCGCAAGTGCTATCCAGCAAAGCCAAGGCTAGAAAACCAATATTTTAAAACCAAGATTATCAGCAAAGATGATTTGGCCAATGAGAGCAACGCATGTTTACGTACAACAAAAAAGCATTGTAAGGAAATAAAACGGACTGGCCGTAAGACAAAGAGATTTCTTTTGAATCTTGAGATACTGACCACGACATGTAAATAAAAATCAAAAGCATCTTAAATTAAAGAGCAAATAAAATAAAAAAGAAGAGCAGTTCAATCTAAATACACATTCTAATACATGGCACATTGACATGATAACAATTCACTTTTAAGTCCACTACATGTGTTGCTGTTAAAGTTGGAGGCCATTAACGTTAACCCAGCAAGGACAAGATCGCCGAGAATAAAAATCAATATTACACTATTATCAGAACCAAATATCCATTCCGGTTGTGGAAATTTGGGGGCTGAACCTCAATTTTGGTGGTTATTAACCGAAGCAAAACAAGCATTAAGATAAGTACCTTTTTTTTGGACCCTCTGAGGTGAACAATATCGCATACTGCACATCTGATTTTCTTAACTAATTTAAATTTTGTTAAAATCAAATAATTTATATTTTCTTTCATAAAACTTAAATAATTTCTGGTAAAAAGGATGGCCCATAAGAGAGGGTTGTTTTAAATTAGTACCAGGGACAAGGTTGTTTTTGAGGACATAATAAAGATTTTTAGTTATATACTAACTTCACTAAAACCAAAACCTGGTTTAGCTATGTAGATAATGTTTGGCCTCATGGGCAGAAAAATCTCATATTTCTAGAGCACCTTAATCAACAACGCCTATTAAATTCACAATAGAAATTGAATCTAATGGAACGATTCCCTTTCTGAATGTATTTGTTAAAAGAAAATGCAAATAGATACTTAAATGCAATGTGTCTTCTAATTATTTTATTAGTTACTATCTAATTTTGGTACTTATTGCCTTAACCTGTAAACATCTCGACTAATTCTAATAATAACTAAATAACCAATGCTCAATTCTCATAGTTTCTCAATGCTTTATTAAAAATATCTAATAATTCTTATAAAAATATAAATTTCAATTAAATTAATATCATACACTATAAGTAAATAAACCTTAAATAATCAACCAATCAAAAAGACATGAATTGCATCACTGTTGAAATATAACATTCCTTAAAATAAAATTAATCTGTCAAAACTTATTTAAAAAAATTAGTATTGTTAAAAAAAAAACGATTTTTATTATCCTACTAAAATTTTAATGTTCATATATAATATTAAACAAAAATTTTAAATATAATAAACATACGTACAACAACTACATAAAATTAAGTATTCCTTCCACGTCATTTCTGTGCATTATTATAAAAAAAGGGAAACAGTTCAGAATTTTTGACAACTATTGATCAGATATGTAACATTTATAAAGAAATAAAAACTATTCTTAGATCACAAAATAAATTTTATACAAAAGTTTCATACATATCATGGAATGCAATTTTTCATACTTAACTAATTTTTATAAACGTAAATTCAATTTGATTGTATCTTTACAGCTGTACATAGCTTTGAATGATATTTTAACCACTTTAAGAGATTCAGAAAAGTCTTTATGGTTAAAATTTTTTTTTCGTATTCATTTATATTAAAATTACTATAAAATTAAAAAATAATAAAGAAACAACCTATATATTTTTAAATGGAGTGCCCTATATATAATTATTTAACCAAGTGAAATTCTTATTATGAATAATGCGTCATGTCATAAGTGCGAATGTAATACAGTGCTTAATGGCAGGGTTGTTGCTATCCATATTTCGATTTTAAAAAGGTAAAGGTATCAAACCAGGTATATCTATAATGAACAAGAAAATGCCTATTTAATAAAACCATAGGGTATTTCATTAAGAAAAATATTTATATTATTATAGAATTTCTACTTTTAATTTTTAATTTTTTGTATATATTAAATACTCTTAAAAAATAAGCCAAGAAAAATTCTAGAAATTTTATATTAAAATAATTTTTGCACCCTCTGAGTTACATAAATTAATATTTACGTAATATAAGTTCATATCTGATATCAGTCAGAGAAGGTACATTATGATATGTATGGAAAAATATAATATATATATATATATATATATATATATATATATATATATATATATATATATATATATATATATATATATATATATATATATTATATATTTATATATATATATATATATATATATATATATATATATATATATATATTTTTTTTTTTTAATTTTCTTTTTTCTTGGGTATGTGGTTTAAGAGAAAAGATGAAATTAAACAAATTTAATTAATTTCTTTTAGTGTTGACGTCCTCATTAATTTTTTTTTGTGTCTGTAACAATAGATGAGCTAAAATCTTTTTTTTTCTAGGGAGGTATTAACATTATAAATAAAACAATATAACTTCTACACAAATTAGACTTACAACGAACAGACTTAAAAACAAAAATAGTATGTCAACATTCATTAAAATTATGCGTTTCATAAAGTGATTGTTTTTGAGCGTGTTCATTGTAAGTGTAATTTGTGTAGAAGTTTGTGGGATATAATAGAGAACAACGAAAGTTCCTTCTTTCGGTAAGTCCTCCAAATGTAAAATGTTAAAAACCCTTAACTACATATAATTATTACTTAATAATGTTAATACGTCCCTAGAAAAAATAGATTTTTAACTCCATTTCTCTATTGGAATTACTGATGAAGGCCAACCCTGAATGGTCGAAACGTCTAAATAAAAAAGAGCAGCATCAACACTAAGAAAAATGAATTTAGTTAGTTTAATTTCATCTTTTCTTTTGAACCACAAATACCCAAGAAAAAACGAAATTTCCCATTTGGTCTTTTTGTATATATATATATATATATATATATACAAAATATTTTGAAAAAGACCAAATTGTGGTCGAAACGTCAATCCAAAAAGACAAATGTAGAAAATTAAAAACATTTCAATATTTTAAACAAATTGGCTTATTTCCAAGAAAACCCAATATATATATATATATATATATATATATATATATATATATATATATATATATACATATATATGTCTGTATGCAACATTTACCAACCAATTTAATTTTAAAAAATTTAACAAGTTACAAAATGAAGATTTAAAATTCATCAAAATTATCTGAAAACGATAGACTGAGCTGCTCAGCTGAGTTTTTTTACATAAATAAAGTTGATAACTTGACAGGCATGACCTTCTTGACAATCTTGAATCAAAATGCCAGCATTGATTTTTAATTTTATTCATACTTTTGGAATAAAATTTTCTTACCAAATATCACACGAGCGTAAATTATTCCTGGAATTTTTTTTGGTTACAGTTATTTTAACAACTTACAACTATCTCTCCTCTTCGACTCGGGATAATTTCAAAATGTTCGTGACCTCCTAAAGATTTCAGGAAGTAATTTAAGCTCTTGGGGTCTTACAAGTGAAAAAATATACCAGTAACAAATTGCTTATGATTTTTTAACACTGATCGATATTCCTGACAAGGATACATATAATGAAAAAAAAATATTTCTGCACATATTCTCAATAAACCGAGTTTTACACTACTTATAACTCGGTTTCAATATACAAGCGAAAATGCAAATAAAAAAATAACACATTGTATTTTCGAAATGAAGTCGTTGTCGATCTATGTGTACATAACATTATTGTTCAGATGACTTAAATGCACTTTTGCAAGCCAGTGTTGCCAATATTCACTAGATTAAAGTAGGGAATATAAAATGAATGGCGATTTCAAAATGCCTAATTATCACACTACACAGTCCGAACCGTTAATCCAGAAAAAAAAGTATTCAGATCAAACTAACAGTACTTCGTATACTAGGAATATTATCGTAACGAGAAAAACAAAAACACATAAAATACGTACAAGTATATAAGATCATCAAAGATGTCCGTTGTCTTTATATTCTTACAGCCAATAACAGTGGCATCGATTGCCATTAAAATGTCTATAAACAAGTAGTATCAAAAATAGGAATATAAAAATAAAAGAACCACGTACAAAATATATGAGACCCTAACACTAAACATTTTTAAAAAAATGTATTATATATGTTATTGTATACTGTCTAAGAAACGCAACTTGTCAATAGGATAAATTTGTTTCCTCATAAAGTATGACTTAAAAAGTAGAAGTTCATTTAATTATTTATCAATTTATTTTACCAATTTTTGTGGGAAATAATTATGGAAAAATGCGAGCTACATAAATATTTAAAGGTAACTTTCATACAGTTAAAAGGATTTTTAGCTTGAGTACTTACTTTAGAACATCCACGTATTTTTTGATAAATAGTTAAAAACACAGTTTGTGTCCAAAAAATTTGAAACTCATTCAATAGTTGTAACACGTACAGGATTTTTCCTCTTTTACCAATTGACATTATCAAAATTTAAACTTCTTTGTAAATAGATAAAAGAATAACCTCTTTTATGTTTTTTAATAATATATATATGGTTCTTTATAATGTATCTCAAATGCATGCACGATATGCATCTTTTATGTAAAATATGTATAATCAGGTTTTTCCAATTATTTTATTTTTTAAAAGCCAATTTACTAAAAACATTTGAATGTATAGATAGAGTTTGTGACCTGAAAAATATTAAACATTCTCCGCACAAATTAATAAAATATATTTTATTGCATTTAATGATATACAGTTGTGATAGAATTTTTGGCCAATGGTAGGGTTTTTGTCAGACTTGCCTATCGTCGTTGGTTCTAGGTATCTTTATATATATATATATATATAACGAAAGAACTAACGGTAAGGAAATTTACTCCTTAAGGGCCAAGAAGCCATCTGCTACCGTGGTATCTGCCCCGGCAAGGTTCATCAGGCAGTTTCTTTGGGGGATATCAGTATTAAAACCGAAATCCCCGAACCCTGAAACAAACAAGGTGTCATGTCATTCGACTTTGCAAGTCAATGAGGGAAATAGCAACCAGTGGCGCCATTTGTAGGTACTATGGTGCCTATTTGCCTATGTTGCCTATTTCCCTTGCATTTAACAAACCCGGGGCGCCCATCAGACCTATTGTTAGTGCTGTCAGTTCGCCGCTACAAAAACTAGAAAAATATCTTGCTGAAATTATGCAACCAGTTGTCGAAAAAGCTAATTCATTTGTAAAATAAAAAAGTCAGAGCATTTCACACGAATTATAGAAGACATCGTTTTTGAAAAAGACGATATCATAGCAAGCCTAGATGTCAAGTCGTTGTATTCCCCTCGACGAAGCGTTGGACAGGATTGTCAATGGCAATATAGCCATACAGAGCTCAAAAAATGTATGACTCATGTAAATTCAGTGCATCCCAGAATACAGTTTACTCTAGAGAAAAAGAACAAATATTCATTTTTAGATGTTATGGTCACAAAATTGCATAACGGACGTGTACAGAAAATCAACACAAATCGACCGATATTTAAATGCAAGATCACATCATCACGCAACACAAATTCATGCTGTGGCAAATACACTAATATCCAGATCCATGCGATTAACTGAGCCACAAACGAGACAAAACGAACTTAATATAATATTTAGTGCTTTAAAAAAATGGCTACACAAATCACACCATAGAGAAAGCTATTAATGCACAGGGTTCCCGAACAATGAACAAAAAAAATTCTGAACCGGGAAAGCAACCAGTAGTCTTGCCATATGTAACGGGCACAACAGACAGAATCGGAAGAATTCTGAAAAAACACAACATACAAATAAATACAAGCTACAAATAACTATAGGTAAATTACTTGGAAACCCAAAAGACAAAATCAAATTGGAAAACCACGGGGTATACAGCATTCTGTGCCAGGACTGTGAAAAGATGTACGTGAGGCAAACTAAAAGGCGAATATCAGCATCAGAAACAACCACAGCTATATTCCTACATCATCAGGAAACCGACCACAAAATAAATTTCAATGGGTGTAGGGAGATTGCCAATAAAGATCATTATAAGATTCAATTTTCGAAAAATATATGAAATATTTTAAACATTGATAATTCCAATAGATAATATAAAAAAAAACTTTATTCACAAAATATTTTCGAAGCTTTTATAATAAACGTTGAAGGAAGATATCAAAATATAATGCTACTAAAAGGATATTTATTCCCCAAATACAACAACGTTTTTAGCCAGAATCCCATATATGAAACACGTGGTTTTTTATTATATCCTGGCCTATCTGAAAATATATCCGACGTATTTTTGCCAATTTGGTTTTCATCACACTGTCAGTCAGTACTTAAGAAATGTCCAAAGGCACGCAGCATGTTAGCATGCTTGGTTTTGATATGTAACGCTAAGACGTACTTATGCTTGGATGCATAATGACAATAGCTACACTGGAACTGGGGTTTCATTCCACATATATATTTTACATGCCTCCTAAGATTATCGATGCGCGTAAAAGTGTTTCCGCATTTGGGACATACTAGTTCTCTTACATGTCTTGAATCTCTGATGTATATTTCTCCTAAAAATTAAAAAAACATATATAAAAAAACGTTTTTAGAAGTTATCGGTGACCCTAACCCTTTACCAGATAGAAAATAGATAACCCTTGCGAGGAAACTAGAAGTTTAATAATTTATATGTACACACGTAAGTTAATATGGGCAGTCACCTAAAAGCATCTATTGTAAATTAAAGTGTCCATAACATCTAAATCCATTTAATTGATTTAATATAATTTTAAAATTTTCTTTCATACAAGGGGCATAAACCATACTACAGGTCTAAACTTTTCTATGTACCGACTGTGACATTAGTTAACTCGCCAGGTTTTCCGTTCTGTTAGGCAACATTTTTGACTCATCCATATTTTTTGTTAGATAACATTGTTTGACAGTTATTTAGCAAAAGGCTCTTCCCTACATAAAAAATTAACAAAAACCTTGAAATATGAATAAACTTTCACATCGCGAGACCAGAACAACGAATTGCCCTGAAGATGTCGGAAAGTTATTACATTTTGACACGGTCTAATCCCAAGAACCATGATTTCTTAATTGAGCACAGCCGTAAAAGCTTTCGTTCTACCCCTGAAGACGCCTCGTGCAAGCGAAAACGAAACGTCAGAAAGTGATTCTATTTTGACTTTGTCTAATCACAAGAACCATGATTTCTTAATTGATTACAGCCGTTTTCCGATCTCGTGAAGTAAAGATCCCTGAAGATGCCTCGTGCAGTCGAAGGCGAAACGTCGGAAAGTGATTCCATTTTTACACGGTCTAATTTCAAGAACCATGATTTCTTAATTCATCCTTTCCAGTTCTATTTATACGAGTTTCATTGTAAGTCAAAATTAACAAATAGCCACTGTTGGGTCCACTGCATATTATGTAACGTCAATGTATAATTACGTGTCTTATTATACAATAAGCAGTGATTACATACATACTTTTTTCCTGACGGAATGGTGAACGCAAATATTGCTCAATATAACATCATGTAAACTGTTAAAAAAAGAGCAATTTTTTTCAACATGCTTACTACGGGACCACTAATAGCCTGAACATTCATTGAAAATGTCATCCAAATTTGTCCAACCATCGCGGAGTAATCGATGTACAGACATAAAAAAAACCATAGAATCGAATTGACAACCTCCTCTTTTTTTTGAAGTCGGTTAAAAGCGTTAGTCAAAATCCTGAAAAATTTAATGTTTGGGATGAAATTTAAAAAGAAATGAAAAGAAAAAAGTTAATATACTTTCAAATTTAAACTGTCTGGAAAATCAATAGTTTTTGAAATATTCGACAAAATACATTTAGGCGTGTGTATCAGAACAATTACTTGCAGGTATATTTTGATAGGCAACCCTGCAGAAATGTATTCCTTTAAAAACAGATGGTCATAGAAATCATGCAGTCGTATCTGGTACTACATTTAATTTTTGGGTGAGTTTTTTGAAAAATAACATTAGTAACATGCATTTCAACAACTCCGCCGTCATTTTTCTCATAACATGTCTAAGGAATATAAGCAAATGTTAGAAAATTCAAGGGAGTGTCCAGTGACTTTGTTAATTTTTTCCTCTAAAAAAAACTTATATGTGTTAAAACGAAACAAAAAAGTTTTTAGTTTATGATCAATTTTTATTAACATAATTTATAAACAGGCAATGTAATACCATCATTAGAACAAAGATCAATATAACTACACATTAGATCGACCAAGACACGGAAACTTTCAGGCTCCCCATATGAGAGAAACGTGCCATGTTGCCAAGTATGTTGAGGAGAGTAGTAGTGACCGCAGACTTTTGCAAAAGATATTTTGCGCTTATCCCCTCATGTATTTATTTTCTATGGCGGTTATATTAACCTTTATTAACCTATATTAACCACTGCAAACGGCAAAGAATCGTCCCAAAAAAAATATTTAAGTTACTCGTTACAAAAATAACTATTTCGCTATTTATATTGTTTACGCGAAATTTTGTTGATTATGAAAAACCCGCTTGTCTTATTTACGATGTGTTTAGTAAGAAGAAATTATTTAGCTTCTTTGTGATTACCTAATTTAAAAAAGTGACAAATACTTTTTGACTTGTTTAAAAAATGTACAGGGTGAGACATTATATTTTGACACCTACACAAACACTATCGCATGCCTTTCTATATGCCCTAAAAAATATAACGAAATAATCTATACACCCTATATTTTTATAATTTTTATAAATGTTCTTTTTCCTGCTTTAAAAAATATATAATTTGACTATTCAACTGGCTCAACCCTTTTTTCAATTTTTTTTTGGTTTAACTGTAACAAGTTTTACAATATATTATTAGCTTAGACTTATATGACAAGTAATGTTGCAGTTAAACTGCAAATTAAACAAATTATATATTTTTGAAATCAGTCAAGAATGGCGTTTCATAAAAATAAACAATATACATGGTATTCCATTAAAAAACGTATTTCTTACCCTAGACTTTTTGTATATCTTTGTTAATAAATAACCCTGTTGGTGTCATAATATAATAACTCACCCCGTACATACAAGTATCTGAAAAAGCAAAAAATATTCCTCTTCCTGTGTAAGTTAATAGGTTTAAAACTGCTTTTTGATTAAAATAATATTTAGCATTGTTTCTTTGATTTAGTTATTCAGATTTTTTTAGGAATAAGTTTGTTTCTATCAAAACCTATGCCTACTCCTAGAAACTTTATTTTAAGCTAATCCGTATTAAATTTCAACCCCAAAGATTACCAGCCAAGTTCAATATTCCTCTTTTAACTAAAAGATCTCTGCTAATATTTAGTGATTGGAAATGTCGAGGGTTACCGCACGAAAAAACACACTAAATGAGTAATCAGTTGAGATAGCTATAATGGATCTTTGTTAGAACGATAGAAAAGGACTGTTTTCCATTTCGTTGGCGTTCATCATGTTTTTGTGCACGGCATGTATATGTATGGTCAAATGGTGTTTCCTCCTAGACTTATGTCCACAGAAAGGGCACGCGAAACTTTTTACAATCCCACAGTCAAACTTTAGGTGAGATCTTAGCGAAGTCAGATGTCTGTAGGCTCTTCCACACTGCGTACACTTATGGTCACCTAAAACAGAATTAAAATTTAATTTTCATATCGTTGAACCTAATTTTCAGCAGCATATAATGTTTAAATTAGCACTGTTTTTAGAAGTCTCCGGACTTTCGTTGCAGAGTGAACACCTTTGGGTTGAAGATATAAAAAAACCAGAAACGAGTTTTCTTTAACTAAAAGGTGCGCTAAAACAACTCAAGCAAAACAAAATTCACGATGGTCATTGAATCAAAAGAAACATGGTACAAAAGGACATCGGTACCTTGTATATAGAATGTAACAAAAGTCTGGAAAGCTTGAAATACCCCCAAACTGGACATTTGATTTTAATAACATTTGGCACACTTACGTCTGAATTTATGGTAAAATTGTTTAATCTAAACTTGAAAGTTTTTTGGATTATTGGAGGAAAAAATAATATTTTGACTGTTAAACGTATTTGTTTCAGTTAGTCGATGACTTGTGTGGGGATTAGATATCTGTCATTTCTGACAGTGAACAAATATTTCCTTGTGTTATTGAAGTGGTTCTTTGAACTTTAAAACAATTTAATTTAAATATTTAATATATCTAAAGTAAACATGATACAAGTTTGGGATAATATTTTTAATAAAGAATGCTTCATGGTTTGTTCGTCCCAAAACATCTACTTGTATACAGGATGTTAGGGCTTTGAGTACAAACATTTCAACATATGATAGTATTGATGGTTTCGAACAAAACATTCTTATATACCTTCAGTAAATTCTATATGGTTTTTAAGATATTAAAATGTTTAATTTTCAAAAAGGTTTAAAATAAGTTCTTGAAAACATGGCAACATTGATATTCGGTTGTACGAGATTACTCTAATCTCTATAACTGTGTTTTGTCAACAAGGAAACACACAACAAAACTTGCAAGTTTGAGACATTCACTTAATTTACTTTGATTATTTATTTGTAAAGTACGAATTAATCATTTAATAAAAATAATAGGTGTTTGATAATTATTCCAAAAACGTAAAGTAAATATTGAATCCAACATTACACCAGCGTCACTAGAGCTAAACTATGTTCCTCGTTTTCAGGTGCTATTTGTCTCTAAAGGAACGAGATGTATATAAATTCATAAAGAACGCAAAAATTATTATTTCAGGTGATTTTAACTTTTAGGTGTCCAATGGAAGATGGACGACGATGTTCTGGCCCCTTCTGATCTGTCATCATCGGCGGACGCACTATTAACGGGTATGTTTCTAAATAAACTCCAACAGGTCTACCTAGCCAATTCAGTAGATACCTTTTATTTTGCGATGAGGCTTTAAACATAAAAGTGAAATACAATGCTCCATAGTATTGACTCCTGTCTTAAAGAACGACGAAGACACGTATACAATTTTTAAAGAGCCAGTTATGACAATATTAATAAGTACTTTTCACAGACCAACTGGGAATGGTTAGAAGTAAGTGGGGAAGTCGATTCCATCGTTGAAAGTTTTTATAAAGTTCCCGGAATTCCCAAAAACATGAAATACAAGAATGAATCAGTGGAGACCCCCAGGATATCGCCAACACTATGAGAGTTGTTATATAAACCCTCCAGGTCAACTTATTACAGGCTCCAGAGACATACATAGTGAATGCGTTGTTTTTATTACGAAATTATTTTATTCGAAGTGTGCCGGGAGCCCGCCTAAATTTTTGATAATTGTTGTAGCTCTCTGGCAGGCCTTACGCATTATTTACCAGGACTCATTCACTCAAGGCAAATTTCCAATCCTCTAAAACCACTGGTGAATCATACCTATTTTAAATGCTGACGCAAAGAATGACATTGGCAACTACCGAGGCGTGTCCCTGCTACCCACCATGTCCAAAGTTTGCGAGTACATGATTACAGAGGAACTATTCGAAAGCTTCAAGCATCAAATATTATTGTCCTTCAAGATTATCTAGTCGGCAGTGTAGAGGAGAGCTATCAAATGAACGTCTTCTACACGGAATTCTCGAAGGCCTTTGATTGAATGCGCCATGATTTGCTTCTTGAGAAACTGTCTTCTTCCGGGATGTTTGGTGCCTGTATGATCGGTTCATACCTGAGGGACCCGACCGGGTGCAGTGCGTTGGGATTGGTAGTGTGATTTTTCGCGAAATAGAGGTGACTTCGGGAGTGCCACAAGGCTCTAACTTAAGATCGGTCTTGTTTTTGTAATATATTAAGAATGTTATCTCCGTTTTTAAAACTTGTGGCTATCTTCTGTATGCCGAGGACTGAAAACTGTATTGGATTGTTAATAATTAATAATTAATAATTGACAAATAACAAATAAATAATAATTAATAATTAATAATTAATAATTAATAATTAATAATTAATAATTAATAATTAATAATTAACAATTAATAATTAATAATTAATAATTTATAATTAATAATTAACAATTAACAATTAATAATTAATAATTAATAATTATTAATTAATAATTAATAATTAATAATTAATAATTAATAATTAATAATTAATAATTAATAATTAATAATTATTAATTAATAATTGATAATTAATAATTAATAATTAATAACTAATAATCGATAATTGATAATTAATAATTAATAATTAGTAATTAATACTTAATAATTATTAGGTAATTAATTAATTAGCTAATTAATAGATGAAGGACGACAAGTTGCAACGTGTGTATGGCATTTTAAATACAAAGCGATCATTTGAATAGAATTTAAAAAAAAAAGAAACACAATGTTACTAAAATCATTTATTTAATAAAAGGATTTTTAAAGCTAACTTAGGCTCACTATTAACTTATGTACAAGTGCCACATGCTGTTTCAAAGAATACTTTCGTTTAGTGACGTATTTGCATAGATGACATCTAAATTGGGGATTTTTTCCGCATTCGAACTTTTGGTGGTTGTACAGAGATTGTTTGTGTCGGTAGTATCTGGGGCAAGTCCTACAAAGATATAATGCTTCTTGTCCTAGAAAGTTATTAAGGTAAGCATAGTTCAATCACCGCCTATTTTTGTTTATAGCGGGTTCCTGGCTCTTATCCAATCCGATTTTTTTTTAAGCTAAGTTGCACTGACTTTAATGCGTTTTATTAAGCACTGACAAGAAACCAACGCGAAATTCTTAAATAGAATATTAAATAAAATAGGAAAAAAACATCGTACATATGTAAACTACTACTAAGGTAACAGCATAAGCTGTCTAGAATTTGATAGAATATTATCTGCAAATAAAATCTTTTTTCGAACTAATAGATGAATTTTGTATATTGGTTGTGTAAGAAAACATGATTTTTTTCTTCAATATTCATGATCAGCAGAACAAATATTTCAAATTTTTCTTCTTATAAATTTTTCGAAAGTCTGACTTAAAAAAAAACTAGTTTTTCAGTTTTTGCATATATATTTTCATTTTTGAGTTATACCGATTTTTTTCAAAAAATGTGCAATATTTCAAAAATCCCCTTTTAAAGATTTATTCATATATAACATAAGGCAATTTTTATCAAAATATAATCTCTATTTTTTCAAAATTATTAGTTTATTTCAATCCAAACCCCTATTTTTTACAGTGACCTGCATAAAATTGAATGAAATCAACGCATTTTCTCAATATCTCTGGAATGTAAAGGTTAGAGCTGTTTTCTTAATATAACGAAGTGGATAAAGAGAACTATGCTAAATGGTTTTACAACTTTTTCAAAAAGATCACCATAGGCGTACATATCTTTATTTAATTGAATATGTGTACAGTGACGCTACATCAGCAGAGTACAGATATCGAAGAAAAGCGTATATTTTAAATGTATGCACGCCCCTGTAAACTGCGGAAGCTTGTGTTGTAGAAAAACAAAATATTTCAGAAGAATAGGTTGAAATGTAATGTTTTCGAAAAAATTTATTATGATTTAAAATTTTTTAATAATTGCAGATTATTTTGATAAATAGGGATAACTAAAAATAAAAAGGATAAATAAAACCTGTTTTATTTATTTTAAGCTACCATTTGGAATAATATATTAGAAGAAAAATTTGAAACAGTTTTATAGAAACCTAGATCTCATAAATATTGGAAAAAAATTATGGTTTTCCTATATACCTTTTATAAAAATTCTACCTATTAATTGAAAAAAAAAAAGTTAACTTGTCTTAGCTGGGCAGATATATATAGATTTGTGATATATATATATATATATATATATATATATATATATATATATATATATATATATATATATAGCAGCAAACCCTAAATGAATCATAGACCGAAGTCTTACCTTAAAGGGCTGGAATTTTTTTATCATTTCCAGTTTTTAATATAGGGAAAATGTACCAAAAATTAAGTCAATAGTTTATTTCTTCAATTTAAACGTACATATCGAAACATATAAAATAATTGGGGAAAAAGTGAGATTAAAAAATGTAAAAAAGAAAATGTAAATACATAGATATACCTAGAAAAACTACAAAATAAGAATACAAAACATAAAGATATACATTTTTTTATGCGTTTTTTTTTAAAAATATTTATGTTGGCAACTAATTTCATTGTTCAATTTATTATATATATATATATATATATATATATATATATATATATATATATATATATGTATGATATATATAAATGCCAGCAACAGTCAAAACCTTTAAATTTTTAAAAGCATCGCGACATGATTCACGGAATTTTATCAGACGTATTTATACTTTTGTAATAAAAATCCCTTTAATATGAGAACTCGTACCCCAATTTAGTATACCATACCTAATTCGGGAGTGTATATTCGCATAATAAAGAGCTACAAGCACATCTTTGCTGCAGTGCAAAAACATAAAATTTAATGCATAACAGCCACTGCGCAGTTTAGATGAAAGTTCGTCAACATGAAAACACCACTTTAAATTTTCATCAAAAGTGATACCCAACAGTTTGGTTTTCTCTGCAAGAGTCAATGGATTCTCCGAATTCTCGAATAGTCTAAAATATTATTGTTAGATCTCATCGAAAAATTTGTTATTGTAGTTTTATTTTTATTTGTCTTTGGTTTGTTTTTTTCGGACCATAGTATTATTAGTATCCGAACGAATAGTCATAGATCTCATCGAAAATTTGTTATTGTAGTTTTAATTTGTTTTTATAAACATTTTCGGCTTGTATTTTTAGTGAAGGAAAGTTATCACTAATAACTAAGACATTGGTGTCATGAGCATATGCAACAACAGAAATGTTTTCCGATATCTTAGTAACGGAACTGATCACGTCATTAGCAAAAATCAAGAAAAGAAGTGGTCCCAATATGGAACCTTGAGGAATCCGTGATTCAACAATTTTTAAGTCACTATGAGTACCATTTACTTGCACGGTCTGCTTTCTGCCAGACAAGCATGATCTTGGAAGATCTAAGGGTTTACCACTTACACCATATTTAAACAGTTTTAAGAGCAACAGCTTATGATCGACTACATCAAAAGCACGTGAAAAGTCAATAAACATACCCATTACCAACAATTTCCTATCTACGGACTCGACTATGGTACGCTGAAACTAACACAGTGTTGTCTCTGTACTTTTATTCATAGTGAAACCATGCTGGTGTGATGAGAATAGATTATTTATACAAAAAAAAATGAAACCAGCTGATCCTTAATTACCAATTCGAAAATTTTGGATACGCCTGATAACAGACCTATGCCACGATAATTCTTAACATTATTATGGTCCCCTTTTTTATGTAAAGGTAGAACAGTGGCTAACCTTAAACTATTAGGGAAAACGTTCTTATCAATGGATAAATTAATTAACTGCGCTAATATATCGGCTAAATAAAATTTAACACTTTTTCAAAATCTACAGGACCATCGTCCTCAAGTAAAGCGCATTGTGTGTTAACAATTTCCGCCAATTCTTCATTAGAAAGCTCGTTTCCGTTTAGCGTAATTTTAATATTATTCTGTTTATCGGTATGTTGAATACTTTTTATACATTGCCACACTGCTTTTAACTTATTCTCCGCGTTTAGGATTTTAAGATCGTTTTTATTTTGTATAAATAACTTTAATTTTTCCCTATGTTCTATCAAATCTAGCTAAATCCGTGAACAAAGTTACTCTATTTTTAAAGTTTATTTAACTCGGGATTAAGTTCAATCTTCTTAGAGGTATTATTGTTATGATATTTTTTTAAGTGAAAAGACAAATTAAAGTAGTAAAGCAGATTTTTTTCAGAAACATTAAATGCCTCATTTGGACATGGGACCGGAATAACTTCAGAGAAATCCTCCTTGCTTTAAAAATTCAAAAAAGTGGCCATGTTGCTAAAATAGGATTTTTTTGTTTAAATTCAGTTCTAACAGTGTTCTGTGGATATAAGAAAATTTAGAAAAACACATGACCACGCTTACTATCATAGCCCTCTCGATTTCTGCATATGTCCTCCTTACTTTCTGTGGTTTTAGAGATACAGAGACATAGATTACCATTGCAATTACCCTGTGCACGTCTAGAATAACCAGTTATAATTAAAAAAACAAAATAATAAAACAATAATTTTTTTTATTGGTAATTTAGGAAACATATTTAGAATAATCGAAACTTAAGCAACCAACAAACGGCTAAGTACCTTTTTCTAGTGGCAACTGGATACTTAAAATGCAAAGTGAGTTTTTTGTCATTCAGTACCGTACTGGTGCATCCGATGGCTAATTTTCTCATGCTCCGTAAGTTGACGTGTAGTCGCAAAACCTTCAGGACATTTCGTGCAGCGTATATATTTCTTGCCACAAACAAAATTCCGATGAATTCTCAAAGATTCTTCGGTTTTGAATCTATGGCCACATTCGCACTGTTTCATTACAGTGTGAATCTGTAAAAAAGCGAAAACATTTATGGCGAAAAACACAATGGAATACTCTTAAGTAAAATCCTCCTTCATATTGGACTTTACCTTAAATACTCAAAATACAAGAGGTTTAACCACACTAAACCACAACTTGTTACATTCTGGACGTGCGCACACTGGCGCGTCTAATGTTAAATTGCGGTCAAAAGTGATTTTTAAAAAGTAAAAGCATTTTTGAGTTACTTCATATTTTTCAAAACTAGAGACTTCAATTAGTAAAAAGTTCATAATAGTTTACCAAAAAAATAATTACATACATTTAATGTGACCCCTATCCACAATATAGTTAGTATGTCATTTATGATGGTGAAATAAATTTAAAATGATACATATTTTTTCTAGGTTTGTCCAAAGATAAGAAAATTATTTTTCGTGCTACTTATAAATATTTGTCTTCAAAATCTTATTATTCTTGTTTCTGGTATACGTATAAAAACATTCCTGTAGTCTTTATAAAATGTTATTTTTTCGATTTGATTAAGCGGATTTGTTATGTATATTTTCGTAATATTGGAAGAAAAAAAAAGTCTTGTTGCAGTGAAAATTATGTCACCTGATATGTGCACTTGTGAGCAAACACAAAGTTGGCTGCCTTCATTCGCCTATTCGTTTGTTTTGTTGATTTGACAGATAGTCTGTTTATTAGTTAATGTATCAACCCGTTCATAACAAGTTAAAAATTCGGTATTTTTGAGTTATAGCGTTGCTTTGAGTTGTAGTGTTGAGTATTTTGTTGTTTTTGGTTTAAGTTATAATTAATTTCAAAAAATGGTTCATGTGAGTAGAAGATATCTTGTCGATAGGTACTTGGAGTGTGTGGGAAATGAGGAACTTTTTTTTTCACGCTTAAAAACAGAACATAATTGTACCCCTGATGGTTTTAAAATGATAAAAAGAAACCTGCAGAAAATCTTCTTACCTCAATTACGGCAGAAATGAAAGGCAGCCCAAAGGACTAAGGCAGTGTTTTATAAAAGAAATGTGTCTTGGCTTGATAAAGACTTTCTTATTGACAGCAAGTATCTCTCTGATGTTCCTAAGCAAGGAAAACCATCAAAAACTTTCGAAAACAGCTCGGATAGGAGCAAACGAAGAAAACTAGCCCAGATTAAAAAGAACACTGATGATATGAGTATCTCCGAAATTAAATGTATTTTCTTTAAAAAATTGGTTGCAGAGGGCAGGAAGAAAGAGGCGAATGCCATTGATGAAATTTTATCCAAAGGTATTGGTAATTATAAAAAAACGAATTTTTGTGTTTCCAAGCTATTATCAAATTTCTAGTGCTAAAGCGGACTGTTATCCATTGAATGCTGTTATTACTGAAAGAGAACCTTCACTGGCTTTACAAAATATTATGAATCACACAACGGAAAGAATTTTTTTGATAGAGAAAGTTAGAAATAAAGCAATAGAAGTATATTCTAAATGGGGATGTGATGGATCTTCAGAAAATAGCAACTACAAACAGAATTTCGTTGATTTAACAATTTCTGATGAAAGCGTTTTTGTTGTATCTTTGGCTCCTCTTCAGTTAGTATCTACAGAAAATAATGTTGTTGTGTGGAAGAACCCTCACCCGTCATCTCCAAATTATTGCAGGCCAATCTTTTTTGAGTTTACAAAAGAAACACCAGAAAATACTAAACTAATTGCCAGTAAGTACACAAATGAAATTCAAAATTTACATAATACCATCATTTCTTCAACTACTGATATACAACTCCATATTTCTCATAATTTGTCGTTGATAGATGGTAAAGTCGCCCAAGTCCCTACCGAAATATCTTCTGCATCGTGCTGTATCATTCGCAAAGTTAAACCTTCAGAAATGAACAACCTTAGCGAAGTTGTTAGAAGACCTGTGGATGAAAGTGCTTACCAATATGGTTTATCGAATTTGCACGCTCAAATTCGCTTCATGGAATGTATTTTACACATTGCGTATAGATTGCCCTTCAAGAAATAGAGTGCTCGTAGCTCAGAAGAAAAGGAGCTCATGAAATGATGAGCGAATCCAAACAGACCTTAAAGCAAAACTTGGCATCATAGTTGACTTACCTCGGCAAGGGGTGGGCAGCTCAAACGACGGCAACACTGCCAGAAGATTTTTAAGAAATATCGACGTTGTTTCGGATGTAACTGGAGTCAGTCGGGAACTGCTTCACAAAATGTCAGTCATGTTTTGCACTCTTCTTATTTCGTCTGATCCGTATTTGGCTCTCTGCGCCACAAATTCAAACAAATTAAACATATGGAGTTAGATCAAGAGACCAAAGAACTTTTAATTGTATAAATAATATCCTGTAGTGTTGGAAAGGTAAGCATAACTGAATACAAAAACGATATATGCAGTTCTACAAGTCGCAAGCAAATGTCTAGTTTCTCATCGCTTACCACCACACCACTCTGCACGATACTATCTACATTTTGAAGCAATCATTAATTGAAATAATTGTCTGTTTTAATATCTAATTATTGATACTAAAAAACGATATATGCACTTCTAACTATTACACTTTAATGTTTTGTATTATTAAAAATTTAAAATTAAAGTCCCTAAAAAGCTAAATGTGACAAATAATTTCGAAAAATGTTATTTTCGCATACAATCACCACCCAAATTTCACCAAATCACTGAGATATTGAATTGTACCTGTATATAAAGAGTAGAAACATCATTAAAATTGCAATATACCTGAAAATAACTATCTACATTTTGAAGCAATCATTGATATTGAAATAATTATGTCAATTTATTAACCGTTTTTGGGAAGAAATAGTGCTTTCTTACCACATTTAACTATTTCTAATTATGGATACATTTTTAATTTGATTATTTATTCCTATTTGGTGATATCAGCTAAATGTGCCATGTGTTCTTTAAAAAAAAGCACTATATTTTTGTCATTACAGCTAATTTCATAGATGCCACTCCTCTCCTTCATATCGAAGGGAGGAGATTTTTTGTTCTCTGTTTTGTATTCTTCGTTTTTAAATACCAATTCCAGAACGTAATATAATTCAAAAATTTCGATGTAATCATGTTGCATCAGTATTTACTGCTGAAGCATTGGCAATATTAAAAGCCCTAGAATTTGTAGAAAATGATAACACCTTAGCAAATGCTATTATACTGTCAGACTCACAATCAGTGCTCTTATCACTGCATAACAACAGCAATTGCACACATCCGTATATAGCTAATATATTAAATATATTGTCTAAGTTGCAGTCAAAAAGTGTTAGCATCGTGTTTGTATGGGTAAAAGGCCATTGGAGCTTAATAGGTAACGAACAAGTAGACCTAGCAGCATTATATTATTACATTATTAGGAACACCTTTCTATAGCGTACCATACACAGACGCTATCAGTGCTAACAAGAAAATCGCTCTAGTAGAATGGAGACAATATTATCGAAATTATGCTGGTAATCGCCCAACATTTTATAGTTCAATTCACCCCGAAGTAAATAAAAGTCCCCTCATTCATAGGGAGAAAATATCTAGAAAGGTATTTATATCATACTTTAGATTTATGGTTGGCCATGGGGCTGTAAAAACATTCCTTTTTAAAGCAAACTTATCCAATAGCCCTTTATGTTCATTTGATAATAATTCTCTGGATGATTTAAATTATAGACTTTTTTTGCGGTTACAATCAATCCGCAATATCGCATTTAAGCTTGGAACTAGGCAAATTAGGTCTAATTCTGATGAATCATCATACGCTTATGAGCCATATTTTATCCGAAACAAGTATTGAAAAAATATTTATTGAATTTCTAAAAGCCTGCAAAATTAGAATTTAAGGTTAGGATATTGGTTTAGATAGAATGATTGCCTACTTTGTATTGAACCTTTTGTTACCTCCATGTTTATCCGGGTCTACCTGTTAAACATCCCTCGTGTGAATGTTAAAAAGTTTGAGTGTTGTTTAGGGTTCTTTTATCATTATTGTATATATTTAATAACATTAACTTGATTTTCGTGGCTAAATGGGAAATATCCTAAGGCCAAAAACTAAAAAAATAAATAAATAAATAAATACTTTTTCTAGACCTCTGGTATATCTGGGATCATAGGGGATTACTATGAACTTATTGTGAGCCTCAGATGCTTGAAGAGTGGTGGCATCTTTTAACATTTTCTTATGCTTATGTCTATTTTCTAATTTATGTACAAAATTATTATTATATCCATTACTTTTAGCTATATTTTTAATCCGATTCATTTCATTGTTAAAATACTTAATGAAAAATTGACTAACCTGTAAGTTAAGAAATGAAATGCTGCCATATTGTCTTGACGGCAATGAAATGAGTCGGATGTTATATACCTATATATTATGTTATATATATTATATATTAAATATTTGCTTCAATTAATTTAAAGTTAAATGTTTTAATTCAGTTGCGAAAAAGCCAAAAAAGATTTTTGTTCGTCAATCTAAACTCAACAAATAATCTGAAAACATTTAAAAATACCTACCCGTATTAGTAAATTTTTTATAAATATCAAATTCTAATTTATATTTATTTCTAATAACTAAAGTGTCGAGAAAAGGTAATTGCCCATTGTTCTCCTTTTCGTACGTAGAATTAATGGAAGGATATTTATTGTTTAATGTTTCAAACAAAGTGTCCAAATTTTCTGTTTTAGTATCAAAAACAGCAAGTATATCGTCTACGTATCTACACTACACCCTTGGGAAATACTTGAGTTCATTTTTGAATTGGGTTTCTAATCTACCCATAAACAAATTTGCAAGGAACGGAGATAAGCAATTACCCATCGCAGTTCATTCAAGTTTATAATATTTATTGTTGAACTGAAAAAAGAAGAAGCAAATATTTATCAATAATTTCTTTCTTCAACTTATTGAACTCAAGTAGTTCCTTTATGTACTTTAAAGCTAGTAGTGTGGGTACACTAGGAAACAATGAACCTTCTTTTAAGTGAACATTCTTAAAAACCAAAATCATGGTTCAGATATGTAGACGACACTTTTGTACTATGGCCACATGGTCTAGAAAACCTCCCTGGGATTCTTGATCATCTAAATCAACAACACGTTAACATAAAATTTCAATGGAAATTGAATCAGAAGGCACGATTCCCTTTCTAGATGTTCTTGTACAAAGGAAAGGGGATGGTTCCTTAGGACACTCTGTATATAGAAAACCAACGTATACGAACAGGTACTTAAATGCAAATTCCCATCATCATCCAGCACAAAAGCAATCAGTCATTAATTCATTGGTTTACAGAGCTCTCGCGATTTGTGACCAAAATTCTTTACAATCGGAAACAGAGAAACTGACTCAAGCTTTAAGAGGGAATGGATATTTGATGATATTAGACGATCAATTAGAAAATATAATAATCCTACTCCACAAAATGATACCAATAAGTTACCGATAGGAAATGTAGTTCTTCCATTTTTACACGGAACCACAGACAAGATTGCAAGGTTACTTCCCCGGTCCAACATATGTACAATCTTCAATACACACAAGAAAATTTGATAATGTTTGAGATCGCCAAAGGACATTATTCCTTTTCAAACGGAAGGAGTATATGCAATTCCTTGTTCCTGTGGTGATGTTTATATTGGAGAAACTGGACGATCCATATCGACTAGGCTTAAGGAACATAAACGATGTATCAGAAAGAAACAAATTGTTCAATCTGCTGTATCTGAACACCAATATTCTACTGGGCATGTCATAAAAGAAACCAAAGTTCTTGCATCAGTTTTGGGACTCTATAAACGCAAAATTAGAGAATCTATTGAAATTTATAAGCATTCTAACAATTTTAATAGAGATACAAGCTTCAGTCTACATCATACGTGGAAACCGATTGTTACACCGAGTCACGCTCCGGTAAACACAGGTCGACTATAAATAGCCGGCCTGGGTCTCTCCGAGCTCATTCAGTGTTCCGATCTCGTGAAGTGAAGATCCCTGAAGATGCCTCGTGCAATCAAAGGCGAAACGTTGGAAAGTGATTCCATTTTGACACGGTCTAATCCCAAGCACCATGATTTCTTCATTCTTAATTTTATCTAAGAATTATAACGAGTTAGTAACCTCAAAGTTATCGTACGAGATATTTAATTTGCTGAATTCCTTTACTAACCATTTTGAAATATTGTACTTTGGTGATTCAACAGCAACAGTGTTAAAATATTCACATAAACATATAAGCGTATTCAAGGGTAAACTAATACCTAATTCTGGAACTAAGGGGTTATATATAGAGTGTCCAATATAAGTGATACCACTGTTACTATCTCCGAAACGAAAACAACCAAGAGACTGTTAAAATTACAGAAATCTTGCCTTTTATGGAGGAGTGCGTATCATACTATTGTCCTGCGGGTATTTGTGTTTACGTGTCACTTGCGTTTAACATAAATAGCCTTACCAAGCTGCATGTTAATGGAAAAACAGACAATATTTTTTTCACTTAAAATAACAATAACTGGACAAGAATTTAAACAATTTATAGCATATACTATAGCAACTCTGAGAGCTTCTTATCTTGTAGCATACTCGAAATTAGGTTTCTTATTCTTTCTATTGCTATACCGTCCCATTCTTTGGATGTATCTGCCAATTCTCCTGAGACCGTTCGCGAGAAAATACCCTTCTTAATTTATTCCACAAATGTTTTACTGCATTCATATCAAGGCCTGTCACAGGCTTTATATTGTGGCGATGCCCGCAGTTTCGCACTATTGCTAGGATAGACGACTGGGCATTATCCTACGTTAGAATATGCAGAACGATATTCAGGTACAACAATAATTTTAGACATTTGCAAGTCTCCTAGCCTTTAAATTCAGCTAGGCGTACACAAACCGTCTGCTCACTAACCATAGTCATCTCGATCTTGGCGAAGATCTTCTTGTACATTAACAGGTGTATTTCACCGAGTCCGTAAAATCCGCAAAAAAGACTTGCAAATTCGTAATCAACGACAAAACATTAACTTAAAACCCTTTAATTATTTTTTAATGGAACTGGAAAGTATGTATTAAATATCTTAGCTAGCGGATGGACTATGTCTGATCATAATCGACTTTGAGAAAACAATTGCCGTCGCCATGGCAATTAATTTGTTATAGTCAACATGGTAAGATTAGTTGCTTTGCTGAATGATTGGTGTAGTAAACGCTACGCGCTCGTGCTGGCGGAAGATTCAATCAATTTTGATAACAGAACGCGATAATTTTAATGGTGGTTCAGTTATGGTGTGGGGTAGAATTTCCATGAATAGACGTACACCCCTTCATGTTTTTCCCATTAGACAGACAATGACAGACCAAATGTACCTCAATACATTAATTTAGAACAGTATGTGTTACCTCTTACGGATTTAGTTGGTAACAATTTTATTCTGATGCAGGATAATGCCAGACCGCATACTTACTAGAAACTGCAGGTATCACCACATTACAGTGGCCTTCGAGAAGCCATTTGTGGGATGAATCAGGATAAAGGGTGCGTTCACGCGAAGGCCTCTTTGAAGCCTAGCAGTATTCGAAGATGCGTTATCAGAAGAATCAAATATACCACGCAGATTAGAAGCCCTCAGAGTTGCTAGAGGAGGCAATACCAGGTACTAAGCACATTCTTCAAGTTTTTTTTATCCAGTTATTGTTATTTTGCGTAGGCAAAAATGACAAAATGCAAGGTTGCAATAAAAAAGCTGTAATTCAGACATTTTCAAGACAAATTAATGAACAGAATAACAAATGTTTCTTTTATCTAGAGACTACTACTTTCCGAGATCAAGAAGATAAATATAGAAAGAGGAATCGGACAGGGCAACACTATGTCCTCAAAGTTAGTTTTGGAGTACGTATTTAAAACGTTAGACTGGGAGGACAATGGTGTACACAGTAGGAGAATGACTTGGCCATTAACGCTTTGCGGACGACATCGTTGTGATAACTGAAGACTTAGAAGAAGCCAGTACAACGCTAGTAAACTTTTACACAGCTTGTTTAAAAGTTGGCCTATAAATGAATTTTAGCAAAACCAAAATAATGACCAACCTTGTTCCCAGCGAAACAATCAAAATAGTCCAGTAAGAAATCGATATTGTGGATCGCTCTAATATCTAGGTCATGAGATGAGAATAGAGAGAGGTAATCAAATTCGTGACCTCCGTAGAAGGATAACTTTAGGCTGAGCAGCTTGCGAAAAGTTAAGGGATATATATTCCTATATTTTTGAAGAGAAAGGCTTTTGATCAATGTATGCTACCGGTGATGGTGATTATGGAGCAAAGACTCTGACTCTTACAAGCGAAAACATTAGCTACTAAACTAACAGTAACGCAAAAAAAATGGAACCATCTATGCTGGGAATCACTACCAGAGACATTAGATATTATAGAACAAATCGAGAGACTTAAATGGCGTGTATGTATGGAATGGAGACCAAGGGCCGACGAATTAAAGTAAGGCAAAGCACTCACTCGATGAACAGACTACCTCAAAAGGTGGTCCAAAACAGGGACAAATGGAATGCCTATATCCAAGACTGGACGCAGTAGGGCGGATGATGATGATAAATACTCTATTTACCTCAAAACTATTGAAACTGTAAGTTTTTCTTCCTTAAGAGATACTCGAATTATTTTGTTAAATATTATTTTTGTTAGGATGGAATGTTTTATTGTATTTTTTAATAATTATTATTTTAAACAATAATATGCATTTTAACATAAACTTTGTTATTTTAAAAGTTTTACTCTGATATTTTTGCCTAAACTAAGTATATCTTTTAAATTAAGAGGCTTAATTATACAGGAAATTAAATAGTGGACAATAAAAAATTCACATTTTTTCCCAAACTTTTCGAATTAAAAAGTACTGGATACTTTCGTTAAAGGATTATTCAAGATTTTATTTTGTATTTTAACCCACTTACTAGCTTTTTACTGTACCAATTAAAAATACTTATCAATGAAATAACTAAAAGTTGAATTTGCACACTGACTACAAGAAATTGCTTAGCTCTTATTTAGCTTATTTATTTTCAGTACAAAAAATTTAAAAAGGCTTTAGGATTTTTTGTACACTTACTGAACAGGCATTGGAAAATTATGTAAATTTAATATTAGACAAGGTAGATCAATTATTTTTAAAATGGCCACGATATGGATCTCATCTTGATCGATCATACATATACTAGGTTTATGTTGAAAAACACTCGAGAAATTTAGGAAATACCCTGACATAAGCATTCTACTACTACAACGTTGTCTGTCTCCCTCTTGCTAAATTTCCAGAGTGTCTTTGAAGATAAAGGTATCAAACTTAGTATGGTTATACTCACCAGGCAGAGATTCATTTGATGGGCATATAGTATACAGAATGTCCCATTTACCAAATAACAACAGCCAAATAGACACAATCTTTTGTTACCGTGTATAACGTGATCACCCATAATGCCCAGCCCCTTACCTTATTTATTTTTAATACAAAAAATTTAAAAAGGCCCTAGGTTTTTTGTGTACACTTACTGAATAGGCATTGGAAAATTATGTAAATTTAATATTATACAGGGTAGATCGGAAAACTATTATTTTTGAAATTGCCACTATATAGATTTCATCTTGATCGATCATACATATACTAGGTTTATGTTGAAAAATACTCGTACCTGTACAAAAAGTTTAGCCAAAAAATATGTTCCTTAATTTTCTGGCGTAAAAAAAAATAAATAATGTCTCTCTATATTTGTTATTAGAGTTTTGTGGTATAACAAGACTTACTTTCTTGGCTGGTTCCTTTAACAAACTGATGTCTTTTAGTGAGATTACTGGACCATTGTAAATATAATCTTGAATTTGATTGGCTACAAAAAACATATAAATATTATATTAGGGAGATTTTTTTAAATTAAATGATTTGTAGACAGACATTAACCATTACACCAAACTGTAATAATAAATATTTTCCGTACATTCCCTCACTCGAGTTTTACGTTTTCTTCCTAGTCTTCTGACAATCGAGGGTTCTGTGTCGTTAGGTGAATTGCAACAATTCAGCATTCAAAAGTCAGACACTCACAGGTTCTCATAATATTTTAAAGGACCATAAAAATTCGTCTTGATATATTTCATATTTGGTTACCTTAAGAATTCATACCTTTTTAACACATGATATATATCAAGTTTTTAGGGTTGTTGATAATGCTATTTTTTGTTTTTCAGTGTTTTTTGAATACAGATTCATTTTTGAAAATTGTTCTATTTTTATTTTTTTAGTTGTTTTGTTTTTTGTATGTGAACGGTCAGTCGGATGGTTTCAGACAAGGCGAGCTATATAATGAAGAGATTGGGACAGCAAAAATTGCTTTTGGAATAACTTTTTGGGGGGAGTAAAGTATAATAGAGAAAATGACTCATTGGATGCTCAGAATGTGCATTATTGAAATTATTACACTCGTAGTTAGTCAGTCTGCCTCAGAACAATTGATGCTATATATGCTTAGGGTTTTTAATTGAATTTAAAAAAATCAGTAACATACAGGGTGCTCAATTAAAAACATTCATGTATAGTAGAATTATTTCGGATATGCAGTGACATAACGACAGCACAAAAACAACGTATTTCTTAGCTGTTAATGGTTAATATACCAAGGTATTTAAGGAATGCACACACTAAGGCGTACTCGGCGGCGATCCTATGCTGTCATTTGGCCGCCACGGTGGCAGTGATCGCGTCCAAGATCGTGCTGGTGTGTGGCTGCCATTGAGAAGGATAAATGCTAATTTTAATAACTTTACAGTTCACCAAGCTGTGCAGTCATTTAACAAAAACTATAAATAATTATGTAATTAAATAAAGAAAAGAAAAACAGTATGAAATGTGATTTATTTATTAAAAAACGTACAAAATATTTTTTTATTCTAAAATTTTATATTAAGCTATTTTATAACAACAAAGCCAAAACTTTCATGGACTAAAAAAGTTGGTAAAAAATGTCTTTTTAACAACATTTTAACACGCAAAGAGCCTATTATTCTAAATATCATTTTTTTAGCTAAAAAAACAACAAAAAGTTACATGCATTTCTTGGATATTGAAAATGCGTTCGAAAAAAGAGCTTTCGTAACGAAAGTAAGTTCGAGATGGTGTAACAACCTTTTCATGTTGTTACAACGTATTTGTAAATTTCAATATTTTAATTTAAATAGAAATCAATTTATTTACATATTCCTTAGTTCACTTGGGGGCTTAACTACGGCTATGCTTATTTCAATTTTCATAGTAATTAAATTTATTGACTACTACACTGGTTCGAATAGATTTGAACAGGTATTTTGTTGAGATTTGTGCCTTCGACACCGAAAAATGCAGTTGAAAGAGTGAGAGAGTTGATGGGTCACTTCATTTTCTGTTAATCTAGAAGGTTATTTATTTCGCTCGTTGGAAATGTTCACTCTCTTTCCTTGAAACTTCGCAGAAGGGCAAATTTGGATGCCATGTTTAATTAGATAGTTTTTGTGAATTGTGCCATTTGGTTTCACGTGACTTTAAATGTCGTATTAGTTTTCACAAATTTAAAATCTAATTTTATCTTCGTTATGTCGAAGTAAAAGCAGTACCCTAGCAGAAAGAGAAGCCAGTTCAACAGGTAAAAATTCTTCACTCGACGCCATTTTGTGCAGGTCATTCCTAAATCCGAAATCCTTTTTTATCCACTACATCTTTTAATTTTATCTATATTAAATTTACTTGCTTTCACTTTTTTAACATGTTTTAAAAATTGGAGCAAGTATTTAATTTTTGAAACAATAAGAAAATTTAAACCTATAATTGAGGAAGACTGACGAGTCTATGGATTTTTCTTTGGTTGGCTGAAAACCCCGGAGAAAATTTTTCATGTTTAGGAGAAGCTGGAATAGTTTTCCTTTTGCCGTGTGGTGTATGCTGTTCTCCTAGACGTTTTGTGTTGGGACCCTTCCACTGGCTTGGCGCCGCTGCTGTTTGATGCATTGGAAGTCCAGAAGCTTTTGATTTCTCCGGGAAATGGCAGCATAAAAGATGAGTATTTTGATGTAGTGTAGTAATATTATTATTTGGACTAATGATCTCCTTTTGAGAAAATTATTAGAAATTTCTGAATCTTTTTGAAAAATTTTTCTATTAAAACACTATAATTGCGTGAAGAGGTAATTCAAGGAATTGAGCAACATTCAGCTCATTTAAACAGATTTTGAGAACCATTAAATGTCTATTTCTTGTTTATGACGATGATCAATAGTGAGTTTTAATTCGTAATTGCTAGTTGTTCAACTAAATAGGATACAGAATTTCTTACAACCTAATTATTTATATTATTTTTAGTTCATAAACAACCGAACATATATGAGCCTATGAAAGCCAGAGTGGTCTAAGTCATATTTTTTTGTTTTGAGATAAATGAAGTTAAAGTTTAGGAGTTATTTGAAAATCCCAAATCAATTAATTGTGTCGCTCTTTACGTCACTGTTTTAGAATAGGACCAACTTAGATTTTAAGAATAAAAAACATATTCTATCTCAAGTTTGAGCATGTTTTTTTTGCATATTTATGACTTGGACCACTCTGACTTCCAACCGTTTGGTGACTGGAATTTATAGTGGTAGTTATATTCCATTAGGTTTGGAATTAAAATAGCCATTATTATCGATGAATGTAATTTTAATAATAAACTGAACATAGTTTTCAAAAAATGATAATGGTAAACATGAATAAATACAAAAATAGGGTATTACAGTTGTTCATCTAGTGAAACATTATCTTCCAGAGGGCCGATGTCTTCTATGTTTTGACATGTTATTTCCAAATCCTTGAAATATTGCTGGTGGATTGGTGGGATAAACTGATACAGTTCTTCCATATTCTTTTTCTTTTTGGCACTAATAGGTAATCTAGTTTGATTGAGTACCGGTGTGTCAATATTTTTGAAGTCTGGAACTCGACCTTTTTTATTTGGAAGCAAATCCATTACCTTGAATGGAAGGGTTTCATTCAGAGTTTCTTTATAAAATATTTTATATGGTTCGGACTTCTTGAAATGAAGCCACTGTATCTTTAACCATGACACGGTATTTGTCTTCCGGCGAGTTACTGCTTTTTCTAGTAGTTCCGTAGAAACAAAATCTGTTCTCTTCATTTTATGTAGATGAAAAAATGGTTTCCTGCTTTTACACTTCTCAATTATGGAGTACCAGTCCTCAGGCACGTATTTTATTCGATTTTTCGCATATTGTTCAACAATACCAAAATCACGATCATTGGGCAGGAACGAATGTCCAGACACCATAAATTTGTGGTCAATTTCCTCTAAGTTTACTAGTTCAGCGTCGACGAGTAGTTTTAGCCACAACAAACACTGTTTCAGATTGCGATTCTGACCTCCACAAGCATCACTGAATGCAATAATGTGTTTGGCATTTTTCGCATGAGTTAAAATATGCTTTCGGATGCAAGAACCGATTTCTTGAGACCCGCGAGAAGAAATGGTTTCATCCCATGCATACATAAAAGCATTTTCTTCTTCTGACAATTCGTGTATGCCAAAATTGTAGACATACATATTTCGTTTATAGTAGGCAACCGAACACGTCAAAGTTGGGAAAGGCAGTGCTTTTTCTAAGTCGAAGGTAAAACCATAGAATTCACCCTTATTAATAATACAGGTAATTTTATCTGATTTCAAAGATTCCCTGGCTTTTTCTGCTTTTCGTAAATGTAAGTCATGTTGAATTTTAAGGTCACTTTGTTCCTGCGCTTCGGTCGAAACACTAAGCTTTGATTTGAAAGTATCACATTTGACGCAAGTATCTTTCAGGGGAACATGAAAATGTAAATTAAAGTCACGGTGAAAAATTTTTCGATACATCGCTTCTGAAACTGCGGTATTGTTCTCTTCATCGCACTTCTCTTTATACAAATTATACATAATTCGAATATTTAGGTTGTTATCTAGATATTTTCTCAAAGGGTTATGAGCTCTGGTATAATGGGATTGGTAAGCGGGAAAACTGTTAATGTGACTACGCACGTCTTCTAGGTTTTCCTCTGAAGTTTTATTTTTCGGAGGGTGTTTTCCCCGTAAGTCTTCTCCAGGAGATGATGTACGCCCTCGTATTAAGGCACGCGATAGGCGTCCATTAGATATTTTGTATGTATCCAGAAAAAAGTAGTATAAAGTAGTTGTTTGAAACACTTTTCAATTTTCTAATTCCACTTCTTGGGCGATGGACTTGTGGCAGGCATTGTTTAACCGCACCACATAAAAAAGCATTTTGAGTCGAAAAACTGCCGGTTTTCCAAAAGTTTTCGAAAGCTCTTCTTCTCTGTTCTTCTGGA
Source organism: Kuschelorhynchus macadamiae (assembly GCA_030620095.1). Taxonomy (NCBI): domain Eukaryota; kingdom Metazoa; phylum Arthropoda; class Insecta; order Coleoptera; family Curculionidae; genus Kuschelorhynchus; species Kuschelorhynchus macadamiae. Next base: position 333,081 of record JAUTXW010003087.1, read on the forward strand.
ATTTTCTCAAAACACTTTTTCTTGCAGTTGCAGTTCACGTTCGAAAACTGCTTTGCCGGAACTACCTTGTGGCTGGTACTAACGTACTCCTCTCCACAATTCCTATTTCTTTTTCTCACAGCAGACCTATGTTTGTGAGGCTCTCTGTAACGTTTCCTACCAACACGCTTTGTAACATTCGAGGTTTGAGATCTATCTCTTGGCTGAATTTCGTTTTCGCCTAGAACCAAAAGTAGAAATAAGTTTTCCGTCTCTCATCAACAACATGTTTGAGATACTCTGTCAGTGGCGGCTGGTGCATCGGCGCTCATGAGGTCACGAGCCGCCACTGTACTCTGTATAGACTGCAGTAAAATAAAATGTGGTTTATACTTGTTGCCGAAAACATCATTTATTTGCAAATGTACCTTTATTTTGTAATTTCATTCATCTGTTCCAATGTTTACTTCAAAAATATAGGTTATGTTTTCTAAACTATGCTTAAATGAAATATGTACCTGATACAGAAGAATCGGACTCCGGGGAATCTTCTGGTTCATATTCACTCTCACTGGCACTAAAAGGTTCTTTATCGGACTCAGTAGAGCTCATTCTTCTTAATAATAATTCACGTCTTTAGATTTATTAGAACACAATAATAAACACTGCAGCTACAAAGTATTTTGACAGAATGGGCTAAGTCAGACTTGTACCACTCTAACGTGCAATAATATGATGATCATGTCTTACAATCAATATACTAGCGACATCTGTGAGTAAACTAGCAAAGAGACATTTTTCATATTAAAGTGGACGTATAGAAAACTATGTATGTATGAATCCGAATATGTATAAATCGCAAAAATGAAAAATCTTGACTTGGACCACTCTGGCTTTCATAGGCTCATATTGGGTTTTTAGTTAGTATTAGCCAATGGCATTCATCTAAATAAAATATATACATTCTTGTAGCTTAACTATTAAATATTTTTAGTTCATAAACAACCGAACATATATTGGGTTTTTAGTTCTTATTAGCCAATGACATTCATCTAATTAAAATATATATATTTTTGCAGCTTAGCTTAATTATTATAATATTTTTAGTTCAAAAACAACCGAACAGTTATTTGGTTTTCAGTTATTATTAGCCAATGGCATTCCACTAAATAAAACATATAATCGTCTTACAGCTTAAAAGTTTAATTAAATTTTAGTTCTTGAACAACTGAATATTTTTGCGTTATTTGAATGGCATTTCTACATATTGATCATAAGTTTCAAAAAGTTATATAAACTATCCTATTAACTTGTTATTCTTGATACAGAGCTGAGTGTTTACAAAATTTTATATTTCAACTGTTAATGGTTAATGGTTTTTAGTTATATTTTGCTGACATATTATGAAATGTCGTATTGCATTTAAATAGTTACATAATTAACCTTAATGTAACTAGGTATTTTGTTATTATTGCGTACAAACTTTGTTTATTCCACTAATGTCACTCTACTTAACTTTTTGTTATTAATATAAGTAAGTAGCTAGATAAGGCTTTGTCCTTTATATCTATGTGAAAATTTGGGTCAAATTTAATAAAGTGCATAAATCACAGTGTTAATTTAAATGTATATTTGGGTAAATTATTAACCAAGGATTGGTTATTTGCAAATTTAATGCCTGCATCTGGTACCTTTTATATTATAAGTAAATTGTTTTGGAAATTATAAATTGATTATTTGGTAAAATTAGCTAAGGTACAGCTAGAAAACTTTTGGGACTCTGTTTTGTGCTTGTTGAACTTAGATATCACAATAAATCTGAATTGTTGTTTTTAAATATAATTGTTTTCTTTGTTAGTATAATTTCAGGTTAAATTATTGTGTTTTTGGTCAATATCTTGCTTTTCTTTCTTTATGTCGAACTCCTAAAGTTGGTGGAGCTCATAAAAGTCTGAAATCATCTCGAACCTACGAATCGCCTCTGACTAGCCTAACTGAGTAGCCGTGGTAACCAATGTAATAAATTAAATAAGCAAATCTAACATCATATAATATAATAGAACAAATGTAACATCTCTATAATAGATCATGCCACCATCCTAATAAACTATTAATTATTTTTTTATAATATTTTTTTAATTTATTTCAATGGATATTTAGTTTAAGTAAAAATTGACTTAAATCCGACAAAAGATTCAAAAAAGTATCATTAACAAAGACAAAAAGACATTCTAAAATATTTTAAATGCAATATAAACTAATTTTAGAAAGAAATAGTGTAACAATAGAAAACTTAATGTAGAGCAAAATTATCAAAACTTATAACTACAAACTATCAAAATATTTTTAAATAAAATATTAAACGATATAAATCAAAGATTGTCAATATCAGAAAATAGATCGTCGCTGTTATCCTCGTCATTCGAATCGGTCACTATGACGGGGTTTATACCTGAAGTATCCCACACTCTGACTACTTTCCAAGCTTCTAGAATCTCTTTTTGGATGTGCCGAATGTAGTTCTGCCAATGATCAGCGCTCACTTCGCCAAGAACCTTTTCGCACGTTGCCAAAACTTCAGAGGATATTCCTTTTAAGGCAAACATATATTGGTCATATTTTCTTTGCACTCTGACCAAACTATGTCAATGGGGCTATATTGACAATGGTATAGTGGGAGGCGGAGAACCATATAACTAAAAGGTTTTACATATTCGTCAAGAAAATATTTTTTTTCTCTACTATCCCAGATTTGATCCTTCATTGCTGCCTCTCGAAAGGCAATATCTTTTTCGGAAAGTCATAAAATTTATCTTTTTTGTCCAGGATTTTCAGGGTATGTCTTCTACCAGCTCAGAGTGGTAGCTTGCGTTGTCCATGATAACACAGGCCAACACACATTTTGGTGCCTGCGATTTTTTTAACTGTTCCTGGGTAATTTTTGGATGCAGAATGTAAAAAAGTTCTAAGAATTTGTCTATCAGATCTAGCTCTTTTTAGAAAAAAAAAATTGTATATATATTTTACGTTATAACTGTTATAATATACAGGGTGTCCGGGAAAATGTGGGAGATCTCTCGGACTCAGATAGAACATTAAAAAATAAGATGACAAGTTCCCATAAATTTTTTTCCTAGCGGCCCTCCCTAGGGAGATACGGCCCCCTAAAGAACCCCACTGGAAATCGGTTTTTCTAGAATAACTTTTAAACGACTCAATATAATTTAACGAAAATTTAATATGACGTAATATGATTATTATTACGATTATGAAAATTTAATATGACGTAATTTAATATGAAGTAGTAAGGACCTCTCAAAATACTCCCTTAAAACATAATTAGCTTGTTTAGTTTACCAGGGACGGACTAGATTGTACATTTTAACGCTCAAATTTTTAACACCCTGTATGATAAGGAGTTAAAAAAAATAAATTTGGATACCTTGAACATTAAGCTAAAGAAAAGGTACTCTTGTTCATTGTCGATAAAATGAACCGTTTTCGAGAAAAAAAATAATAAAAGTATTAATGTTTTATTATTGTTTATTTATCAGTATTAAAGAATGCACTTTTTTACAAACGTTACTATGGTACGAAATAAATAATCTCGCATTGACGTGTGCATTTGAAATCTTCTTGACACGTTGATCTTTTTGTACCTATTTCGATATTAATTTATTAAATTTTGAATACCTGGTAAATTTAATTCGATAATGGGATACACATTTAGTGAGTATGCAGATATGCATCTTATGTACGGACTTGCATCTTGCAATGCTTATGAAGCAAGAAGGTTGTATGGAGAAAGATATCCTAATCGCAATATTCCAAATGAGAAAACATTTCAGCGAATTGACCAACGTCTAAGAGAAACTGGTGGGCAATTCTCAATTAATAAGGTAACATTATTGACGTTCATTAATTATTTTTAGGAAGTTTTGGGAAAAGGAGTACTGATGCTGGTGTGAAGAGAACAGTACGTACGGTGCAATTGGAGGAAGATATTTTGGATACTGTAGCTGATACTCCCTCAATAAGCACTCGAATATTAGCCGCGCAGCTTCATGTGTCAAAAAGTACAGTTGCTGAAGTACTTAAAGAACAGTTGTTATACCCTTATCATCTGCAAAAAGTGCATCAACTACTTCCTGAAGATTTTCCTCGAAGAATCCAGTTCGCAAACTAGTTGTTAGATCAACAACGAACAAACCCAAACTTCATTAGCATTATTCTTTTTACCGATGAAGCAGGATTTACCAAAGATGGTATTGTAAATTTACATAACTCGCATGTATGGGCTGATGAAAACCCTCATGCCACTGTCGTTCATCATCATCAACATCAGTTTCAATCCATTAATGTTTGGGCAGGAATAATCGGCAATTTTTTCATTGGACCATGCGTATTACCGGCACGATTGAATGGTGAACTTTATTTAGAGTTCCTTCAGAACGCTTTTCTAGATTCAATAGAGCATTTGCCACTTGAAACCCGCCAAAGGATGCATTTTATGCATGATGGAGCCCCACCCCATTTTAGCGTTGCTGTACGGGACCACCTAAATAACGTCTATGGAAACCGTTGGATAGGCAGAGGAGGTCCCATTGCCTGGCCTCCACGGTCTCCCGACCTAACGCCAATGGATTTCTACCTGTGGGGTCATCTGAAAACCTTGGTGTATTCCTCTCCGGTTGCTACTAGGGAGGAACTTTTACAGAGAATCACGTTTCATTGCGATATGATAAGGAACAATGCTGGGTTGTTGTGGCGAGTACAGCAGTCCTCTATTCGTCGTGCCCGCGAGTGCATCACAAATCACGGAGCACATGTTGAACCCACTTATGAAGTTTTTAATTGACTTTTTTCTATTTAGCGTATTAGGTTGTTCAGGATCAAAACATATTTAATACTCCCAAAGTTGTATTCTTTTATTTTTTTTTTCTCGAAAACGGTTCATTTTATCGACAATGAACAAGAGCACCTTTTCTTTAGCTTAATGTTCAAGGTATCCAAATTTATTTTTTTTAACTCCTTATCATACAGGGTGTTAAAAATTTGAGCGTTAAAATGTACAATCTAGTCCGTCCCTGGTAAACTAAACAAGCTAATTATGTTTTAAGGGAAGCATTTTGAGAGGTCCTTACTACTGTTTATCATATTAAATTTTCGTTAAATTATATTGAGTCGTTTAAAAGTTATTCTAGAAAAACCGATTTCCAGTGGGGTCCTTTAGGGGGCCGTATCTCCGTAGGGAGGGCCGCTAGGAAAAAAATTTATGGGAACTTGTCATCTTATTTTTTAATGTTCTATCTGAGTCCGAGAGATCTCCCAGATTTTCCCGGACACCCTGTATAATATTACTATTGCCAGTTAAAAAAACAAAGACACATGGATTTAAGTATTTATTGCAAAAACTTAATTTACATAACTACATTAGTCACTAATCACATAAAAATGTTCTTTTATACGACTTTCTAGAATGGAGTTTACTAGGGCAGTCTCGCTGAAGGCTCCAGCAGTAGTCCGCCATCATCTGTTCTTCACTACAATCACCTAAGTTTTCTGGAAAACGATCTAGGTGGCTGTGAACTTTTATACTCATGTTATAGCCGAGAATATTAAAATTTGAAAGCATAGTTTCCAATAATTCTACGTAATTCTCTGCTTTATGATTGCCAAGAAAATTTTGTACTACTTGAACAATGTAGGTGAATTGTGGATCTTTAACAAGTTGCCTAATTTGAGCACCATCAAATATACCAGCTTTTAGTTTTTCCGTGCTAATGCCAATTTACGTGACAAATACCCAAAATAATTTCCATCTCGATTTAAAGCCTTCACAAATTGCTTCATTAGGATCACGTTTTGTTTTCCTTGAATCATGACATCTCTTGAAGGCCAATTTTTGTAAACCCAGTACTCATTTTTAGCTCTGCTGTCCCAAAGGCACAAAAAACAAGGATATTTTCTATAACCACTCTGCTGTCCAAGGAGGAAGTTAACCATTTTTAAATCAACACAAATTGCCCACTGATATTCTTCGTATTTAATTTTTCTCAAAACTAATGCAATTGTTTCATATTCTTCCTTCATGGTAGTAGAATGACCAATAGGAATTGAGCCATATTTGTTACCGTTATGTAAAAGAACACATTTTAAACTACGTTTTGAACTATCAATTTAAAAAGGCGCCAATCATCTGGAGTGTATTTAGGCAAATCCATTTTTTCTAAGAGCCCTTTTATATTGTTACAGAATACCAAGTCATTTTCCTGAGCGAAAAAAGGCAGCAGATCCTTATATCTTAGAATTAGTACCTGGACAAAGCAGATTTTTTTCTTTTAATCTGGATTCCTTCGAGAGATTCATTCTCTTATAAGATCGTTTATTTCTTCTTGATTGAAACACTGCGGAGTTGCTAAATCTGCTTTAAATTCACTGTCGTTATCTGATTGAATTCTTTGAACTTCGTCAGACGTTGATGTTTCTGTATCATCTTCTGTCAGTTCGGGTAGACTGCTAAATGATGTAACGGGTATTGTTTCTATTTAGGCCTTTAATATTAACGAGACAAAAATAGCAGTGGTCATGATGGTTTCGCGGTTCTCTCCAAACCATTGGTACATCAAACTTTAGGCACTTCCTCTTTCCAATTGTCCACTGTCGCAAATGTTCAACACATGTTTTACATATGAAATGTGAGGCCTAAGATTTATCTTGATCTCCTAAATAAACGCCAAAATAGGCAAGATAAGCTCTTTTCACAAAGTCAGAAATCGTTTTTCTGCTTTCTTTCAAAGTGTATTCACCACACACATAACAAAAAACATCGGGATGATTTACACAAGTACGTCTGCTTGTGGGTGCCATTGTTTCAGTTTAGTATCTTGATACTACAAATACTACAGTAATATACTAAATCGAGTACAGCCAAGCAGGTATAGAAGGATCGGGTCATAGGCAATTACAGGTATAAAAGTAATTAAGAACAGTGTATTGAGTAGTTCCTAGTATAGGAACATTGGGTCAAGGACAATTCCAGGTATCCATTTGGTTAATTAGATTCTGGGAAATTTCAATTTTGACGATTAAGTACATATTTATGTCTTTATTTGTTGTCCTTTATCAGAAAAAAATATCAATTAACCTGTAACCTCTATGTCAAAAACTAGAGATGATAGAAAAAATCTAGTGGCAATTTTGGAATCAGCACATTAAAAATATCTAAAATCAGATGTTAGATTTCGGGCTCCAAATTTTTGTTTTCGTTTTGTTACCCTGTGTAATTAATGATTTGGGCGGCAAATTGGGAACAAGTTGATATTTAAAGCATTTTTCAAAATTTAGACGATTCATACTATTGTGGTAGTACCCATTTTTGTCCCGCTTTTAAAAACTGAAGTATTTCCTTTGATAAACCCGTTCTCATTGCCGGCGGTGACGACGATGTATCTATAACCTAAAAAAATCTACAGTTTTAACACTAAAGCAAAAGAAAAAAATCTGTTTTTTATATATAATTTAAAAGTGTAGTATATTTACGAACATGGATTCATTTCACCACATTTCATCACACGAATTCAAGTCTTTCTTTTAACCGAAATTATAAAAGACTAAGTTTACTATTAACAATTTCTCAACAGTATTTAAAAGATAAATCATATAGGATTTTGACAATGTAATTATTTTTGTTAAATATCGAAAAATAAACATTTTTATTTTTTCGCGACCAAAAACGGTTGGATTTTAACCCAAATCCTGGTCGTGTTTATCAATTAAATTACACTATCTTTGAAGATTTATAATCCTGATTATTGCGGGGATGTGAAAAAGTTATTTTAATTCCAAAAAAATAAATATAAATATTTTTTATGGTGCAGAATTTACTGATTTTTAGCCATTTTCGACAGCTTGTAACATTTCTGTTTTTTGATATTTAATAAAAATAATAAATAAAATAAATAAATAAATATAGCTTTATTGTAATTTTAAGAAAATTTAAATTACAATTGGCGGAGTTGAAGCCAAGCTTCCTATCTCAACCAGCAGATACATGTATAGATGAATTATTATATAAGATATTGTTTTATCTAAGTGACTAAAATGTAATACATATAAAAAATACAGGCCATCAATAAGGTTTTCTAATTGAATATAATTAGCTCACAACCTGCAAAACAACCCCTTTAAGAGGGCGGAGAAAAAGAAACAAAAGCAAAAATTATAACAAGAAATTCAAAAATAAGAAATTATGAATTATTGTTCTAACTGCTTTTTTAAACCTGCAACCTGATGCATCTTTTAAATAAGCAGGTACTTTATTGTACATCTTTGATATTTGGTAAGAAAAGGACCGCTCATACATCGAAGTACGATGTATAGGTGCAGTCAAGGTGTTTTTATGCCTCAGGTCTAAGTTTTGTGCATCGTACCTGAATTTTACTTTGCTATATAAATAACAAGGACATTTATTACAAATTATCTTATTATATAAAACTAGCTTATGTACCACTCGTCTTTCATTCATTCTGAACCAACTGGATTTCCCGCAATTTTGCACTAACACCCCTTTCACGACCCCGAATATCACAAATCAGACGTATACACGAATTCTGCATAAGCTGGATTCTTTTGACATCACAGTCTAAAAGGCAGGGTCCATACAGCACATCGCAGTAGTTAAAGTGCGATAAGACGATGGAATCACAAAGTAACTTTTTAGCACTATCAGTAAGGATTAAAAGTTGATTAAAAATCAGTTTAAGATTAGCAAATGCCCTCTCAACACACATATTTATATGCTCCGAGAACCTAAGATTAGTGTCCATTAGGAGACCTAAATTTTTAGCAGTATTACAAGTATTCAAGATCTTACCATTTAAGCTAATTTTAAGAAGATTCTGGTTTTGATCTCGTGACTGTGTCCGACCAAACAACAACAAACATTTGTGATTTTGCTGGATTTATTTCCAAGCAATGCGCCTCTGACGCTCTCATAAGAACATTTAGATCATGCGTCAATTTATCATTAGCCTCCAAGATCCCACTAGGTTTAAAAGAAAAATACAATTGAGTGTCATCTACATAGAAATGCGCAGAACAATACCGTAAATATGTTATAAGTTGTGATATGTAAAGAGTGAAAAGCAATGGACCCAGTACGAGCCTTGGGGCACAACACAGAGAACCTCCAAAGATCCAGACAGCTTACCATTGGATTTAACCATCTGGCTTCTACCATGAAGATATGCTTTAATAAGAAGCTGAGCGCTGTCACTGAAACCAATATAATTAAGAATGCCTAGGAGAAGGGTATGGTTTAGACGGTCAAAAGCTTTTGAGTAGTCCAAAAGGACCAACGCTGTTAGCTCATCACGTTCTGCTGCCTCCAAGATATCATCTGTCACCTTAAGTAGAGCAGTAGTACTACTGTAGTCTTTACGGAATCTTGACTGGACTGTGGGCAATATGTTAAAATGGGCGACATATTCTCTTATTTGGATATCCATCACTCTCTCGATTACTTTCGAAAGAGTGGGCGGAATACTTATCGGTCTTAAGTCCTTAAGCTCACTTGGGGAATTTACCTTGGGATGTGGCAGAATATGTGATATTTTCCACGTTTTAGGAAATGTGTTATTTTCAATGCAAAAATTAATTAAATGAACAATTACTGGAATGATGTGAGGGCAACAATGAATCAACATTGCTAACCCAATACCATCACAACCAACAGCCTCCGTCTTAATTGAGAATAAAGCATTTTTTACCTCTTCGACGGTTGCTAATTTAAACTGAAATTCATCAATATTGGCCTTTTTATGGCTACAATAGAAATTCAAAACGTCAGGATCAGGTTCGCCGGACTGTGCTGCACCCGCAAAAAAATATTTATGTCATCCGCGCTGCCTAGGTGGTCACAAATTATATTCTTATTTTTTGAGTAAATATCCATTTCCTTCATAAGTTTCCAAATATCTTTTGGTACGCTTTCTTTCCCCTAGCCACCGATGCGCTAACAAAATTTCTAAGTTGCCTATAAGATGCCCAGTTTTCCGGAGTTTTTCTTTTTTGTATTTTGACAAAGCTTTATTTCGTAGAGACATGCAAAATTAGAAACGTAATTGTAGAGTGACGTAAAAATCGGGTCGTATTTTGTTTGTGGAAATTTGTGTTTAAAATATGTTTTTAATTTGTAAAAGTTCATTAAATAGTTTCTTTGCACTTTTGTTAATGTACATAACTGAAGATATTCGAAACTACAACGTTTTAAACTGAAAATATCATTGATGGAAAAAGTTAACCTATCAGACCAATACATTTGTTTACATTATTAGTTTTCGACTACGTTCCATATTTACTATTGGATTCTGATTCTATTGAAAGTTAATTTAGGTGAAATACTGTTATGTATATGTTAGTGTGACAAAAATCGACGTGGTTTACTTGTGTTCATTTTGTGTGTTTAAACGTAAGTCCCTTTAGCTAATCGTCGCTTTGAATTTTGGGATACTTGTCTTTTTCAAGGGACTATGGAAAAAACTCCCTTTAAGTGTTGTGATAATAAAAATTTTGCTTATCATGTGTGCATTCGTTGTTATGGGGTCTTCCATCCCAGTTGTCTCAATAGGAGAAGTTACAGGCACATTGATGGACACAAAGTTATCTGTTCGAGGAAGTGTGATATTTCAGATAGTGCTCAGATTGGCATACCAGAGCATGACCTTAATGGATTTAAGGGGGAGATCCTTGATAAGGACAGGTTACTTGACACCCTTGAGCAAGAACTGAAGCACCTTAAGTCTGTCGTCGAAATGAAGGAACAGTCTCTTGATGCGATAATTACTAAGAGCAAGGAAATGGAAATTAAACTGATATCTCAAATTGACAAATTAAAGGAGGAGATTCGCGCAAAGGACCTATATTTAGAACGTCTAACCAGGAGATCAGGAAGTTTTGAAGAAGATGCAGAGGACCATGAAAGGAGGTGCGAGGAGAAGATTAAGGAGCAGCGTGACCAAATACAAAAGCTAAACTCTGAATTTTCTGCTATGACCCATCAGAACAAGTTGCTAACTGAAAGCTTAGTGTCCAAGGAGGAGAGTAGAAGGGAGCTTGAGGGACAAGTGAAAGAGCTAAGAGGGTTGAATGGTAATATGCTCACATCAATTAAAACGCTTGAGGCGAATATCGACTGGTACAATAACGAGATCTGTCGACTTAAAGATCAGTTGAAAGGGTACACCTCTTCCTCAGTGATGCCGTCGGCATGTGAGACTCAAAATGGACAATGTGGTACAAAGTCGGGGCCTCATATAAAGTTCAGTCGAATTCTAATAATGGGCGACACATCAGCGAGGGGAACAATTGGAATTTTCAAAGAATGTGTCAATGGTTTTTTTGACTTCAATTGCCAGTGGAGAAATGGAATCATGTTTGATGAGATAGTCGATGGATGTCTTCCTCTATGTAAAAATTTCACTAAGAATGATTTTGTTTTTTTGTTCATCGGTCCCAAAAACTGTATACGTGGAAAATCTATTTGTAAAGATAAACTAAAACTCCTCTTGACAGAATTGTCAAACACCAACTTAATAGTCATAGGCCCATCGCCTTGGAGAAACAGGCCAGTTCTCAACAAGCTTATAATTCAACAGAATACTCTCTTTTATTCTAACTTTGCTGGTTCTTCTCACGCTTGTTTTGTTCCCCTTATCGCCGAGCTTGCCGACTGTGGCTCATTGGATTTTAATAGGAAGAAATTGCTTGTAAAATACCTGAGTGATAGTTTTATTAATTCTACTGATGAATTGTTGCACAGTGATGTGTGTGCGGAAGATTGCGTTTTGGCGAATGATTGTGAGGTTGCTTCAAATTTTTAATTTCCGACGAAAATTCTCGTGGATCAACTGACGAGCGTTTAGTGATCTTTTATCAGAACGTCAGGGGATTAAGAACAAAGACAAGTGAACTATTTCGAAGAATTATTGTGTCCGACTACCAGATAATAGCACTTTCTGAAACTTGGCTTAACTCAGATTATAGCTCATCCGAGTGTATACCTCCCAATTATATTGCTTATCGTAAGGACAGGAACTATCAAGAACTCAATTGTGAGCGGGGAGGTGGCGTCTTGATCGCGGCCATTAATGGTTTGTGTTCTTCTCTTATTTCGACCACTTGCTCGTCTGCTTATGATGACGTGTGGATTAAGGTTAGGATGCATGGCTTCAGCGCCGTTGTTGGATGTGTTTACTTCCCAACGAACTGTGGAGTCGATTCCTATCGATCTTTCTGTGATAGTTGCGAGCGTTTGAAGAATCAACATTTTGACAGTAAATTCCTGATCTTCGGAGATTTTAATTTGCCCCAAATTAATTGGGTCAAGGAGGACGACTTTATAGTCCCTCAAACTTTGCCTACAGTATCGGCGAGCTTGGTTGTGGACACGATGTACTACTTGGAATTACAGCAGATCAAATGGGTAGCAAATAGCTTTGGGAAATTCTTGGATTTGATCTTTTCTGAGGACTTTGATAATATTCAGGTTATAAATTCTCAAATGCCTCTCTTACCAACTGACGCATATCATCCACCTCTTGAAACTATTCTGGATGTCAACTTTATCGAATTGTCCAAGAGTGAAACAAGTGTTGAAATATATCTGTTCTCTCAATCGAACTTTCCCGCAATGAACAAATTTTATGAACAAGTTGATTGGCCATTTCAGACCAAGTGTTGTGACGTCGATTTGCTTATTGAGGAGTTTTACGATACTCTTTTTGAGGGCATTAACAAAATTGTACCCAAGAAGATAGCCAAGGATTTAAAGTACCCTAAATGGTTTGATGGTCCTTTGAAGAAACTTATTGGCCAAAAGAACAAATTCTACAAGAGATACAAGCGTACTAAGTTGGAATCCGATTACCGAACATATTCCGATCTCCGTAAGGAAGCAAAATATCGAACAGATATGTGTTATCTTCTGAAAATATAAAAAGTTTTTGGTCCTTCGTAAAAAACCTTCGTAGAGATTCATCACTTCCTTCAACTATGAAGTATCAAGGCAAAAGTCTTCACTCCCCATCAGACATTGCAAAGGGCTTTGCCGAACACTTTAGCGGTTGCTACAGTACTTTTGATGGCAAGAATGTGGACCAGATGGAGTCGATCGAGTCCGCTGAGCATCTGTCCAATCACCATTTCACATGCGAGGAGGTAGCCACAAAGCTGAGACTGCTGGATTCAACAAAGTCTGCGGGTCCCGACAATATTCCACCCTTGTTTTTGCAGAACTGTCCTTCTTTGGTTGAACCGCTTCGTCATTTATTTCAGGTGGTCTTTGACAGTGGCTATTTCCCTACTTATTGGAAACAATCCAACTTGGTTCCAATTTTCGAGTCCGGTGATCGTACAGCCATTGAAAACTACAGAGGCGTTTCATTGTTGTCTGCTATTCCAAAACTTTTCGAATCTATTCTAACAGATGAGATATTTCAAACTGATAGGAGAAATATTATTCCTGAACAACACGGCTTTTTTAGAGAACGCTCTACAGCAACCAACCTTGCACTTTTTCAAAACTTTGTAATCACATCAGTGGAGGATGGAAAGCAGGTGGACGTCATTTACACTGATTTATCGAAAGCTTTTGATAGTGTCTGCCATCGTCTTCTGCTTAAGAAGCTGCAGGAAATGGGAATTTCTGGTTATTATCTGAAGTGTATCTCTTCCTATCTCACCGAGCGTCTCCAGCAGGTTACTGTTGGCGGTGCAGTGTCCCATTCTTTTATCGTGACTTCAGGAGTGCCTCAGGGCTCACACTTGGGACCGATTCTGTTCCTGCTTTTTATTTATGATGTTTCTAGCTGCTTCAAGTCTTCCAAGTTTTTACTGTATGCTGATGACTTGAAGTTTTTCACAGCTGATGATGACAAGAGTGAATTACAGGCCGATCTAGACCGGTTGGTGGCCTGGTGTGACAAAAATTACCTTAACTTAAACATCAATAAATGTAAGGTACTAAGATTCTACACTTGCCATAATCCAAACTCAACCTCATACACGATAGAGGACATTGGTCTTGAGGTGGTACCATCAATGAATGACTTGGGAGTTATTTTCCAGAGTGACCTGTCTTTCAACTTGCACATTGATAACATTGTGCTCAAGGCATTTCGAATGCTTGGCTTCATTAGACGAAACACCCGTTATATCATGGACACAAAGGCAATAATGTGTGTATATACATCCTTGGTACGCAGTCTACTGGAGTATTGTTCAGGAATCTGGTCTCCCACGCCCATTTGTGCAACATTGGCAGGATCGAGCGGGTGCAGAATAAGTTTGCCAAATACCTTCTTTACAAATTCCATTTTCCTTATAAGGATATCTCTTATGAGACAAGAAGGTTGTTGTGTGGGTTAAAGAGCCTGGAGCAAAGGAGGAAAGAGCAGCAGCTTATATTCTTATACAAAATAATAAACAATTTGGTGGACTGTGAGTCACTTGTTGAAGCAATAACATATAGAATTCCGGCTAGGAATACCAGACATTCTCAGTTGTTTTTCGAAGTGCGGCACCGAACCAACTATGGAGCCACGGCTTTCGTTGATAGACTTGTTAAAAACTATAACAGGAATTTTGAGCATTATGATATTTTTAACTGTTCATTATCTTGTTTAAAGTGTTCTTTGTCATCGGTTATTGTATAAGTAATGCTTGTTTTTTTTTGTATTTGGTTTATTGTAGTTTGTAGTTTTATCTTATTTTTGTCTTTTAATTTGTATACAGTATTTAACATTGACGTACCATTTAGGTTTTTTTAAATCTATAGTGTACTTGACACAATAAATAAATAAATAAATAAAATTTGGTGTTCGGAGTTAACCACGGTGCCTTTTTTTGTTATTCTTGAAGTTCTCATTGGCGCGCGAACATTGAATAGTTCCGTCAAAAAGAAATTAAATGTATCAATTTTAAGATCAATGTTAGGTAAGTAATAGATATCATTAAAAGGCATATTCTGAAGATCTCGATAAAAAGCAACATGATCAAAATTTTTATAATCTCGATATGTTGCAAAGAACGGTTTAGGTTTAAAAAGTTTTAACTAACATTTAATTAGAAAGTGATCAGACGCATCGAATGTGACATCAACCCCAGAATCCAAAACTAAATCTTTATTTGAACACAATATGATATCAATAAGCTTTGCACTATTATTTCCCTAATAACTTTCACTCACTTTCGTATTATTTATCTTTGAATTACCGTTAAAAAGTTGTCTATAATAAACTTAGTTTTTCTATGTTTTGGGTTAAAAGAATACATTAAATCAGCAAAAATTATAACCCGACCGATGCTCTTAATGTAAATGCACAAGAAAACTAAATTAAACAAAAAACAAATATAGTCAAATAGTCACAGCACCATAAACTTACCTTAACCGCTTTTTGAAGAGCTTGTTGCTTTCGCATCATTCTGCCAGGTATTTCTAAAAGAACCTTTACTGAATATCCATGTTTCATCAAGGAAGACTGGAGTAAAACCGTTTTCTAGTGAATTCATATTTTTTGAGTACTCCCTCAAAAATGTATTTCTTTTATTAAAACATCTGGTAAATCCACGAAATTCTTGCGGTTGTCACTTCTCTTCCATCGAAAGCCATTTTCTCTTACCCATTTTCGCAGAAATCTAATAGAATAGTTGAAATGGTTGGACATATCATGATTTAGTTTCTGATGGAGAGTCTTTATGGTAATATGTTCGTTTTGGGCATAGATGCGACAAATAGTATCCGGATGTTACTTTTTAAGTAGTCGGTTATCTTGACATGCTCTATATTTCATGTTGATGATAATTCTTTTAATTTTTGAATCTTGAACTTACTTTTGTTACGGAAGTTGTCCTTTCCACCACATTCTGAAGGTCCAGGGCAACTCTTGTAGCTACTTGTCGTTTTTCTAGCTCAAAAAAAGCTAATATATTATGGCTTTACTCACTTAGTCGTCTATTTCCAATTTTTTTCGGCATTTTCAATATTGACTTTGTTTTGACGCATAGATAAACTATTTTAACGTTTCGAAATGTCAACGTGACAAGTTGTAGTTAAAATAAGAACAATAGTGCCTTTTTTTAGTAAATTCACTGTTACAGAGATGCAAAAGGTGACGTCACTGCATATCCGAAAAATGTCTACTTTGCTGTCTAAGAACTAGACCTCCGAAGCATCAGATGTTCGAATAAAGTGTTGAAATTCGCCACTTTAATGAAATTAGATTACCTTCTATGAAAACTCATAAAAATTCATTGTCGCTAAAACCTCTCGAGGTATATCAAAGTAAATAAAAATACACTAGCGAGTACCCGCAACTTCGTTCGCGTATAGCGATAACGAAAGGGATGTAAAGAGGTACTTAAATCGCCTTATTTAAATACCTCTTTATACCCTGTATACATTTTTAAAAAATATATAAAGAACAAAATAAAGTATACCCGTTCAATCGTTTTTTTTGACCGTTTTTTAAACATACGCATCCACTGGCATACCATAAATAATCTCACATTCGAGAGTGCCTATATTGATAGTTCTTGGTAAGTAACCTGGTAAGGTGCCGCAGTGTAAGTATCTCGCACCAGACCGCTCATTCCGCGCACGCGCATTATTAAATAGGAACCGGCGTCGGCTCCGAACTTAATTTTTTCTCGACCGCCGTCGTTAGGTAATCGCGTATCCCCGGCTCTTTCTAATGCTTACATTTTCCTTCTCTCTCGCACTCATTAGGATTTTAATGTAATTTAGTTATGGGTTAGGCTTAGGTTATATTGGGATATTTGAGTATGTAATAAATAGCGTAACTTCTTTGTTTTCTACATTGGTGTTTTATTTCTCTTCCTTTCCTGGATACTCTGTCTCGCACACTAACCTCTGGTTAACTATCTCCACTGTGTAAAAGCGACCTGCATGCCTTTGTGGGCCCTTTACCACAGAATTCCGAAGAGTGGCGCCCGAAATTTAGCCGCTGAATACTTTAAGTGTCATAAACCGACCAATGATTACCGAAAACCACCGATATACCGGAGAGCGTCACACCATAATAAATCTTGACATTTGAAATAAAAGAAAGATCTTGCTGAAAAGTATATTTCAGTCAGTATTTGTCGAAAAATAATATTCATGACAAATTTTATTTTTTGGAGCCGAACAATGTCGTTTTAAGTAGGTCTTTCTAGAGAAAGTTCTTCTACACGCACTGCAGGTGAAAGCGGTCCTCTGGTGGCAATCTTTCGATCTATGCGATCTAAGAGCAACGTTTGATGTATACCTTTTTGAACAGGTTTGACATTGAAATGGCTTGTCTAAAACAGAAATTGATTATTTTTTAACAAGTGAAAAAAGTAATACTTTTCCGCATGCGACTGCAATTGACTTAACGGCCCCTAACAAAGTTCGGGTAAGCAGTAGAGTGCGGAAAAGAAAGTTTCTGCTTGGATTTCAAACAACATTTTTTTTAGGAGCGGATACACACTTAAACGAATACTAAATCAAAGATAAATTAATATTAAAATTATTTCCAAGTTTATTAAAGTTTGTTTCTCTTTTAAACAAACATATATTGTCCAAATATGTCAATTGATTCTTTCAATTGTACATATTTTGA
This sequence comes from Kuschelorhynchus macadamiae, assembly GCA_030620095.1. Lineage (NCBI taxonomy): Eukaryota > Metazoa > Arthropoda > Insecta > Coleoptera > Curculionidae > Kuschelorhynchus > Kuschelorhynchus macadamiae. The sequence goes on from JAUTXW010003087.1 coordinate 350,723, forward strand.
CATTACTTAATCGATTTTTAAATTAATATGTCAAAGATATGGCCTCATTATTTTTTGAATAACAAGCTGCATCACAAGACAGCTTTGTTTAAAAGATCCTCACAAAGATTTTGATCCAAGCCAACCATTAAAAATAAATCACGGTGTTTCTATTTTTTTTATATGTTGTAGTGCTTGGCCCTATTAGCTATTCTGCAAAATTTAATAAACTTTTGTAGTCCAGTTTTGGAAATACATGGTGTTTAAACACGCCAATTAACTGTATTTTTTAAAGGTTTCCAAAAAAAAATAACTATAAAATGAAAATTTTAAATAAACTATTGTTATGTTTCTTCTCAAAATTCTATTTACAGCAAATAAAAAGACACATAAAGCAAAAAAAATTACGTGCCAGAGTCAACTAAGGGATTCATTGGAGAGGCTTGCAGAAATCAAAAAACGTTGTTAAAAATACTGAAATTATCCAAGGACTGAAGAAAAAAGGATGTTTTTATTTAAGAGCTGACAAAGGAAATAAGGTTGTTATACTAGACAAAACAGATTATTTTAAAAGAGTAGACAATTTGATTCAAACTGGTCCTTACGATTTAATTGAGAAAAACCCGTTATCAAAAATGATAACAGAAGTAAAAAGTACCTTAAAACAGTGTAAAAACCTTGTGTCCGATAAACTAAAATTCAAACTAACACATAGTAACCCACAGTTATCTAAACTGTATTGCCTTCCCAAAAAGTCCATGAGACCTATAGTTTCAGCTGTTGGATCACAATATTTCAAAATGGTTAGTAGAAGAATTCAGAAAATTAAATATCTCGCATGATAACTTTGAGGTTACTAACTCGTTAGAATTCTTAGATAAAATTACGAATGTTCACTTAAAAGAAGGTGAAATTTTAATATCTTTTGATGTAAGCTCATTGTTTCTTAGTGTACCCATACCACTAGCTTTAGAGTGCCTAAAAGAACTACTTAAAATCAATAATTTGAAGAAAGAAATTATTAATGAAGAATATTTGCTTCTCACAAAATTATGTATGAATCAAATTTCTTTTCAGTTCAACAATAAATATTATAAACAACTTGAGGGAAATGCGATGAGCAAATTGCTTATCTCCGTTCCCTGGAAATTTGTCTTTGGGTAGATTAGAAACCCAATTTAAAAAAGAACTCACATATTTCCCAAGGATGTGGTATATAGGTGTATAGATACGTAGACGATATATTTGCTATTTTTGATACTAAACCAGAAAATTTATATAAATAAATAAATATCTTTCCATTTTGCGTACGAAAAGGGGAACCATGGGCAATTACATTACCTTTTCTCGACATGTTAGTTATTAGAAATAACGATAAATTAGAATTTGATATTTATAGGAAATTTAATAATACTGATAGGTATATAACATCCGACTCACTTCATTGCCGTCAACACAAAGTGGCAGCATTTCATTTCTTAACTCACAAGTTAGTCAATTTTCCATTAAGTAAAGAACGTTTTAACAACGAAATGCATCGGATTAAAAATATAGCTGAAAGTAGTGGATATAATGATAATTGTGTACATAAATTAGTAAAGAGACATAAGCATAAGAAAGTGTTAAAAGATGCCACTACTCTTCAAGCACCTGAGGCTCCCAATAACTTCATAGTAATCCCATATGATCCCAGATATACGAGAGGTCTGCAAAAAGTATTTAAAAACGTAGGTTTTAGAGTAGCCTACAAAACGAAGAACAGTTTGAAAAATCTCCTTGGAAACCCTAAAGACAAATTGAAAAACAAACTATAAGGAGAGGAGTGGCATCTATGAAATTAGTTGTAATGACTGCGATCTAAAATATGTTGGGCAAACTAAACGCTCCATAAACATTCGTTTTAAAGAACACGTGACACGTGAAACATTGAAAAACAATCACCAAATAGGAATAAATAATCTTAAGTTGATTAAAAATGTATCTAATAATAGATTATTGGATGCATTTGAGAGTATAGAAATAGTTAAATGTGGTAAGAAAGCACTAAATAAAGACAGAGGGCATATTCTCTATAGTCCCCTCTATTGTTTACTTGACAACGGTGCAGTCGCGTGCAACCATGTATGACCATATTTATCTATAAATATTCTCGGTTAGGATAAGTTACTTTAGTTTATATCATTTGCTGATGATGCTAACTTGGTTAGCGAAACGCGCGTCCAGAACGTAACAAGTAGTGATGTAGTGTGGTTAGAACTCTTATATTTAACATGAAATTATAATGAAAAAAAAGGCAATTAAAATTAAAAATCGAAGTTTTCTCGAGAAAAATCTACTTGGTTTTTAAATGAATTTATTCCAACCTTTTTGTTCTCACTGTATACATATATATATATATATATATATATATATATATATATATATATATATATATGTTGATTCTTAGTCGTTCACGGATGGAAAAATACGTGTTTTCATTCCAGGTGTACAACTGTTAACTAGTGTGGTTCTGAAAAGAATAGTTTGGCTGACGTTTCGCCAAAATCACATTTTGCGTTTTCGAAGCTTTCGCTGTCGCGTCCGAATAGAGCCTCTAAAGTCACTCTGAAGAAAACAAAGAAATGGTTTTTATGTGAGATAAGTTAAGTTTTTTTGAAATTTTGCGTAATAGCCATAACATAAAACTGGCTTAAGTAATATAATATTCTATTCAAAGCAAAAACCGCACTTAATATGATTTATCTAAACCATATATATATAACATTTTAATTATTCCTAAATATCATTGACCAGTAGGTTATTCTATTATAAATTTCATTCAGAAAATAACAAGTCATTCTAAAGTGAATATCGTGATATGTCCTCGGGATAGATTCCTGGTTGTGCCCACAAACACTTGGGAGGATCTTCAAGTTCGACAGTAAAGGGTCCTTTGCAGACGAACTTATGCCTCTGTAGGTTAGATTTTCTTTTAAACTTCTTACAGCATATATCACAAGAAAATTTCGGGTCTTGGTTACATTCGAATCTTAAATGTTGAACAAGATGCTGTTTTCTTCTGTATTGTTTGCCACATATGTCACAACGATAGCTGTAATGCTCTAAAATTTAATGCAGAATTAACTAAATTTACAAATATTCTTAGAAACCGTAAAATAAGAGAAGTCTTGCTAATTCCCCCCAAAAAAAGCACTTGAATTATAATTCCAAAAACGTACAGAGATATACGTATTAGAAACATATTGAAATAATAAAACTAAAGCAATCATCATTTTTGCAGAATTGGGGACGTTTAAAAAATTCTAAAATTGTACCTACTTTTATATTACGTCCGGTATAATTGCCGTAAAATATATTTTTTCAAGATATAAAGCGGCAATTTTAAAAACACAAGACGATCGGAAAATGACTAAATCACCATCAACTTTGTTATTTTAAATGGGACACCCTGTATTTTTTTGACATTTTTGGATTCTCCTCATTTTCCCTTTTTCAAAAATATTTAATTTGTCTATATTCTGAACAGTAGTTTTTGACTTATTTCACTTTAGAGATACCACATATAACAATTTCACAGATACGCAGCCATACTTAAATCGCCGAGCCCATGAAATGATGAAATGTCAACTAAAAACAAAGGAGCCCTGTTGAACGTGAATGCAATCCACAGATACTTAAATCGCTTTACCCATGGAATGTCACCAACAAAAACAAAACAGTAATTTGTAAAAAAAATATGTTTAATGTGATTATATATATACTAATAGAACAATAACAAACAAACGAATAAACAAAAACAAAACAGAAACTAGGAATTAATATTTTTACAGCCTATATACGTGACCCCCTCCATTATCCAAGCAATTTTGAAATTCTTTTTCCAGTTTCCCAATTGTTTGGGTAATGAAGGTAGGACATTCTGTATTTAAAACTCTAATTTCATACACTATTTTTTGTCACAACTCGTCTACACTGTTCGTTCTATTATGATACATTTTATCCTTTAGGTATTCCCCACAACAAAATGTCCAAAGATGTAAAGTGGGGACTGTTCACGGGCCAATGAATGTGGCCAAATTTGCCAATCCACAAATTATATCAAGTCGCACCAAAAATGCTCAATTTAGTTATTTAATATATTTAAATATCGTGGTGCACCATCGTTAATATGCCAAATTGTTTGGTTATAATTTGTTTAATGAGATGCCGCAACACACAATACTCAATTTGGATTATTTGTTTCCAATGGTTCTTGTTTTAATATATTAAACATTCCGGCTGTGGTAAAACAAGCCTCATCAGACCAAAAAATCCTTCTGAATAACAGCATAATATCTTGCCTCAGTGTGCTCAGCATATCCTCACAGAAGTGGAGGCGTTGGTTAATAGTTGCACTGGTTTAATTTTATATGGGCGGTATGGATTTTTTTTTAATAGTGTGCATTTTCTGTTATAGTTGCACTGGTTTAATTTTATATCGGCGGTATGGATTTTTTTTTAGCACTGAAGGAATGTCGACCTCTATTTTTTTAGCACTGGTTTAATTTTATACGGATGATTTTTTTTTTAGCACTGAACGAATGTAGAACCTCTATTTTCCGGTTATAGTTGCACTGGTTTAATTTTATATGTGCGGTATGGATTTTTTTTTAGCACTGAAGGAATGTAGAACCTCTATTTTCCGGTTGTCCAGCAGACGTCAACAAAAATTTTTTGTGCGTGGTTGACGCATTATTAGCATTTGCGAAATAGACTTGAAAAAGTTTAGTTTTTCTTTTTCGGCAAATTGCATTTTATTAATTTTTTTTTCGTTAAATCAATAAAATATTTTACTTACAAATAAAAGTGTTTTGTTTTTGTTGGTGACATTCTATGTGTACAGCGATTTCATCATTTCATGGGTACCGAGATGCTGCATATCTGTGAAATTGTCATATGTGGTAATTAATGTGGAATAAATCAAAAACTACTGTTCCAAATATAGACCAATTATAAATTTTCAGAAAGGGGAGAATGGGAAGAATCCAAAAATGTCAAAAAATACAGGATGTACCATTTAAAATAACAAAGTTGATGGTGATTTAGTGATTTTCCGATCGTCTTTTGTTTTTAAAATTGCCGCCTTAATGTAATGTAAATCTTTAGGAAAATTATATGTAAAACAATTAATTTTATTACAATCAATGGAATTTGCGGTTGGTTCCTTGTGAAACATTTTTAAATAGTGGTTTATTTAAAAAAAAACTTTGGCTTTTTAATGTATTTTCTTTGTCCGAGTTAAATATTCTAGAAAAAGGATTAAAATATGCTCCCAATATCTGTAATAAGAAAGAATTCGATATCCTAGCAGTTAACTCAGAACTAGCAGTTAGTTCGCTAGAAAATGTATCACACCTCCAGAAAAATATAGCTAATATTTTTACTAACATACAATATAACGCTAATAAAGGAGAAACCAATATTATAAAAAATTTATAGCTAATATTTTTACTCAAAAACATATTAAAGTAACCCAACCACTAAATATCAATAATATAATACAGTTCTTTCTGGTATTAATTACTACAAACTAAAATCAATTAACCCTTTGCCACCAATATTATACGGCCTTCCGAAAATTCATAAAGAAAATAATCCAATTAGACCTATTGTATCATACATTAATGCTCCATCCTATAAGCTATGCAAAGAACTAAGTAACATTCTTCCAAAACTAACCAATTTTCATTCAAAATATTCGGTAAAAAATTCTTTTGAGTTTATAAAAAATACAGAATATCTACAGTTACCTAATAACGCTAAACTTGTCTCTTTTGATGTAAAAAGTCTGTTTACATCAATACCCACAAAAGAACTGCTAGATATACTAGAAAAACTTATACAAAAATCGGAAATATGCGTAAAAGAAAAAACAGAATTAATAAACATTTCCCGAATCTGTGTAAATCAAAGTTATTTCCAATTAAAAATGAAATTCTCTTACAAAAAGAAGGACTGCCAATGGGATCACCCATTTCTCCTTTATCAGCGGAAATATTTATGTCACATTTTGAGGAATTAATATTTAATAGCAATAACAATTTAAAATCACATGTTATCTATTGGACTCGTTATGTCGATGATGTTTTCTGTATATGGGATAGTACAGAAAGGAGACTATCCCAATGTTTAGATTTTCTAAATACAATTAATCCAAAAATTCAGTTTACAATGGAATTAGAAGATAACAACGAAATCAACTTTTTAGATATAACTATAAAAAGAATCAATAAACAACTTAAATTTAACATATACAGAAAACCTACAACAACAGACACAGTTATTCATAACCATTCTAAACAGTCTTGCAGAATAAAAATGTCACCTTTTCATAGTTTCGTACATAGGCTATTAACCTTTCCCTTAAGTAAAGAAGACTATAATAACGAGTTAAATATACTAAAACAAATTGCAAGAAATAACGGTTATAATGATTCTCTAATAGATAACATTATAAAGAATAAAAAACGCAAAATTCTTAGAAGATAGTTTTATAGTGTCAATTAACCAAAAATTTTAGGTTTTTAAATTATATTCCCAATTATAGTGACAAAATATCAAATAAGCTTAATAGATTAGGTTGCAACACATTTTCTGTAAATAAACTAAATTTAGGTAGTGTTTTAATAAATAATAAGGAAAAAAATTGTCAGTCTAATAAATCAGGTGTGTACAAAGTTAAATGTAAGGACTGTGAAGCTGTGTATATTGGGCAAACGGGTAGAAATATCCAAACAAGAGTAAAAGAACACCGTAACTCTATTTTATATAATGTTAAAAATTCAGGATTATCTGCTCATTGCATAGAAAACAACCATTTTATTGACACCGATAATGTAATGTTATTACATCAAGAAAATAAAGGTAAACGTTTGGATCTTTTAGAACAACTTGAAATTAAAAAATCTTTATCAAGGAATTCACTCACAACGAATGACCAACAAAATTTCCAAATTACCCCAATAATAGACAGCCTTCTAAGTACCTATAATATAAATGTAAAAAATCCCATTTTAAATAGATAGGCAATAAAATTAAATTGCATTATGCACACCATTAGATATAGCTCATTTTTAGTTTAGTATTCACTGAAGCATCTCTTGAGAAAGGCCTAAAAAGCTGAAACATATGTAGAGTAATTCTCTAATAAATGAAACATTAAAAAGCCAAAGTTTTTTTTTAAATAAACCACTACTTAATTTTATGATTCAATACAAATTTCCTACAAATATTTTCTTAGTAAAATATCTGAACGACCTAAATTTAAAAAATAAAAAATGAATAAATTGTTTTATTTTACCATAGACTGCTTATTTGAAAACGGCAACACTGCTCATCGTAGAAAAACGAGCAAGCTTCAACGAATATAAAAATTCGCATACATATCAGTTGCAATTGCCTTGCTTTTTTATTCTTTCACCTTAATTCCATACTAGAGATGGGACATGTAACTCATTTTCATGATACGCTTCACTGACTCTGGCTCGCTTTACTGAGTCAGCTCACTGAGTCGGCTCAATTGAGCTGCGAAACGAAGGAGCGAAATACACTTCTCCGTCGTTTGACAAGGCTTCTTACTCATGAATTGATTCCTGGATCACGGTTCTGCCACCCTGGCGGCTCGGAGTTGTAAAGGACAGTGGATGGGATATCGTGCTCGGCTAGTGCGGCGGAGAATCACCGCGAGGAATTGGTCAAGTTTCACATATACAGTCTGACTGCAGAATTTCTGTTGGAGATTTTCAAATAAATTAGCCTCTTATTTATTTCATTTAAGATAGGCATTAAAACTTATAGATATTTGTATAATTGATATTAAAAATCTTCTTCTTCTCCCTCTTTTCGATAATATTAGAATAAATAATATTTAAGTTTATTGCATTTTTCAACCTACATTATTTTCTAGCCTTAGCCTACTAAATTGCCTTATTTTGTATGCGTATTTACCAAGAGGCAGTTCCAACCATATCTAATATCTATATTTGTATTTATTTTACATCTAAACAGCCGAAATAAAAAGATAAAACCTACAGATTTAAGACCACTAAGTGCAATGCAATTCGACTCTTTCGGCGGTCGGTGACTCTGCGGCTCTTCATCGTCTCAAGTCGTTCCCGCTCCGTTACGCTATAAGTGAGAGGCGAGTCAGAATCGAAAAAGATCTGTACCGCGGAGCTGCTTCAGTGACTCACTTAACTGAGCTGATTCTTTTAGCCAACTCGCTCCTAAGTTACACATCTCTATTCCGTACCGTTTTAATACGTAGTCGGGATTTAAAAACTCTCTAAAAATGTATACGAATATTGAATATGAAGACATGTTACTTATTTGTTGAGAGTGTAGACAGAATGCTCATTTAGCGTCCCAAACATACCGGGAAAGATATCCTAACAGGAGGTGTCCTAATGACAGAACATTTATAGCGGTTTTACAAAGAGTTCGTGATACGGGAAGTGTAAACGACCGTCAAACTAATCGAGAGCCTAAAAGACAAATAACACCCGAAAACGAGGAACATATTTTAGCCTTAATTGAGGCAAACCCTAGTTTGAGCACACGGGAAATCTCGCGAAAATTTGGATCTTCTAATTGGACTATTCATCGTACCCTTCGTGAAAACCTTTTGTACCCTTATCATGTGCAGCGAGTAGAGGCTTTGACTTTAGAGGACTTATCCCGAAGAAGAGAATTTTGCCGGTGGTTTCTCCAAAAAAAAGAACAGGAAAATTTTACTTTAAACATACTGACAACCGATGAATGTTGTTATACGAGAAATGGAATTTTATATTATCATAACACTCATACCTGGGTTCAAGAAAATCCACACACGATTCAACAAGGTCGGTTTTCAATAAATATTTGGGCTGGAATAATCCACAATCGGTTAATCTGACCTTTCGAGCTACTAAGGCGTTTCACAGGAGAGGCATACCTCCAACATATAACTAATGACTTGCCCACTCTGTTAGAAGATATTCCTTTAGCTCAAGGAGCCAGTGCCTGGTTTCTGCATGATAGGAATGTGTTACAACATCTGGATAATACGTTTGATAATAGGTGGTTAGGTCGAAATTCCCAGAACCTAGAAAATGACCTCCGAGTTCACCAGACCTAAACCCCCTCGATTTTTATTTTTGGAGCCACAAGAAAACATTATAATGCATCATAGGGTTGAAATTGAAATGAAGATGATCTTATAAACCGTATTTTTGCGGCAGCGGAACAAATTAGACAAAAACCTAACGTTCTTGAATCTGTTCAAGAAAATTGGTTTCGTCAAAATTGGCGCTAGTCATTTTCAGCACTTACTTTAAGTTTTTAAAATACTTTTTTTAGCGTGTGAATTACCTACCTAGTGCTACTGTTTTTTTATACACGCCAATATTATGCTAACAAACCACAATTAATTAAAAAATTAGTTCACACATTCCAAAAAGATAGTCAAAATAAAATAATTGGATCGTTTTCAAACTTACAGGTTTTTTATACTTCCTTGTCTACAAAACATAGGTGTTGAGATTGTCATCACATTGACGTCCAAACAAATAGCAATGTTGCCATGTTGTCTTGCAATTAGCCGAAACCTTCTCCAAAAGTAAACATTTTAAAACTAAACATCTCGAAAACCCTTTCGAATTTATCGATTGTTTATAAGAATATTTTGTTCAAAATCGTTCATACTATCCTATGTCAAAATATTTGTAGTCAAACTTCTAACACCCTGTATACTACATTTTAAATCTTTTGAAATAAAAGGCATTTATTATTATTATTAATAAAATAATTCAAATTAGTTTAAAATTTAATGTCCACTCGTAATATTTTCTACCAAAATATCACTCGTGCAACAAAATTTATTGAGAAAATTTGTGACAACCAATTTTTAAAATAAAGCATTTATAAAAAAAATGGTGCACTTGTGTTATTTCTACTGAAAATATTATATAGAACTCAAGTGTTTTTGTTGAAATATTACAAATGTAAACACTAAATATAACAAATATATCTCGAGAGAATGGAAAATTGGGATATATTGGTAAGAATTTTGACGATCTTAATTGTATTTTTATTTTTGTGCAAGAATATATTATTGTTGCGGTAAAAATTGACATATAATATATTTATTATATCAATAAAAATAGCTAAGAAGAATAAAACTAAACTGCATTCGTAAATTGGATTTAATTTAAGCAGGAAAATGGTCTCCAAGTCACCAGAAAATAACAAATCCTGCAAGAATCTTCATTGTGGTCTCTCGTTCGATATTAGATTAGCCGCCCCGTGGGGATATAAGCGGATTAGCTTTTAACATGGCAATTAAATGACGTCCTCTGGATAAATTCCTGGCTGCGTCCACGAGCAAGAAGGAGGATTTTCAGATGGCACAATATAGGGACCCCTACAGACCCTTTTGTGCCTCTGTAATGTGGATTTCCTTTTAAACTTTCTGGCACAGAGTTCACACGAAAATTGTGGATCTTGGTTACAATCGAATTTTAAATGCTCGACAAGGTGTTGTTTCCTTTTGTACCGTTTGCCACATATATCACAGTAATTAGTATACCCTAAAAAGAAATGAATTGTAAGCAGTTAAACAAATAAACATTGTGAATAACTCTAAATTAAGTTTATTTGTGCTTAACAATTCCAAAAGTACAAATAAAAGTTATTAGAATATACAAAGAATCGACATTTAATCGACTTGAATGGACCACGCACAAACCTTATTTATTGTAAAAAAACTCACGTCTAGAGAGGATAACATACATACATATATATATATATATATATATATATATATATATATATATATATATATATATATATATATATAACGAAACCAGTAACGGTAAGGATTACTCCTTCACCATTTTGTCGGGAATCGACCAAAACATGACGCTATGTTTGTTTCCAGGGCCAAGGTGCCAATCTGCTACCGTGGTATCTGCCCCGGCAAGGCTCATCAGGCAGTTTCCTTGGGGGGTATCGGTATTAAAACCGAAATACCCAAACCCTGAAACAAACAAGATGTCATGTCATTCGACTTTGAAAGTCGACGAGGGAAATAGGCAACCAGTGGCGCCATCTGTAGGTACTATGGTGCAACTAAATCGCTTTAGATGCGACCTACTTTGGAGCACAAGACGACACATCTGTGCAAAAATAAAAGAGAAACAGAAATTTCAATTTCTGTGCGGTTCTTGGTCGTAAAAAGTTATACAAAACGAAACCAGTAACGGTAAGGATTACTCCTTCACCATTTTGTCGGGAATCGACCAAAACATGACGCTATGTTTGTTTCCAGGGCCAAGGTGCCAATCTGCTACCGTGGTGACATGACATCTTGTTTGTTTCAATGTTTGGGTATTTCGGTTTTAATACCGATACCCCCCAAGGAAACTGCCTGATGAGCCTTGCCGGGGCAGATACCACGGTAGCAGATTGGCACCTTGGCCCTGGAAACAAACATAGCGTCATGTTTTGGTCGATTCCCGACAAAATGGTGAAGGAGTAATCCTTACCGTTACTGGTTTCGTTTTGTATAACTTTTTACGACCAAGAACCGCACAGAAATTGAAATTTCTGTTTCTCTTTTATATATATATATATATATATATATATATATATATATATATATATATACAAAAATTCGTAGATTGAAAATATATAACTTTTGGCCCCCAATTTCTGACTTATCCCAAAGTTTCACGGACCCCAAACTACATTTGTATCAAATATCGTTTAATATTTCACGGAAAAACAAAGAAATCATTTTAGCTAAAGTTTTTTGGATTGACATAAAAGTATTACTCATAAATCCACGCACTTTTTTACCATGTTACGCAGTGCTGTACAATGTTTTAGAAATAATTGAGCTTTTACAAAGAACGGGCTGTCAAAACGTGTTCCCCGGCTTCAAGCCCTTAATAAGAAAAAAACATGGTTTATGTAAGTTATTATTGTCAGTTTTGAAAATATTAGTATTGTTTGTACGTTTGTGTGTTACATTTCTTTTTTTGGTTATATTTTCATTATATTTTTTCATTTTCTTTCTATAAAATGGAAAATTTCTCACCTATATTTTATAACCAATAAAATGTGGTCATTTATTTCTACTATGGCAACCGAAGATAACTTTTGGAAAATTTCCCTCCTTGAGCGAGATAAACTGAAATTTTTTCTGTCAACTGACAATTGATTTAATTGCTTATATTTCCTTAATTTTCAATATTAAAATCATAAATTTTCGCCAGTATTATTTATTGATTAATATGAAACATAGTAAAATTTCAAACTCTGATAAGTTTATTTTGATTTTAAACACATTACAACATTTAGATGTCTTTGAAATTCTTCTAGTACTTCTTCTTTCTTTAAAAGCGATTAACAGGAAGAAGGTGTTAAGTGTCTATGTGTAATAAAATATATATAATATTTAGATACAATTTTCCCAAATTTAGCTTAAAAAATATGACGAAATGATTTATGAATATGATCAATTCTAAATAATGCTTTGTAATTGTTTAAATAACTCCTGAGACGATGTTAAATACCTCAAATTGCGATGAGACTTCCTAATGTCAACAAACCATTCACATAAAGTATACAAACTATATCTTTTAAGGTTTTCCATCTTGGAATAACGTTCACAAAATTCAGTTATACAGTGTGTCCCAAATTCGCTTCTCTATACAGGGATATTGGCTTCTATTATACCTACAGCAAAGGTTAAATGCCGAAAGTTTTAGAGGAAACTTATTACATTCGATATCCGGCTTCAGATTTACGATCGATCAATTGTTTTTGGAAATATCGGGGAAAAACTGAAAATGGCGGATTTCGTTTTTGGCCAGTATATCCAGAACGGTAAATTTGACAGCTGCCAAAATGTGACATTATTCGGACACATTGGGTTTCAGTTTTTTCTAAGGAGGCCATGATTTAAAGTAATGTTAGCTCTCAATGCTTTTCTAAGAAGGCCATGATTTATCTGTAACAAAATTGAATTTTGACTTTGACGTTAAGTTAAATAGTTGAAAGTATCAAAGCTGTATTTTAGTAGTAGTAGGCACGCTTTATCCCAATAAAATCATAAATCTGACACATACATTATCAAAACCTATAGAAAATGGCCGGCATTCCGTATTCAAATGAAGAAAAGGTTGACATGTTAGCTCTATACTTTTAATCATACAGAAACGCCGACGTTACCTCAGCAAATTATTTGGAGATGTATCCCGAACGACGGCAGCTTCATAAAACCCAATTCAGGAAAATCGTAGTTAATTTAATTAACCATGGTGCCTTCGAACAACCTAGAAGCGGATACAATAATAACAATGAAAATCGAGGCAGAAACATTTTACAAGCTATCAACGAAAACCCTAGTGCATCGGTAAGAACTGTAGAACAGGAAACTAATGTGCTAAAATAAACCCATAATAGTACAAGAACTTAAGGAAACTGATTTTCCAAGACGACTACAGTTCTGTGAGTAGTATACTAGGAGATGTAATGAAAATCCTGATTTTGTAAATCATGTCTTGTGGTCCGATGAGAGCAGGTTCACAAATTGTGGAGTCTTTAATAGGCACAACCGTCATCATTGGGCTGTGCAAAATCCTCACGAAGTGGCAGAGAGACGTCTACAGATCAGATTTGGAAGTAACGTTTGGTGTGGGATCATTGGTAAGTTAATCTAACCAATCTTTTTTAAATGGGCACCAAATGATGGTCAAATAATAATCTTTTTTTTTCGTTTAGTTCTTTGATATTAGAAGAGTATAATCTAATAAAAAAAGTAAAACGTTCTACTCTAGTCAGTCAACTTACTTTTTTGATATTGTATTACATTTTTATTAAATCATTTTGTATTGTAGTTTCGAAGAACCTATAAAATAGAATTGGGTTCTATAAATTTATTAACACTTTATCTAAATTTTCTGCAGATTTAGCTAATTCTCTCAAATTATTTTGATTGTCTGAATTTGATGATTTATTATTACCCGGGAAGCCTAGTTCTTGCGTTATGAAAAAAATACCATATTAATTAAATGTCGAATTATTTTTCGATTTTCATTATGATTTATAGAAAGGCGTTCAGTTGTATTTCCGAATAATTTAAATTTTAAAGCGCAAGAGGTTTGTTCTTTTGATATTTTATGTTTTATTAAGGCACGGTGCACTTCTTTTAGATTATTATATCACTGAAATAAATTGATTTAGTATTTCCGAAATTAATATGCAATACTAACAAAATAATTTATTGCAGCTATTACTTCCTGCTAACCAAATATGTTTTTCTTTTTCATAATAAAGCTGAATAGGTTTCAACTGTATAAAAGCTCATTCATTACGGGATGTTTGGATAATTATTTTTGGAAAGAAAATATCTACTTTTTAATAAAGATAATTTTCCCTTTATAATTTATACTTTCTAGTACCACCCAGCCGACCCTGCCGCCCTTGACTATTGGGCACCTATTTATAAATTATTAATTATTTCAGGAAATCGATTTATCAATTCAATACACTACTCATTAATTTAATCTTGTGACAAATAAATCATGGCCTCTTTTAAAAACATTGAAACCTAATTTACGAAGTGTAATATTTTGATGACACTAAAATCTTTAACGCACTTGTGAGATATCACTAGACTGGAAATTTTAGGCTTTTTCCAAAAATCGAAAAATCCAATATGGCGGTCATAAGAAAAATTAAAGTTGAGGCGGGTTGCGGGTTAACAAAAAATAATGAAGACGTGTCATATACGCCATCTTATTTGTCTTAAAAATGTGTCCGAATAATGTCGCATTTTGACAGCTGTCAAATTTACTGTTCTGGATATACTTGTGAAAAACAAAATCCGCCATTTTCGGTTTTTCGCCGATATTTCCCAAACTTGTTGATCGATCGCAAATCTGAACCCAGATATCGAATGCAATAAATTTCCTCTAAAACTTTCCCCATTTAACCTTTGCTGTAGGTATAATAGGAGCCGAGATCCCTATACAGAGAAGCGAATCTGGGACACACTGTATAATAAGCGCATAGCCACCTACATTTTATTAGCATTTTATCATCGAATTGTATAGGGTGGTCCAATATTAGAGGACGTCAGTTGTAGCTCGGGAAGCGTTAATGACAGAACTTAAAAAAAATATTTATAGGTAAATCGGCCAAGAGAAATCGATGTCAATTATTTTCAAGTCCGATGGATGGCCGGTAGGGGGCGTAACAGTAACACAAAAGTGTAAATGCCAATTTTCTCTTGAATTTCTTTAATTGAGGTATGTCGAAAATATAAGCATTGTATTCTTCCACCGAATGCGCACTTTTTTGCTTGATACCATTTCCGGACAAGGTTAAATTGGTGATTTGAACATCGGCTATTGGAACATCAATCAATGGAAAAATGTAATGTTTTCCGATGAAACCAGAATTGGTTTAATGTCCCATGACCGACGCCACAGTGGTGAGGTCTTATGGAGCCACCCGGCCATAACTGTTATCCACCTCTACAATTGATTTATCATCCATATTTTGCAATTTTTATGAAATAAATGAATGAAACACCAGCGCAGCATAGGATGCTCGTTTATTTCAGCATTGCGATATACAGGGTGATACATTAATATTTTGCCTTAAGTGAATTTTTTCCTCAAATTTTGATAATTTCTGTCCTGAATGAATAAAAAAAAATTCCTGTATATACAGGGTGACCCATTTATTTGCGGGTCACCCTCATAAAAAGTTTATTATTTGTGCGATTTGGCTCGGGTTTTTTTTCAAATTGTAGGGCTTAAAAAACTGCAACTTTTTAGCAAAGATAACCTCGGTCATAGAAAATCCAAGGCCTACTACAAAATTTCAATAAACCATATTAGCGATTTTTTTAATAAAAATTTGTGAACACCACTGAATTTGGCATCCCTCAAAATGGTCCTATACCAAGTTTTACCAAAAAATATCAATGTGGTTTATTAAAATTTTGCGCCTAGAAACTGGCAAAGTAGGCCTTGGATTTTGTCTGAATTGGAATATTTTTGGTAAAAAGTTGGAGTTTGTCAAGCCCTACAATTTTTAGAAAATCCGAGCCAAATCGCATTAATAATAATAAAGTTTTTTTAGGGTGACCCGAAAACAAATGGGTCACACTGTTTGTGTGCATATGTGGGGTTGCTAGGTGCGTAGGTATATGAAAATCATTCAAAAATTGGTAGTCTGATTGCGATAAAATTTATCAAGGCAGGTCCATGTATCGAGAAGAAAAAATTAAATTATTAGGAGAAAATGGCGGCTATTTATATTTAAATAATATGAACGAACATACATTTTGATTACTTATATTAGGTGTACTTGTAAAATGTTCACTTCAAAATAAAGATTAGTGGTACATATTACATTAAAAAACACTAGAGTCGCAGTCGTGGTCAATTTAGGATAGATAAGACTATATCTGAAAACACATTTTCCAAGTTTGAGTTCAGTTTAATTTGAATTCGTTGGCATTAAGCGAATTAATCCAATCAATCGAAACTTAACTTAATACAATACATAATTCGGGCTTTCACTGTAACATAGTATACATTTAATTATTAAAAACAATAAGCTAAATCCTACCTTTCACAAAATCAAGAGATATTTTGCTTCTTGTTCTACATCTAAACTTGACTTTTTTTCCCATTGGTTTCTGGAGTTGGTTAGGTAAGGATCTGAAGAAACAAGTAATGAATGAAGAATATCTTCGTTGGTAGCAGTTCGGGAGCATTTTCGAGAGGACATCTGACGGAATCTTTTAAAGTCTTTATTTCGCGCCTCGGCTGCTTCCTCACTAAGTTGCCCAATTGGAAGACAAGTCGAATCAATTATGCCACTTCCGTGGAGAAGAATTTGGTGTACAGATGAGGGCATGTAGTACCATTTGTACTTTTCCACAAATAATTCTGCCGTATTTTGTGCATATAAATCAAATTTATGTGTTTCTACAGCTCTTCCACATGTCAAAACTTGTAAAATAATAGAAAATTTTTTGATTAGTTCTTCATCCACACCTGTTACCTCTGCTACTATTTCTGGACTCCGGAAAAACCTTCTTGCAGTGTTACCATCGTTGGAGGTTCCACTACCCTGTCGAGGCACATCAACAAATATGCCCAGTCTTTGTTTAAGTTCGTTTTGAACATGTTTTTTTCTTGCTTTCACTAACTCTTTTTCAGCATCAGTCCTGGCACTCCACTTTTTAAAATCAAGTCTATACGATATATTAAGAATACACTCCATGAAACGAAGTAAGGCATGTAAACTAGAGAGGCCATATTTATAAGAGTCGATATCAACTTTTTTTTTTCGGTTTGGCTTTACATATTGCACAACATGCAGCCGAGGAGGTTTGTGTTAAAACTTGTCGTACTTTTCCATCCAACATGGTAAAAGCTAAGTTATGTGAAATTTTAATATTTCGATGTTTTGTAGATCCTTCGGTCTCAACCAGTTTTTTAATTTCGTTGTCATATTTGTCGGCAATAACTCTGGTAAGTTCAGGCGTCTCTTTTGAAAATTCAAAAAATATTGGTCTAGAATAATTTGTCGAGGATGGATGCGGATTTTGCCAGACTATTTCATTATTTTTTGAAACAAGTTGCAATGGAACCAAAGAAGCCATAAAAATAGAATTATCCACAATTTTAACGTCGTTAAAATTTTGTTTATAGCAGCTATTTCCTCAGGAACCATCACAACCCCATTTAGTGTGTAATGAAAATGTGTTTGATTCACTACTCTCTATTTTTTTCAATACATTAGGAACTTTAAGCAACCTTTTTGTGGTATGGTCTAATAGTTGTTGCATTGGAATGGAACCGCTTTCGTTAACTTGAATAGAATCAGGATAGCATTCTACTTTTGCCTTAAATATTTGATTATAGCTAGGGAAAATATCAGCATTTTTACTCGCACACTGCTCACGTACATAACTATATTAATGTCTGGATAGTTTTGCATCTACCATTAATGCTAAACCTTCATCTCTTGAAAACATTTTAACTGTATTTTGCGATAGACGTTGTTTGAACTTATTTGCTTCAAGAGATAGTACTTCCTGAATCACGGTTGCCTCTTCTTTCTTTCCATCTGCCCTTAACTTACGAACCAAGAGACCTTGTAACTCTGAGAGTGTCATATCACATGTTCTCTCTAATTTAGATAGCTTCCTTCGTTTGCTTCTTTCAGAGCTTCCATCAAGATTTTTTATAGGTCTTCCACCTGAAGAATGTGATACTTTAAGGACGTTCACAATTTCTTTAAATATCAAGTCGCCTGCCAACCAATTTTTAAACTTTTTGTCAAAATGATCTTTTACTCTACTAGCCTGTTTCCATTTTTGCCTAAATTGGCCCAGAAATGTTTTTTGGATGGTACGCTTCACAATTATAAAGTCTTCTGAAGACTGCTCAAAGTCTTCTTTTAAACGAGAAAAAAACTCTTGCTCATTAGAACTAGCAATAAATCTTTCGGAAAGACACTTTCGACTTATCGCAAACATGTTTTTGCCACGAATTCACGAACAACAATAATACTACATTGATAATATTGACATCAATATGGCGCGCGATGTAACGATTTTGTTTTGACGTGATCCACAGCCTACTTAAAAAATTGTTATTCCGAGTAAAGGTGCAACTTTGAGCAGCCATATATTTTTTTTCTTAGAAGAGCAATACATCAGCTTACTTTCTGGCCTTAATACAAAACTTCGCCTTGCTTCGATGGTGATTTTTCTCGTTATTAAAATTGTAGTAATAAAGCATCATGTGGAACCAAACATTTTATTAGCTATTAGCGTGTTAAATAAACAAGAAAATATTTTTCTTATTACATATTATCTCGAAGAAATCATCTATTTAACATGAAATAAAAAAATAATGGCATCCTTTTGACCATACATTTATGAAACTTTAATTTTTTTTGTCTTGTTATTTTAAGTTCAAAATTGATTTCAATTACTCTTTATTGGAATTAAATCCATATACAACCTAATAACACTTCATTTTCGGGTTGACGGTTTTTATTTAGCACTATTTATATCAACTTTGAATTAAAAAATAAATAGTTGAAGGTTTTACTTTAACAATAGTTTGGAGGTATTGGCCACTGGATAGCATTACGGCTCGCCACTGTGCGACGGGTTCACGTTTGGCGAGTTCCAAGACGAGAAACCAAGGCTGCCAACTATAGAGAAGTGCTACCATATCGAGGCGGTATAACCATGTTTTGGGGTGCGATAATGTGGAATAATAAAACGCCGTTGATATCTATACCCAGTCCGATGACTGGTCAAATTTACATAGAACATATCCTGTGCTGTAGTTCCAAATCTTTTTGCACTCCGAAATATTTCCGGTAATAGTTCAAGCATTAGTAAATATTGGAATATATTGATAATAATTATGACGAACGTAATTCTATTTTCATATTATTTATTTTTATGCAAAAATATTATATATCAATAAAAAATAGCTTAAAAGGATAAAAACATATTGTAAGCGTAATGATCTCCAAGCCACCAGAAAACAACAAATCCCGCAAAAAATTTATTAGACACATTCAAGCCCACCAGGAGGATGTAAGAGGGCCAGCTTTTTATGGGGTAATCAAATGAGGTCCTCTGCATAGCTTCCTGGCTGCGTTCAAGATCTAGGAGGCGGGTTTTCAGGTGGCACAATATTGAGCTTCCTACAGATCGTCTTGTGCTTCTGTAAGGTGGATTTCCTTTTAAATTTTCTAGCGCAGATTTCACACGGAAATTGTGGATCCTGGTTACAATCGAATTTTATATGCTCGACTAGATGCTGTTTTCTTTTGTACCTTTTACCGCATATTGCGCAACAGTTTCTATATACTAAAACAAAATGAAACTGTAAGTAGTTAAATAGATAAAAATAAAACAGTTACTAAACATCGGTAGATAAAGTTTATTTGTGCTTGGTAATCCAAAATTAACAATAAAGTTTATAAAATGCACAGACAAGTAAAATATACATTCAGTTTACTGTTCTGTGAAATGGATCACACACAAATCTTATGGTAAATCGGATTTAAAGAAATTAGCTATTTTTTTTACAGGTTGCAGTTCTTCATCTTCTGAACAAAACACACTATGTGTGTGTGGTATAACATCGAATCAGCTGTCTGCAAAGCATAACCCTTAAAAAGTGCCTCTTTTTAGAGCTTACAATAATATCACCACTTTAAACAGTAGTGGGATTGAGTAAATAAAAACCGAAGTTAAAAATGTAACTGTTGAAAATTGGAGAAACTATTTAACGAAAATTTAACAACATTTCTGAGTTAAACAGAAAATCCCAAAATGTTTGCTAACTTGTTCCGTTTTTAAACTAAAGTAAAGGAGGCTTTGAAACAAAAACGCATCGATTGTCATCTGTCACCCACAGTGTTCAATAGTATATTCAAGGTTTTGTTACTTAAAAATGCTTTGAAATATTATAAGAATGACCAGATATATGAACGAATTTATGCGAGCAATCGTTATGCTAGAAAGTGGCTTATCACAAAGAATTGTGGTTGAAAGGTTGAATATTAAACAAAATACTTTATCAAGGGCATGGCGCAGATATCAAAATACTGGTTCAATGCAATATAACCATGGAGGAGGTGCTGTGAAGGCTGCAAGGCTCTCTAATGAATCCCTTGTAGAAATTAAATCGCAAAAAACGTGGTTAACAACAAGTCAAAATATATTTCTCGTAAAAATACTGAAGTTATCCAGGGACTGAAGGAAAAAGAATGTTTTCATTTAAAAGCTGACAAAGGAAATAAGGTTGTTATACTAGACAAAACAAATTATTTTGAAAGAGTAGACAATTTGATTTAAAATGGTCCTTACAATTTAATTGAGAAAAACCCGTTAACAAAATTGATAACAGTAAAAAATACTTTAAAACAGTGGAAAAACCTTGTGCCAGATAAACTAAAATTCAAACTAACACATAGTAACCCACAGTTATCTAAACTGTATTGCCTTCCCAAAATCTATAAACCTGGGAAGTCCATGAGACCTATTGTTTCAGCTGTTGGATCACCAATGTACAACATTCCAAAATGGTTATTAGAAGAATTCAGCAAATTAAATATCTCGTATGATAACTTTGAGGTTACTAACTCGTTAGAATTCTTAGATAAAATTAAGAATGTTCACTTAAAAGAAGGTGAAATTTTAATATCTTTTGATGTAAGCTTATTGTTTCCTAGTGTACCCATACCACTAGGTTTAGAGTACCTACCTCACAAAATTATGTATTTTTAAATTAAATAATTTTTTTTTTCAGTTCAACAATAAATATTATAAACAACTTGAGGGAACTGCGATGGACAATTGCTTATCTCCCTTCCTTGCAAATTTGTTTATGGGTAGATTAGAAACCCAATTCAAAAAAGAACTCAAGTATTTCCCAAGGGTGTGGTATAGATACGTAGACGATATATTTGCTATTTTTGATACTAAAACAGAAAATTTGGACACTTTCTTAGAAACAATAAATATCCTTCCATTAATTTTACGTACGAAAATGAGAACTATGGGCAATTACCTTTTCTCGACACGTTAGTTATTAGAAATAACGATAAATTAGAATTTGATATTTATAGGAAATTTACTAATACTGATAGGTATATAACATCCGACTCATTTCATTGCCGTCAACACAAAATGGCAGCATTTCATTTCTTAACTCACAGGTTAGTCAATTTTCCATTAAGTAAAAACCGTTTTAATAATGAAATGAATCGGATTAAAAATATAGCTAAAAGTAGTGCATATAATGATAATTTTGTACATAAATTAGTAAATAGACATAAGCATAAGAAAATGTTAAAAGATACCACTACTCTTCAAGCACCTGAGGCTCCCAATAAGTTCATCCCATATGATCCCAGATACACCAGAGGTCTAGAAAAAGTATTTAAAAACGTAGGTTTTAGAGTAGCCTACAAAACGGAGAACAGTTTGAAAAATCTCCTTGAAAACCCTAAAGGCAAAGTCGACTTGAAGGAGAGGAGTGGCATCTATGAAATTAGCTGTAACGACTGCGTTCTAAAATATGTTGGGCAAACTAAACGCTCCATAAACATTCGTTTTAAAGAACACATGACACATTTAAGATACGGAAGAACAGAAAAGTAAGCTGATTAAATATGTATCTAATCATAGATTATTGGATGCATTTGAGAGTATAGAAATAGTTAAATGTGGTAAGAAAGCTCTAAATAAAGACAAAGAGCCTATTCCCTATAGTCCCCTCTATTGTTTACTTGACAATGGTGCAGTCGGGTGCAACCAAGTGTGTCCACATTTACCTATAAATATTCTGGGTTAGGTTTAAGTTTACTTTAGTTTATATCATCTGCTGATGATGCTAAATTGGTTAGCGAAACGCGCATCCAGAACGTAACAAGTTGTGGTGTAGTGTGGTTAAAACTCTTGAATTTTGATCTATCTTCCACCACAGGTTCCAGTGCTAGGACGGAATAAGTTTTTTAGATTAGATTTTTAGAAAACTTGTTTTAAAGCAAAATTATTTGACA
This sequence comes from Kuschelorhynchus macadamiae, assembly GCA_030620095.1. Classification (NCBI taxonomy): domain Eukaryota; kingdom Metazoa; phylum Arthropoda; class Insecta; order Coleoptera; family Curculionidae; genus Kuschelorhynchus; species Kuschelorhynchus macadamiae. Next base: position 373,346 of record JAUTXW010003087.1, read on the forward strand.
CAATAAGCATAATTTTGGGTTTTGTTCAGAAATATAGTTAAAATTTGGGTAAAAAGCACGTGTGTTTGAACCACCCTGTATATTGACGTTAACTGTGTTTTATGTCAAACATTCTGCTCAAGAATAAAGTCTAATAATGTACCTTTAAAACAAAAAAAAGTTTATTTAACACTTGTAGGGATCAGAAAATATCATATTACAAATATTACTAAAATTTTGTCTGAGTCGTTTCAAATTTCCATGAGTGTAGTTCAGAATCTGTAAAAACACTATTGTTTACAGAGATTTATAATCTAAAACAACCGCATATGGTTAAGAACATAATATATTAACCAGGTATAAATAAAAATATAAGAAATACATCAATTAATTATAAACATGAGTCAACAAACGAATTTGTTTTGCACTATCTTGTAACTCGTTCTATCTATGAACACAACATGTTGCCTGGAGATATGATGTCTTCGCTCTAAATGGTAAATAATGTGCATTTTTCTTTTGCATTTCTTGGAACAAAATTGACACTTGAATTTTGCTTCCAAGCCGCATTCCCAGGTCAGATGGTTATAAAGTGAGGCCTTATGTTTATAACCGTTACCACAATTGGGACATCTAAGGGCAAAATCTAGAATTAAAGTAGTTAAAATTAGGTTAGAATAGCTCTAGGACGTTTCTACAGAATTAGTAATGCCACGAGCCATTGAAGCAAATATTATTTAGGCAAATCAGCAGCAGTTTACTTTTGTCATGGTTAAACTTTAGATTAAAGCAAGCGTAAATAATTGACATTTTTGTCTTTAGTTTTAATTAATTATGCGTCTAGACTCTAAATTCCAATTTTAACCTCATTTTGCCGCTTACCGCGAATAGCAATCGAAATTATTTCCAGACCTAAGGATAGAGCATTTATTTGGCTACAAAAAAGCTTTAACATTTCCCTCTAACTACTCAGCAAGTGGGTGAAAATTCGATTTAAAGAAAAAAGTGCACATATCTGTCAAAAATTAATAGGTAGCGATCCATAGGCGACGTGAAATGATAGGTGGCCTTAGCCTAGTATGATTTACAGAGATATTTGACAAGTTACGGTGCCGGAAAATTTTCCAAAAGATACACAAAATTGACGGTTTAGGAAGAGTCTTGGAATATATACAGGGGTTGCAATTAAGAGATGGAGTTTGCACAAACGGTTTCTTTCCTTAACTTTTAAACTGCTTAAATGTTTTCCATACAATTTTTAAAATTCAATGTAACATTTAGGAGAGTAATTTATTTTGAAAAAATATTGTAACAGCTCTCAAAATTTCCTGTAACTTCTAAACTACTTAAAAATTTTATATACGATTTTCACAGTTCCATGTAACTTAGGAGCGTCATATATTTGAATCTGTCAAAAAAAAATTTCCTCGTAATTTCATTTTCAAATACGGTCAGTGGCGGCTCGTGGTGAATTATATAGGGAGGTCAATAACAAATTTAAAAATAGGCATACTTAAAATAAAAATAAACATCTAATCTTTAAATTGAGCTTTAAATTCTCTTGTTCAGTTCAGGTCTACTCTTCGTTGCTCAATGTTTTATAAACGGTTTCTCGATACTTAACATTGCTAAAGCGGATAGTCTATCTTCGCCCAACTCCTCAACAAAATTTATAAGCCTTCGAGAAACCCCTGGATTTTCAGACAAAGCCGTTTCATCATAGCCACGTAGTTCCAGCTCGGACGCCAGACAAAATTTCACACAATCTATAATTTTGTTCAAAATATGGCGGTTTTTGGATACATTTTCATTAAAATCTCTAAAGGATTTTCTATAAGCTAGGTCTAACTGAGTGCAAATATCAACACTTCCGACTGTAGCATAGTTCACCGAACATTTCATGTGATCTGCAGAAAACGCATGTTTTTTCATTTTTTCTTTTAAGTATTTTAAGTCTTTAACACCGATTTTGCACAATAATGAGTCCGACGAGTCGTTAGAAAACAATAAACAAACATAGCAGTAAAATGAGTTAGAGACTTCACAACCACATATCCAGTTAGCTAAATCGTACATACTTTTGCGAAAGTTTCAATGAACCTCTTTATTTTTGTCTTTACTAGTTTGTCGTATACTAAGTTGTGGCAAATTGCAACCACTTACCTTGAATTCGGTTATTTGCTCAAAATTGAGTTCGTTAGCACTCTTTAGTTGTTAAATTTTTTGCACTACCAACATTTTATTTCATCTACATTCACAACTCAAACATAGACCAGCTTGAAATTGGTTATTTTTGCCAAATTAACTTCGTAAGCACTCTTTAGTTGTTTATTTTTTTGCACTACTCACTACCAACATTTTATTTCCTGTATATTTCCAACTCACACATAAATCATAAAAATAAAATAATATATATTAAAAAAAATAGTATAAATACTGAACAATTGAACTTGCGCCTGCCGACGTGATGCCGCGACCGATCAATCGAATTATGAGAAGAAACCGGTTGATGACCCAAATCGCGATTTTATATTCCATTTATATCATTAATAGTCGAGCGACAACCGTAGTGAACAGTGTACGTACCTTACGGACAAAGTTTATAACGGTCAAGTGTCAGAACAAAAACAATAACTCAAAACAGTAGTGAAACAAAGAACCAGGAAGTGCCAGGATCCTCGAAGTCCGCACAAAAAGTTATCCACTACATACCGCATTACCGAAGAAGAAAGCTGATTAAAAAAAGGGGTGAGCCAAGTAAATCCTTCTCAATTCTAGCCCCACTAATCCTACCCTACAAATCCACTTCAAAAGTATCAATTACAAAAAACCCTGAAAAAATAATTAAAAAAGAAACAAAAGACATTAAATTGTATAACAACGAGCTTTTCGAAGAAAATCAAGATTTAAAAAACAAAATTAAAAACTTCGAAACACTAATACAAACACTCCAAACACAAAATAACAACCTTACACAAAAAAATTCAACACTTACAGACACCTACCTAACACTAAACCAAAAAATAGACACACTAATCAACACTAATCACAACGAACCGATAATAAACACAAACACAGAAATGGAAATCGACGACTCCCAAGATTTCCCAACGCTAAAAATCAGAAGCAATCACGGACCACTTTATGCCATTAAACATCCCAAAATCCAACAAACCCATTTCCATATTCGAAAAATATACACAAAACACACCTAACAACACAGAAAACACCACCTCCCAACACAAAATCAAAACAGTCCAAATTATAATAAGAAGCACTCAAATTTGGGTAAAAATCCACTCTGCCCTAAAGGAGAAAAACATAAAATTCTCCCCCCCCCCTTAAAAAGACAAATTAGGAATTTCACTAACACCGGAGACTCCGAACGACCACAGGCAAATCACAACATTTTTAAAAAACAACCAAATAGAATACCACACATACTTCCTACCAGAAGATAAACAATTAAACATAATTATCAAAGGATTAGACAAGAAAATTCCCATCACAGACATTCAGAAAGATCTAGAAGCCCAAGGCTTTTCCCCGAGCGAAGCAGCATGGTTCAAATTAGGAATTAGGAAAAATTACGAATCAAGCATGGTAAAATGCCTAATTCCAAAGAAGCAATCACACATCTACGACATAAACAGAATATGCCACATGTCAGTGACAATAAAACCTCAAAAAAGTTCACAAAACAGATCCCACAATGTTACAGATGCCAGCAGTATGGACACTCACTCTCAAACTGTAATGCCGCACCAAAATGCCACAGATGCGCAGGAAACCATTTCTAGAAAAATTGTAACAAACCGGACACATCTCCACCTAAGTGCTGCAACTGCAACGGCGAACATCCTGCCAGCGACACAAGATGCCCCAAAAACCCAAACAACAAGCAAAACACAATTCCACCACCAAACATCAACATAGCCTGACCCACAGCAAGACAAGTAACACAGAACATTTCATTCGCACAACTAACAAAAAATACCACCAACACCAATAACGAAGAAACAAATACACATATAGGGAACACGAACACAAACCCCATCATGCTACTATTAACACTGAGTGAAGAAGAACTGAACACAAGATTAACACACATAGAAGAATTAATCAAAAACAGGCCAATGTTCAAAATCCTACTAAAAATTACAAATGGATAAGACAATCAAGAGGATCAGGAGCCCCATGGTACATACGTAACACCGAAATAAAACAAGCCACAAACATAGACACAATATACCATTACCTAATACAAAAACACACCAACTTCATAAACACACTCAACATTCACACAAACCCGATAATTACAGAACTCTTCAATAGACCAATAAATTTAAACTCAAGGTACAAAAACTTCAAAGCTCAAATCTGCAACCACAACCAAAATTAACAACAAAAAATTTGTATTCTTATTTTTTCACCGCCATCGTCATACTCCCCCCATCAACCCCCCCATCCCATCCTAACTCCCCCACTTTCCCCCTCATCCAAAACCTTAAAAATTACCTAGAGGACGAAAATAAAAAAGCTACTTGGCGCACTCATTCCAAAACTGTACATACAAGAGTTCCCACAAGGAATTAGCATAAAATCAAACATCAAGTAGTAGTAGTAGTATATTCCATTTGCTATCACATTCGGCTGCCGCTCGGTAGAGGTGAAATCTTCGGGTACTTTCGTCAAGCGTTAAGGTAATCAGGGCAATTCGGACTGCCCAGTCTAGCTTAGCTAGTATAGCGTATTTTATTATGCCTAAGGAACGCAACGAGACCCTTTGAACTGCCGCGCGCGGCTAATACTGTAGCGTATTTAACTTTTCCCAAGGTTCACGTTTTATTACAACTATTAGGAGGGACGGTCAAACGAATAATTTATTTTCTGAAATATTTTTGGGGCGTCATTGACCAAATGGAACGGAAGAGCCGCCACTGAATACGGTAGGTACGTTTTATTGAGGTAGTTAAAAAAATTTGACATGTCAAAAAAAATGTTTTCCCCATAGCTTCTGAACTGCTTAAAATTTTTAGTTACGGGTTTCACAGTTTCTTGTAACTTTTAATGTCGTAATTTATTTTAGAGAAATATTTTTGCAGCTGTCCAAAAAAACGTCTAGTATTCCTAACTTTTAATTTTTTTTAAATAGGATTTTTACAGATAAACCTATAGTATATATATCCGTATCCAGATGTACATCGGACTAGCGGACGTTTGTTAATCAAAAATAGCGGTCAAGCTTATGATAATAGTAAAATAAGATCGGAAATAAGTGTGGGACTAGACACCTAAGGTCACGAACACGGCTAATATACGCTCTTAGAGTCTAGAGTGACAACCTGACATTACTGGTGATTGACAAACAAAAATCTTTTTTGGCTTTTTCGCAACTGAATAAGAATATTTAACTTTAAATTAATTGAAGCAGATATTTAATATAATTACATACCTCAACATGTAGACTAGTCTGTCTACGGAATGTTTCGATACATAATATAAATAATATTATTTAAGCAAGAATAAGAAATTATATCATTTACCTTAAGTTTTTATAGACACATAGTAGTTGTACAAATACTTTCATCCTATCGGGACTCATAATAAATATTCTTGTTCAGTTGCGAAAAAAGCCAAAAAAGATTTTTGTTTGTCAATCTAAACGCAACAAATAATCTGAACACATTTAAAAATTACTGGTGATTATTTCCATAAATTCAATAAATAATATTTGATATTACAATATTTATATTTAAGATAACAGCAAGAACAATAATTATTAAACAAAAAAACAATAAAACATTAATTCATGGGAACTCATTTTAACTTACCTTGTCAAACTTGAATGATATTTCTCCCATTTTTATTTACTGAAAAATTGCGTCAGTTATGTCAGGCAATTTTTCCACTTGAAAATTAAAAATAACGGATGACTTTTTGTCAGTGATTGGCCAAAATTGATCGGAAGAAAATTATCGCCAAGTGGAAAAATTCTTGTTTTCGACTCGGACTCGGAACCACTAAAACTCAAGCTAATTGGCAAATTACTTAGAAACTTATTTTTCGGGGGAAATTAGATGCACTACGGATATTACCAGCGAACATATTTTGTTAGTTGTTTCGTGCAATTCGTTTAATTTTATGTTTTCAAAATTCCAGATTGTTTCGTATATTTATTTCTGTGAGCATAGTACATACTTTTTTGGCTTTTTTCAACTTAACAAAAATACCTCATTCTTAAAAAAATTAATCATCCCTTAATACATAAAGAAACTGACTCTCTATCTTTATTGATAAAGACTTAATTTTAAATAATTCAGGATACTCAATAGATGATAAAATATTCGAATTATAAATTTAGTGTAAAATATATGTACTGATAAAGGTAATAATTGTTTCTAACTAAATTTAATTATTAGTAGTAGTCTGCACTTTGTATGACATTTTTTCTATCCGTGAATATTATGATCAACATTTAAATGATTTTTTAAATAATATTAACACCAAAGAACCGACAGTTAAATATACTATTCAAAAAGAAACAGACCAGCAACTTCCATTTTTAGACATACTTATTAAAAAAAATACACAGTTTTGAAGCAAAAGTATACAGAAAACCTACACACACAAATACATATTTAAATTTTAACTTAAATCATTCAATCATGGTTAAAGAGGGGGTTGTAGAAAGTCTATATGATAGAGCAAAAATTATTTGCAAAGATCAAAATTTTGTTGAAAAAAAATTTTTACAAAAGATATTTTAAATCAAAACAATTATCCTAACGATTTCATTAAAAAATGTTTTTGTGAATTTGAGAATCCAAAGGTCAAACCAATTCAAAATAGACCAATTACAAACCTCTTTATACATACTTAACTTATCAAATAAAATAGGTCAACGTTTTAACATAAGAACGATCTTTAAGACACAAAATACGCTTACAAAAACAAAACCTAACAATGAATAAGAAAATCCAAAAAATATTATCTATAAAATTTCGTGTCAATGCAATAAATTTTACATAGGTGAAACCTCTAGGCCATTAGCCAAAAGAATTAAAGAACACCAAACACACATAAAAAATAGGGAATTTCAAAAATCAAGCATTTGCTAACTTGCACTGGATAACAATCAAAAAATTGGTTCAAATGCTTCTAGTATTTCAGCAAAAGAACCTTAATATTGTTAAATAATGATAATTGTGTAGCAACTTGTTCCGTTAATTTTAATAACACATCGTTAAATTTGCTAAATACTGAAGTAAAAAAAGGATACCTTAAAATACAACAAATTAAAATGAACATATCCTAGACACACATATGTTTTCACCTTATTTTAACAATTAAAAATAACACCTTTGAACTGACATTCATTGCCATTCTGTCAAAGATTAGCGATTCTGGTTATATTTTTGATACTAAACATAAGAAATATTGGATGTTCTAACCAAACATTTTTAATCCCTTATCGCCTCACTGTGTCGAAAGGTCACGAGCAGCCACTGAAATTCTTCTTGACTAATTAAAATAAAAAGGAGGACATTAATAAAAAGACCAACTGTAAAATGATACCCTGGGTTTATATTCAATAACCTCAGTTAAAAATTGTTACAGAGCATATGTTTACGAAGTAAATGCCGTTTAAGGTTCTCTTTTCTTTTACTGGAGTACAAACAATGAGCGCAAGAAAATTCTTCTGATTTCCCACATTCAAATTTTTTGTGATTGTAGAGCGACCCCTGATGCTTATAAGACTTGCCGCAAAGATCACACTGGAAACCAGATCCTAAAAAAACATATTATAAAATAACAGAATCAAAATAAATTTATATTCTAACATTAACACTACCATGATTTAATAATTATATAAGCTTCTTGTGTACTTACCAAAACGTGCGAACGCCAGCTAGTCTTATTTTCGGAGAACTATGTTGGTTGCAGGTTCTCGGGTACACCCTTAGAAATTAAAAGGGGCGCCACATAATTGACTGTGACTCAATTAGGAAGAAATCTATATTGATATTTAAATGCTGATAAGATAAAGATTTGGAAGGGTTTTCAATAAAACACTGTATAAAAAGCAGATTGTCAAATTTTAATGATCTCTTCTTGTTATTTGCTTAAGAACTGTTTTGTAAAGAAATTTGAAATGTGTAACTGAAAGCTTATATTTTAGAATTTAAGTGATATTAAGAAATATAAATAAATACATCAATAAAACTATATAAACACACACACACACACACATATATATATATATATATATATATATATATATATATATATATATATATATATATATATATCAACCTGTGAACATCTGGCGAAATGTTAGAACCTAAATATAAAAATTAAATTAATTAAATAGCGCACAAGGAAGTCAAAAATGCATGAATTTTCTTTTACCACACTACCGCAAGGAAAAAAGTAATAAAAATATAAATCAAAAGACAAGAGTTCTAACCATACTACACTACAACTTGTTACGTTCTGGACGCGCGTTTCGCTAACCAAGTTAGCATCATTAGCAGATGATATAAACTAAAGTAACTTATCCTAGCCGAGACTATTTATAGATGAATATGGTTACACCTGGTTGCATCCGACTGCACCGTTGTCAAGTAAGCAATAGAGGAGACTATAGGGAATAGGCCCTATGTCTTTATTTAGAGCCTTCTTACCACATTTAACTATTTCTATATTCTCAAATGCATCCAGTAACCTATTATTAGATACATTTTTGATTAACTTAAGATTATTTATTCCTATTTGGTGATTGTTGTCTTAAGCATGTTGTGCAACGCTTGAGTTTTTTGTTCTTCCTTAAATGTGCCATGTGTTCTTTAAAACGAATGTTTATGGAGCGTTTGGTTTGCCTAACATATTTTATGCAGTAATTACAGCAAATTTTCTTAGATGCCACTCCTCTCCTTCATGTTGACTTTGTCTTTAGGGTTTCCAAGGAGATTTTTCAAACTGTTCTCCGTTTTGTAGGCTACTCTAAAACCTACGTTTTTAAATAATTTTTCTAGACCTCTCGTATATCTGGGATCATATGGGACTACTATGAACTTATTGGGAGCCTCAGGTGCCTGAAGAGTAGTGGCATCTTTTAACATTTTCTAATGCTTATATCTATTTACTGATTTATGTACAAAATTATCGTTATATCCATTACTTTTAGCTTTATTTTTAATCCGATTCATTTCATTGTTGAAACGTTCTTTATTTAATGGAAAATTGACTAACCTGTGAGTTAAGAAATGAAATGCTGCCATTTTGTGTTGACGGCAATGAAATGAGTCGGTTGTTATATATAGTATTAGTAAATTTCCTATAAATATCAAATTCTAATTTATCGTTATTTCTAATAACTAACGTGTCGACAAAAGAGTTTTGTCCATTGTTCTCCTTTTCGTACGTAAAATTAACGGAAGGATATTTATTGTTTAATGTTTCTAAGATGTGTCCAAATTTCCTGTTTTAGTATCAAAAATAGCAAATATATCGACTACGTATCTATACCACACCTTTGGGAAATACTTGAGTTCTTTTTTGAATTGGGTTTCTTATCTACCCATAAACAAATTTGCAGAGAATGGAAATAAGCAATTGAACATCGCAGTTCCCTCAAGTTGTTTATGATATTTATTGTTGAACTAAAAAAAATTTTGATTCATACATAATTTTGTGATAATTAAATATTCATCAATAATTTCTTTCTTCAAATTATTGAATTCAAGTAGTTGCTTAAGGTACTCTAAAGCTAGTGGTATGAATACACTAGGAAACAATGAGCTTACATCAAAAGATATTAAAATTTCACCTTCTTCTAAATGAACATTCTTAGTTTTATCTAAGAATTCTAACGAATTAGTAACCTCAAAGTTATCGTACGAGATATTTAATTTGCTGGATTCTTCTACTAACCATTTTGAAATATTGTGATCCAACAGCTGAAACAATAGGTCTCATGGAATTCCCAGGTTTATGGATTTTGGGAAGGCAATACAGTTTAGAAACTGTGGGTTACTATGTGTTAGTTTGAATTTTAGTTTATCGGACATAAAGTTTCTATACTATTTTAAGGTAACCAAATTGTCTATTCTTTCAAAATACTATGTTTTGTCTAGTATAACAACTTTATTTCGTTTGTCAGCTTTTAAATAAAAACATTATTTTTTCTTCAGTCCCTGGATAACTTCAGTACTTTTACGAGAAACGTATTTTGAGTTGTTGTTAACAACGTTTTTTGAGATTTGATTTCTGCAAGCCTCTCTAATGAATCCCTTAGTTGACTCTAGCAGGTATTGAATGGAACTTTCGATATTCGCTATAATATTTGGTAAAATTTTTTACTGGAGGCTCTGCAACATTCAAACTATTATTCAAAAGAGCTATTTCTGTATTATCAAAGGACTGAGAAAAAAGGATTTCTACTTCGAAATTTGTTTTTGTGGTTTCAACCTTCAACTAAAGACAAAAATCGACTTGAAGGAGAGGAGTGGCATCTATGAAATTAGCTGTAATGAGTGCGATCTAAAATATGTTGGGCAAACTAAGCGCTCCATAAACATTCGTTTTAAAGAACACATGGCACATTTAAGATACGCAAGAACAGAAAAGTCAAGCGTTGTCCAGCATGTTTTGGAAAACAATCACCAAATAGGAAGAAATAATCTTAAGTTAATCAAAATGTATCTAATAATAATAGATTACTGGATGCTCTGAGAGTATAGAAATAGTTAAATGTGACAAGAAAGCACTAAATAACGACGGAGGGCCTATTCCCTATAGTCCCCTCTGCAGTCGGGTGCAACCAAATGTGACCACATTTACCTATAAATAGTCTCGGTTAGGATAAGTTACTTTAGTTTATATCATCTGCTGATGATGCTAGCTTGGTTAGCGAAACGCGCGTCCAGAAGTTGTGGTGTAGTGTGGCTAGAACTCTTGTATTTTAATCTATCTTCCACCATAGGTTTCAGTGTTTGATCATAAAAATATAAAATCATTCCCCAAGGCTGTTTTACAAAAAAAAATAGGTTACCTACATTCCTTTCAGCTACCTTATATAAAATGTATAAATATAAACTTAAGAATTAAATCCTTGTAGTCTTGCAGGAAGAAACTCCAAAAACATTGTAGAACTCTTGGTTTACGTACCCCAAAAATTACACCACAGACTTGAAAGTATATCTAGAAATTTTAACTTGAACCCCTCTAGTCATCTCAAAGGACCCCTCTGACGTCACCGGTCACCAACAAACGGAATTTTAAGGCATCTAGCAAGGCTCCTTGAGAAATGGACAGCACAAATTTTCAGGATGCCATTCACGTGGTTGATCAAATGTTAAACCAAACAAAAACGGGATCAACATTTAGGGCCAGACGAAATCCATAAATAGGTCTTAGGCTTTCAACAGCACTGCACGTTAAAAAAAATAATTTTCAGTATTTCTAAAAAGATCGGTCCATTAAACCACTTTTATAAAGCCGGACACATGTTGCACCTCCAAGAAGAGCCAATACAAAGGGCGAGAGAATCATATCCGGAAAATTCTAAGAAATTGGACATTCCCCTCCACCATTCTTCCTCACTTCAGAAGGAACTTATACCAAACTAACGCAATAAAATATAGTTATAATTACAGTGGTATTCAGTGCTGGTGCCACTAGTATAAGAGAGTTATAACACGATAATATTCGGTGTACTCCCGAATAGAGCTGGCGAATTGCCTTTGAGCAGAGCTAAAATTATAACTGGATTGAAAAACCAGACATTATCAAAGCTGGCTGGATGCCGAAGAATAAGAGACCATAGTGACAGAAGAGAAAGGCAGGCAAATTCCAAATATTTGTAAATAAAACAAAAACAAAATTATTTTGTCTTAATTTAACGAAGCTATAAATACTTTACAAAATGTAATCCAATGAATTATGAATAAAACATATTGAGGTATGTAAGAAGCAATCTACATAAAAGTCTTCATATCTTAAAGGTTTTATTTAACTGCAATGTTATAATGGTTAAATTTTGTTTCAGATTACTAATGGGCTTAAAGTAATAAAAAAACACCAGCAAAATGTCCATTTAATAATCCATATAAAGCAAACATAAAGGAAAGCATCTGTGATAAATGACAAACAAAGAGCTATGTAAGCTCAAAATTCCCACTAGTTCAAATGTTCTCAAAGTGTTAAATTGATATTTTACAAGAAAGAAAAGAGTAAATATGTTTATCATAATTCATGTGAGTGAAATGGACCCAATGAAGAAACCAGAAAAACAAAATATTGTATTTCAAATAAAAAAATTGTTATTTTGATTACTAAAGAAGGACAGGCTAGACAAAAAATATTTTTCTTTCGGAATAAATATTTGGTTCCAGACCGGATTCATAATTTTCAAACAGATACATGTAGAAGGGGTGAGTAATGGGGTTATTATACCCCATTACTCAGATACACTGAGAAAATAATTATGTATTACATAGACCAATTGTTATCGAAAGAACTTAATCAATATGAAGTACAATTTTTGAAATGCAAAAATAACCTGAATATGTTTGCAATTCAGATTATAGATGATATTTTAAACGTAGAAACGGAAAAAAAATTGACTCCACAGAGTTTTGGTACAGCTAGAACTGCATTCCAGCTTAAATTTAATTTTAATGGATGGATTTTGAGTTAAAATTCAATTTTTTCTTTTTTCTTTTATAGACTCGTTTATTTGACTTCGTTAAAGTTTTATTTTGATGTAATAAAATATTTTTTCCTAATCTGTATATTGTTTAGTGGTTGAATTTACCCCTAACATGGAATAGATTCAACCAAACTGATCCTTTTCTAGAAACAATTTAATCGTTCTAAAAAATTAGCTTTAAAATATTTTGAATTTTTTATAGATCAAAGATAATTTTCATACTTTGTAATTTTTAAAGAAATAATGGCCTTATTTTAAAAAAAGGTTGAATCATCCCAGCCTCCCCATTTGATAAAAATATGTGCGAATACCAGGTTATCACCAGCAATAGAAAGAGTACTTTTTTTTCCATTTTCCGTAAAAAAATATGGAATTCCTTAAAAAAAATTCCTAAAATTTTATGGGCTTTCCTAAAAAAAAATACGGAATTTCCTAAAATTTTATGGAATTCTTTAAAATAATACGGAAATTGACACGTTTTGAAGGAATTCCGCAAAATTACGTATTTTTTTACGGAATTTTGTATTTTGTTAAGAAATGTGCAATATAACTTCAGTAAAATTTTATGGAGTTTCTTTAACAAATACAAAATTCCATATTTTTTAGGGTATTTCACAAAATTTTATGGAATTCCGCATTTTTTTCCTATTTTTTTACGAAATTCCGTAAAATTTTACGAAATTTTGTATTTTTTACGAAAAATTAAAAAAGTAGGATGCGGACCTTCTACTCTTTTGTAAAATCCGTAAAAAAAATTACGGCGTAAGTTTTCGCGATGGTGGGGGGTGCCCCATGGGTAAATTAAGCTTTCCTATACGACATATACAGGGTGTCCCAACTAAAAGTAGCCACCCCAAATAACAAGTCGCCAAGACAAAAAAAATAAAACGCTCGGACCCGTCGATTTTGCTTTTGAGGGGGAAACATTTTGCGCCTATTTTCAATTTCGCAACATCACCCTCTGAGCGGGGGTGAGATTCACCCCCAATATGTTAAATGGAAAGGGGGTCGAGTGATATCTTATTTTGAAGGGTTTCCGACCCTGGTTACAACTGCCAAGTGTGAAGCCACTGCTGTCATTCCCGAAGAAATGGCAGCTTGTCCAAAAAAAATATTAATAAATTAACTGCAAGAGTTGGCTGCTTTAAATTTAGGGGATGATGCAAGCTAGTGAAAAGATTTTAATAATAATTACTCCGGACGAGAGGAAAATAAAAATAGCAAATGTAAATTAATGGGGAATTTTAGCGTTTAAGAAATGTTTTCTACAAAGACTAAATTATTTTATGAATTGTTCGAAATGTTCGCCATTTACTTCCATGCAATGATACAGACGAGTCTCGAATTCCTCTCGAACATTTTGAAATGTTTCAGGTGTTAACTGACGGCATTCAGCTACTATTCGCTGTTTTAAATCCTCAAGTGATTCTGGCTGCACCTTAAAAATCTTTGTTTTCAAGTGTCCCCAAAGAAAGAAGTCCAACGGCGTCAAATCAGGTGATCGTGCCGGCCATTCGATGGGACCTCTTCTTCCAATACAGTGATCGGGAAAAGTATTATCGAGAAAATCTCTTACCAGACGAGCGTAGTGAGGAGGTGCTCCATCTTGTTGAAAGAATATCTGATCTTCAGCTAAATCCTGGTCGTTTTCTAGAATCTCAGTAATCTGCGGATCGATGGCATTTTCAAGTAAATTTAAATAACTTTCACCATTTAAATTGCCTTCTGTGAAAAAAGGTCCAACAACGTGATTGCCTAGAATTCCCGCCCACACGTTTACTTTTAACGGATGCTGGCTATGGGTTTCCCTGAATGATGGGGGATGCTATCGCTCCAATACCTGGAGCTGGTTGTTTAATTTTTCAGAAATATTCTCACAAAACTCTACTCTGCGATCAAAGTCATCTTCATTCATTTCGTGAAGCAATTGATATTTAAAGGGTCGAAACTTATGGGATTTTAGAATCCGGTGAACACTGCTTCGGGAGACTCCTGATATTGCAGCTGTTTCTCTGATGGAGTTACTTGGGACCATAGCAACATGGCCAAGGACTGCAACCTCAACATTTTCATTTCTTATTGGTCTTACTCTTTCATGCTTTTTATTGACAACTGAGCCGGTTTCGAAAAATTTGTTCCATAGTTGTAATACACTTCTATGAGTCAAAGAATGTTCGGGATGAGATTCATTAAAACTTACAGCTGCAGCTCTCGCACAATTATTGTTTCTAATGTAAAGGACAATAATTTCGATTCTTTCTTGTATCGTAAACGTCATAGGCAATTGTTAGAAACTTTCGTCTTTTAACACTTTCAGACAAAATAAATTTTAAATAAAATGCACAAACTGTAATAAACGCATGAATGCTTGACACTAAATAAACGATAACAATGTGATTTTATTTTGTTTGTTGCTGATGTTTTATGATAACAGTAAGAATGGAATGATGATTTTTTTTTAAATATTTGTACAGTGAGAATTCGACAAGTTAGCTTAAACGTTTTGGCAACGGTCTGTTTCATTGCAAGGGAGTAAATGGCGAACATTTCGAACAATTCATAAAATAATTTAGTCTTTGTAGAAAACATTTCTTAAACGCAAAAATTCCCCATTAATTTACATTTACTATTTTGATTTTCCTCTCGTCCGGAGTAATTATTATTAAAATCTTTTTACTAGCCTGCATCATACTCAAAATTTAAAGCAGCCAACTCTTGCAGTTAATTTATTAATATTTTTTTTTCGACAAGCTGCCATTTCTTCGGGAATGACAGCAGAGGCTTCAAACTTGGCAGTTGTAACCAGGGTCGGAAACCCTTCAAAATAAGGTATCACTCGACCCCCTTTCCATTTAACATTTTGGGGGTGAATCTCACCCCCGCCCAGAGGGTGATGTTGCGAAATTGAAAATAGGCGCAAAATATTTCCCCCTCAAAAGCAAAATCGACGGGTCCCAGCGTTTTATTTTTTTTTGTCTTGGCGACTTGTTATTTGGGGTGGATACTTTTAGTTGGGACACCCTGTATTATAGTTATCAGACAATAAGCAACATCTCTATTTGTATGTCGTTTATTTGCAAAAAAAAGCACACTTGATTACACAAGATTTATTTTTAAAACGCTCTCCACTCGGTAACTAATCTTATATTTGTAATGTTGTGGCACTTCCTCATATGGTTCACGAGCAAGTACTTTCGTATCGTCTTGAAGGAACAGTCAGAGACGCTACAGCCAAACGGTTTTTTGTTACACTCGTTTTTCTGGTGCCTCGATAAAGATCCCTTCACCAAATAGGTTTTGCCGCAGTTCCTGCAGGGAAAACAGCCTGGAAGAAGATAAATGTTTAACAGTTCTGCTTAAAACGCCAGTTACAAAAACATTGACAGTTTGTCCATAGATACGTAAAAAAAAGACTGCGCACCCATGAACAAAGTCAGCGTTTTTTTAAACTCGCTTCAACTCAAACTAGAAAAAAAACTCGTTCTATTTTTACTAAATCAAAAACTAATAAAAAAGACACAGAAATCATAAATATCTTTCATACCGTATTATGCAGTAATATCAATAGTATAAAGTCATGCAATATTTTGACGGTACTTTGAAATTTGTATAGAGTGTTATCGCATCAGACATATTTTGTGAAGAACTTTCTTTTATTCTGTTTTATCGACAGAAATCTACATATTTAAAACACAAAATCAAATTTTTTAGCAAGTTCGTTATTGCACCGATTTATATGATTTGTTTTTGAAATGATCGTCTGGTGACCGAGACCTTTTAGCACTATTTTTTGTATTGTAAATTTATACAGGGTAATTCAAAAAATCGGGTCACTGATTAATCACAATTTTGGTCAAATCGCTTGACGTAAAAAGCTGCATTTTGCCATACAGTTTGATAGTAGGGTGTAGAGATTCGATAAGATAAGAAGATAAATATTAGAACCTTTTTTAATTTAAAAAACGCTTGATTTTTGGGAAAAACGCTCAACCTTATGTATTTTATTTGATTATTTTACATTTGTTAAAATTTCTTAAAAATATACAGGGTGTCAAACCGCTTGACGTAAAAAGCTGAATTTTGGTATACAGGTTAACTGTAGGACGTGTAGGTTCGATAAGAAGTCATTTTCCAAAAAACAAATTTCAGGAGGATTTTTTGTTAGTGTTTCAAAAAAGGCTTGGACAGGCATATTTTATTTTATTATTTTTTAAAAATTTGTACAGGAGTTCCAAAAAATCAGAAATAATTTATAAACAAAAATATCCCAAGTTCCTGTTAACAAAAATTGAAAGAAACTGCAACAAAAGACGTGGTTTATAAAAGAGTATTTAAATAAGGTCATTTAAGTGTCCCTAAGATGTGGGTCACCCTTGTAACTTTTTTGTTTTTTGAGATATCTTTTTGAAATTTGAAGTACGAATACAAGACATAAATTTGGATTTTTAAACATATATGTTTGTTTTGAACCACTTCCGGTTTGACCGTAAATGACGGCAACTTTCGATTCTTAAATGGGACACCCTATATATTTTTAATTATTTCGATAGAAAATGACGTTCTGAGTGCAATGACACCCGATTTGTCAGTTTTTGACCGATGGAGGAATTTTATGATATATATATTTTTTTTAATCTAGCATGCTATGAATCACTTAAATCGGTTCATTTCTGATCTAATACTAAGAAAGAAAAGGAAAGAAAAACTATTTTATGCCCGTTTGAAATAAGCAAATATAGTATTTTTGTGTTTACTCATGAGGTGGCTCCTGGGGTTTCTATAAAATACTTCTTTGAAGAATTTGATACGACACACTCTAATATTACATGAACTCTTTCTCCTAGAATAGCAAAAATATGTATTGTTACTACATACATAATAATTGCGCTAAGTCCGTATCATCTAGTCATCCATGATTCAACCAGTTGACGGTGTGTCTATGGCTACAGCGGGAAATGTAAATAAAATATGAATAAACTGAGAGTTTGGAAACGAGCAATTCAAATAAGCGAAAAAACGGTAAATCCTTGCACATTAGAAACATGCATTCTTTATAATAAATGGATATTCACTTAAACGTAGTAGGCTATGGCCGAGACCTTACGAAACAGACGTATTAAGGCGGCTTTGAAAACAAAACACTGTTAACAATTTTGACAATCGTCTTTATTTATTATTACGCGCATTTTTACCCAAGTAAAAGTACCTAATTGTTTTAGTGGTTTGTTAAAAACTGATTAAAGTTGTCTATAACAAGGAAAATTACACAGGAAGTGAAAAAATTGACATGCTTCTAATTTTTGGGGAATGTAGGCAGAATTCAGTTTAAGTTGCTAAAATGTATGCACAGATATATCCTGATCGTCGTCATTCCACCCGGCATTATTTCCCTAAGTAGGTTAGAAACATGCGTAACCAGCTCGAAAATAATCCTAACGCACCATTTGTAATAAGCGCAGACAAAGAAATAGATGTTTTACACAAACACAAATACCATTCATATAAATATCAATTACATCAACACCTTTATCAAGGGAAATTTAAAAATTTAGGGAAATGTTTAGAAGATAACAGTATCCGTTTTAAAATACTTTATACCGACGAAAGCCGTTTTACAAATGTGGGAATTTTTAATAGAAATAATAAAAGATACTGGAAAATCTACATTTGACAGAAGAGGGAAATTTTCAAGAACGTTTTGGGTTTAATTGTTGAATTGAAATACTCGGTGATAGAATTTTAGGGATTATAATTTTTGATGGTCACCTAACAGGGGACAGATATTTACACTTGCTGACCCATCAAATTCGTGAGTTTTTCGTAGAAATACCAGGGATTAATGGAAACCGTATATTTTACCAACAAGATGGCGCCCCGCCTCGCAATGCAAGGGCAGTAAATTATTACTTATATATTACTTTTGGCGTAAATTGGATCGGATTTATAGTGGACCTATTTTGTGGTCCCTAAGGTAAAACTGAATTTACGTCTAAGTACTTTGTATCTTTATTATAATTATTTAAATATTTCAGATCGCTAGACCTCACCCTTAGATTTTTTTTGTGAGGCACTGTCAAAAATAAAGTGTATAATGCATCTTCAGCAACCCGTGGTGAGTTAGAAAACAAAGTAAGAGCGGCCGTAAACAAGATTAACCCAGGACAACTAAGGGAAGTAGTGAGAGCAACTGTAGAAAAGGTACAGGGTGGCCATTTTATGGTGATATCAGTACCTTATCTAGAAAACGGTAATAGTTACGACAAAAAGTTAAATACAAAAGTTATTTGGATTCAATTAAATTTTATTTCACTTTTGCTTATACAGCGTGTTTCGTTTTGACGTGACACATGTCAACTTTCTTAATTTAAATGGGATACCCTATATATTATTACATATTTCGATTCTACTGTTAATTTGCGAAAGTTTTTATAATAACATTTATATTTGAATTCTTTATCGTTTTTGAGTAAATTGAGTTTTTAGAATTTTTTTTTAAAAAACATATTTTAAAAAAAAAAAAATTTTACCTATAAAACTTTAATGGAACTGACTAATATCCTAAACATACATTACTAAGGGTTCAATTCAACGAGTTTCCATGCTGGTCTTACCAATTAATATACAGCGTGTTAAAAATGGAGAGCAAAACAAACAGAACTTTAAATGTATAAATCACCTGTTTTTCAAATGGAACACCCTGTATATTTTTATTTCATCTGATTCAGCGTTCAATTACCTATTATTACTCATATATATGTCCTATACCTAAAATGAACAGTTTCGATTTTATTAGCCGTTTTCTGATTTGACTATTTTTTTTTAATCTGAGTAAACAGATGAAGTGGGTAAAATAAAAATATCATAAACTAAGCCTTATTCTCATTTCCTTAACACAGATAGCGACTATAAATAATGTTAGAAAATACAAATAAAAGTGAAATATTATGTAATTTATGTTCTTATTATTTAATGTTTACGAAAATAAGGGAGACAAAAAAAATATCTTGTGTCACACGGTTTAATAACTAATAACTAACTGAGTATTAAACATGATTAAAACAGATTATAAAAAATGTTCAATATGGCCATCGTCCATTGCGATACATCAAGTGTAAATAGCCTCCATTTTTCGAATAGCGTTCCTTACCGAATTAGATGCATTAAAATTATTGATCTCTTCCCTGATTTTTATTTTTAACTCATTTCTATTATTAGATCTATTTTATAAACTTTATTTTTTAGTGCACCCCACAAAAAGAAGTCTAAAGGGCTTAAATCAGGACTACGTGGTGGCCAGAATATTAAACCATGTCTTCCTATCCACAATGGAAAATGTTGATTAAGGAAATTTACTACCGGTGCAACTGTGTAGTAAGGGGCGCTATCCTGCTGAAAAATGATATTTTCTCCAATATTTGCTGGCAAGTCGTTGATAAGGGGCATGATTTCATTCTTAAGCAGCTCCAAGTATCTTTCGCCATTTAACGACCTGTCAAAAAATATTGGTCCGATAATACGGTCGCAAATAATTCCGCACCACACATTTACGGTTTGACGGCCTTGTTTTTTAATTGCTTTTATTAGATGTTTATTAGTTTGAGACCAGTAATGAGTGATTTTCTGATTAAAAATACCCGCCGTATTAAATGAGGCCTCATCAGTCCAAAGCACTTTAAAAAAAAAACACATTTTCGAACTGCCGGTCCATAATATCACAACAAAAAGTCAATCTTTCATTGAAGTCTAATTGTGATAATAACTGAGTTGGAAGAAATTTATAAGGATGATAACCATTCACCTGCAGTGTTTTTTGAATACTTCCTCCACTGACACCTGCAATGTCTCTGTCAGCATCTCTTTGGGATCTTTCATCATCTTCCTCGAAATAAAGTAAAATCTCCAGTTGTTTTTCCTCGGTGAGGACAAAGTTGGGACGATTTTTTTTAGAGTTTTTAAGGACACCATTTTCCAAATCACGCACAATTCGAAAAAATATAGTCCTGGAGGGAACTCGATTATTAGGATATTCCCTCGAATATTCTCTAAGGGCTAACCCTGGACTCTTATTATTTTTTATGAAACAGTTGTATAATTTCAAACGTTCATCTAAACTATATAAAGCCATTTTTTAACAAATTTCCCAGCAAAAATTTGACAAAAACGACAAACAGAGCAAATGTCAACTTAAGTCAACAATTGCATTAGGTTATTTCCTAAGCCTATCTTGATTTTTTTAGTTTCTGATCTCATTTACTGGCAATATTCCGGGATAAATCAGAAAACGGCTAATAAAATCGAAACTGTTCATTTAAGGTATAGGACATATATAGGAGTAATGATAGGTAATTGAACGCTGAATCAGACGAAATAAAAATATACAGGGTGTTCCATTTGAAAAACAGGAGATTTTTATATTTAAAGTTCTGTTTGTTTTGCTGTCCATTTTTAATACCCTGTATATTAATTGGTAAGACCAGCATGGAAACTCGTTGGATTGAACCCTTAGTAATCTATGTTTAGGATATTAGTCAGATCCATTAAAGTTTTATAGGTAAAAAATTTTTTTTTAAAAAATATGTTTTTTTAAAAAAAATTCTAAAAACTCAATTTACTCAAAAACGATAAAGAATTCAAATATAGATGTTATCATAAAAACTTTCGCAAATTAACAGTAGAATCGAAACATGTAATAATATATAGGAGGCCCCATTTAAATTAAGAAAGTTGACATGTGTCACGCCAAAACGAAACACACTGTATAAACAAAAGTGAAATAAAATAAAAATTTAATTGAATCCAATCAACTTTTGTATTTAACTTTTTGTCGTAACTATTACCGTTTTCTAGATAAGGTACTGTATCACCATAAAATGGCCTCCCTGTACAGCTTTGTCAAGAAGAGCACGGTGGTCATTTTGAAAATTTCGAACCTTAAAAACGTATTTTGGTTATAATAATTTCAAAATTAATTACATTGTTTGTCGTTGTAACACTTTTAAAATTTTATAAAATTTATTATGTTAATAAACAAGTCATGAGTAATGTTTGCAAAGCCACCGTTAGTTTCATAGCGTCTTCGTCATAGTCCACTATGCTTAAATGAATTTTATCGTGTATTTGAAAACCTGTCGCGTATAAATAATTATAAAATACTTCTTTTATAAGCTGTCAGTTTATATATAATTTATTAACGTTTTCCGCTCTAGCCATAGTAACACAGTTAACTGTTTGAATCATAGATAAGTTGACGATGCGGACCAAGAGCAATGATAATGTATGTAATAGCAATATTACATACATACATTATCATGAAGTATGTGGTATCGAAATACTCGGAGGAAAACAGTATTTTATAAAAACCCCAGGAGCCACTTCCTTTCTATTTGAAAAAATTGAGTAAACACAAAAATACTGATTTTGCTTATTTCAAACGGACATAAAATAGTTTTTAGGATCAACAGAGGTAAGCTTGTATGTTTCCCTTACTACTAGATCAGAAATGAACCGATTTAAGTGATTCATAGCACGCTAGATTAAAAAAAATATATCATAAAAATTCCTCCATCTGTCAAAAACCGACAAATCGGGTGTCATTGCACTCAGAACGCCATTTTCTATCGAAATAATTAAAAATATACAGGGGGTCCCATTTAAGAATCGAAAGTTGCTGTCATTTTCGGTCAAACCGGAAGTGGCTCAAAACAAGCGAATATGTCCAAAAATCTAAATTTATGTCTTGTATTCACACACCGAACTTCAAAAAGTTATCTCAAAAAACAAAAAAGATATAAGGGTAAGCCACATCTGAGGGACAACCGGTATATCCCTTTCGTTATCGCCATACGCGAACGAAGTCGCGGGTGTTCGCTAGTACTATTTAATATTCTTGTAGTACTATTTAATATTTTTGATTCCCTCGTTACAATAAGTATTTGTAATAGGGATCAAAACTTCTCTAGATTTTCTTACATCTCAGGGTCTATATTTTTATCATTGCTTTACGTAAATCAAATTGATATGAAGATGAAGTAATAAGGTCTTGGTGTAAATTCGGTTTGGCAGAATGAAATGGAGATCAAATGAAACTGACAGAAATTAGAAAAACTATGTATACAGGGTGTTACAAATTCGAAGGGCTAGTATTGGCAACTCAAAGACCGTAAGAGATACGAGGTTGGTTAAATCAGGGCAAAGTTGCGCAATTTAATTTGAAATAATATTCCGTTGATAAATTTGGAAAATTTCTACTACTTTCGAAGATATCCGTAAAAAACCGAAGAATATCATTTCCATTTTAATTCTTTTCAGGCAGCATTTGAAGAGATATTACAAAATAAATTTTACATCATCATAGCTACTTTTCATCCTCTACAAGATGATGCACTAAGAAGATTTAAAATCCGGCGTTTTGTCTTTGATGTCTCATCATCAACTTCGTTTCCTTGAACAAAAACCTGGGTTTTTTATTTCACTTTTAAGAAGTCCTTAACCTCTTAAAACAAATATTGTAATGTCTTATACATTTAGAGTGAATTTGTGAAAGATTCTGGCTTTTCATCTCTCTCTAACAAATTGTCTCTTATGGGAAAATCTTAAATCTTCTGTTCAAACATTAAGTGTGATACATCGTTAGTTTTGGGATTAAAAGTGTCCAGGTCCGTATTTAAGAAGTTGATGATAAGACCTCGAAGACGAAATGTCGGATTTTAAATCTGAGTACACCGTGTTGTAGAGGAAGTAAAGTGGCCATAAAGATGTAAAATATATTTTGTAATATATCTTCAAATACAGTTTGAAAAAAATAAAAAGGAATATGACGACTTTCGGTTGTTTACGGATATCTTCAGAAGTAGTGGGAATTTTCCAGGTTTGTCAACGGCATATTATTTGACGTTAAACTGCGCAACTTTGCCCTAATTTAACCAACCTCGTATCTTTACGGTTTTTGAGATGCTAATTTATTTGTTCGAATTTATAACACCCTGTATACCAGTAGTCTAATCATATATAACAAATCTAGAAGTAAATGCAATTGACAGTGACGTATTTAGAGGGGGTATAGGAGGCTTGGATCCTCCCCTTGGGAGCTCTTAATATAGAAAGGAGATTAGGAGAAGGAAAAACTATGCTAAAAGACAAACAATTTCAGATTCATGTATTCAAAATATTGTAAACAAGAAAATTTTTACACTGACACCTTATCCTTATTAAGAATATTTAGTGAGTTTCCACAATAAACTGAAAATAACGAGTAAAAGTGAACATAAAAAATATAAAAGAACGAACAAAAACAGTGGTATATTTTTTAGAAATATTTGATCAATAGTAGAAGTTATTTTAGGAGCCGGTATCGCACCTCTGAATCTCTAGCACGTTGCCCTAACCAATTATGCTGTCTTACCATTGACTAGCGATTCGTTAGAATTTGTACAGACATACCCACCAGTCAGTGGCGTATATAAGGCGGGAGTTTGGGGATTAATTAAGCAAAAATGATAGAAATAGTATAAAGTAAGGTTTTTTTTTCGGGACTGACGGGGTAAACCCCTTCAGAGCCAGTTTTACCTACGGCTAACATAAAAAAGAGATCTAGAACTACGGGATCCATCCCCGCTAGCACCATATCTTTTACTCTTGATTAAATATTTCTAAACTAATATTTAATACCCTAAAAAACTGCTAAAATACTTCTATTAACAGTGATATAATTTAAATTATTGCTAATTTAAGGTAAGTGAGGTTATTTACAGCTTGTTGTTTACCTCGGTTGCTTGTAAAAATGTATCAAGAAATATTTTTAGGTTTGCTTCATTTTCTTTGGTTAATGAAGTTTAAATATGTTTCCTTTATTTTAGAGTTTGTACAATGCTTTTGTCACCCTTAATAAATTGGCAAGTAATTGGCAATATAAAAAATATTACATTTTTGGATTCTATGGTCAATCCTAAGTGTTTTTTTTTAATAAGGGTACTATGTCTATCTTCAACTGTTTTTGATTTATTGATGTTTGAACACTGACATTTTTGCTTCTTTGAGCCGTCAACGCACCTGAACGGTTGGACCTATAGAGCAAAATAACTTTCACATTCCTATCTTAGTTTTTGATAATCTTATGATGCCAGCCAAACAAGAAAACGTAAATTATTTTGCTACCTATTTATTTAAATATATTCATATGAAATGCAGGTGATGCATAGTGAAGATAGCTTATCAAAAACTAAGATAAGAATGTGTGAATTATTTTGCTCTAGATCCAACCGTTCAGGTGCTATGACGGCCAAAGAAGCAAAAATGTCAATTTTCATACATTCATAAATGATAAATGAAAAACAGTAGAACCCAAAAATGTAATAATAAATAGGGTGTTCGGTTTAAAAAACGCAACATCCTTGGCGTAAGTCTTTTGTTTCTCATTTAATTGCTTTTTTGTTACCATTTTCGAAGCTAAAATACATCGATTGGCTATTTTGAATTTCTTGAGAAGTACGGGGGAAGTCAAAAAATGGAAGATCCTGTACATAAATTATTTATTAATGCAGAAAGGAGACAAAAGACTCTGAAACCAATGTAAAACTGATAGGGTGTCCTATTAAAAAAAAAAGTATGTTGTCACCTTTTTTAAACTTTAAGATAGTCTGTTATGATTTATTTTCTTGCTTTTCTGATGTTTAAGGTAAAACTTTTAAGAAAGTAGAAAACCCTGTATGTATAGCAGTAATATTTTTGAAGACCCTGTAAAATCATATGCCAGCCAAATTCCACTCTGTTTACTTTAGATCAGCTATGTTTTTAATTTTAATGGTAGGTGAAATTGCACTATATTCCTTGCTTTTCTCTTGTACCGAAAGTAATTTGATATCGGTTATGTTGTGGCACTTCTTCATGTGGCTTACAAACAGATACTTTCGGACAGTCTTAAAGGAACAATTGGACACCCTACAGCCAAACGGTTTTTTGTTGCACTCATTTTTCTGATGCCAGGCCAACGACTCTTTAACTGCAGTAACATTTTTACCGCAGTTTTTGCAGGTAAAACTTCCTAAAATAACATAATTAGTAATCAATATACTTAAAGTGACATACTTCAGACGGTAGGTAGTTTTTAATGGAAAGAGTTTGACAGATTTTTTTTGTTATTAGTTAGATATTACGGCCATGAAACACATTAAAATTTTTACCACCTCCGAAGGAAAGCAAAACCTCCTATATGTGCAAAACAAATCAAATTGATATGAAGATGAATTAGTAAGGTCTGGGTATAAATCCACTTTGGGAGAATAAAATGGGGATCAAATAAACCATTGACAAAAATTAATAAAAGAGCTATGTATATACCAATAATTTAATAATATACAACAGACCTAGAGATAAGGGGCAAATTACTTACCCCATCTACTTACCCAAATAATTTATAATGTAATAACAAACCACTCGTATTAGAGGCTTAGTGGTCAACTTCACTGCGTAACCGCTTGTTAAAATACCAAAAAAAAATCTATTAGGTTACCTTATGCTTACATGCTTGAAATTCTACCGACAGGTCTCGGTCTCGGACTCGGAAAATTTTTACGGTCTCGGTCTCGGTATCGGTCTCGAAAGTCTCGGTGGTCTAGAAAACAAAATTTTAAAAATAATAGTTGTTCGCCGAGATGTTATTTAGACAAAAGTACATGGAAGCCTACGTTCGAAACCCAGTGTTTTTCCAATCTTAAAAATTTAATGTAAAAAAACCCAATGTTGAACATTTCAGTAAAGTAGAAAAAATGTAGGTATATTTATATAAAAAATTATTCCAAAAATCTATAATTCGAAATGATGTTGCCAACAGATGGAATCAGGAAATGAAGATATACGGGCAATAGTAGGTGTATCAAAATAAATATCACATATCCCTTGTTCTTTGGATATCAACAGAAAGGCCACACATCACTAGAGTTACATAAACAACCATCCACAGAACAATAATTATTTGACATTTCGAAAGATATACAAATGGAATAAGATATATTAAACACATAATAATGACACACTGTAAAATGCTGCCGAACTCATGCAAGCAACGTGCTGGGCATTCTAGGGACAGACGTTATAATTCAATAGGTAGAAAACGATCGATGGCCAAGTAAAACACCCTTAGGTATTCTGTAAACTTTGCTATTTTGAACCAAACTTTTATTACTTTGATGCGTATTTACTTTCTTAACCAGGACCGTTCTTAGGGGTCTGCACGTTGTGCTTGCACAAAGGCGGCTATGGTTCATAATACTACTTGTGAATCAATTATTTTTGTTCTTTGGTAAATTAACTATAAATTTTAAAAGTGGAGTAGATTTTAAAGGTAAATTTATTTATTAAACAAATATCTACTTGTTCAGTTTTTCGCCTGAAAGATCAATCTATAGCCTTTTTTGAGAAAATGTACAGGGATAAATATTATACTGTTCCTGCTGAATCACCAATAATATCAAGTTCCTCAAGCGATGATAACTATGACATCCATTCTATAATCGATGTCATAGTCATCACTATTTGAAAAAAGAAGTGATTCCGAAAATTGGAGAAAAGAAATAATAGAACATATGCAATTAAGGCGCGCTCTAAAGGGTACACATATTTTAGAATGGTGGAAAGCACACGATAAACAATTTCCAAATTTAGCCAAAATGGCAAAAGATCTTTTGTCTATACAAGCGACCTCTATAGCAGTATAGCGTTTATTTTCACAAGCAGGGTTAATTAATACAAAACTAAGAAGCATGTTAAATGAAACTTCAAACAAATGCTTATTATGTATTCATTCATGGTATATTTAGGTTTATTATATAGGTTGAAATAAAATCTAAAAATATGCTTATAATGTACGTGTAGAAATTTAAATTTTTACTTTGTTATTAGAACAGTTCGTTATTTTTTAAGGGTAATAGTTGAATTAGCTTTATTGATAATCTATTTAAAATCCTAAGCCAAATTCTACTTTGTGTTTTGTTTGTTGAAAATCTTCTCCGTATGTGTATGTATTATTTTTATTATACACATAGAGTTAAAAATTTTATATCGTCAATTAGTTTCAAATACAATCAAAATCATTACAAAAATATTGTTCTATAAAACACGTACCTTCTTTAATTAGCAAGCCATCGAAGCGATAAAAGAAGAAAATGTTAAGAAAAATGTTCACTGATTTTTTTAACAATTCTTTGTTTATTTTAAGTCGGAAAATTTTTAAACAAAAATCACCACAATTATTTCGTCTGTTGGATACTTTACCGTATCTATACTATATAAGAATATGATATTGCGATGTTTTGAGTTGTTAAAGTCTATTAGTTATTAATTATTGAACCAAAAAACCAAAAATTTTTGGATTTTAGTTACTTTCAATAATTAAACATAAAAACCGATTATATTTATAAAGAACACAATATCAAAATCCTATATAGTATAGTTGTGATAAAGTGTCTCTCTTTGAGAACAGGGTAGCAATTTACGGTTTTCGACATGTGAAGTGGAATTTCGCTACTAGAATTTCTAAATTTGGGAAATTCTCCTTTTATGGTTATTTATATCGTTTTTTAAATGACTATTTCACTAGTATCATTGTTATAAGAACATATACAATGCTAGTATAATATAATTGATTATAGAAAAATTAATTTTTGCATCAATCAAAAATATTTTTTGAATTATTTTGTCAAAACAAATAATTTACGAACACTGATTATTTTGCTACTCCACTTTGAGATCGAGACCGAGAGTCTCGATAGGTAAGTCTCGGTCTCCAACACCAAGTCTTGGTCTCGGTCTCCTTTTGAGACCGAGACCGAGACTAGTCTCGTGCTCTCGCGAACCCCTACTTGCGGCAGACGCCAATTTTTGGACGTATTCATTTGACAGACGCCCGTCGTTATGCCTAAAAATCCGATTCAACTCTTATCAGGTACACGAATGAATTTATGCTCAAATGAAAGATCTTTTTGTGTAAATTACATATATATTTCGAAAATTAACGTCACCAATACAAAATCTTCTTTACTATGTCACAAACACTCAAATGCATTAAGAAAAACTGAAATTTTTCGAAAAAGGTATACAAAATAATTTTTTTTTATTCACTTTTTCTCTTTTACAAAAACAACCAACCAAAAAAGACCTAGAGTTTATGACAAATCGGCTAGTGCGCCAATATGAAGAGTGACGAAGATCTGAATATCGACGAAAAGTAATTTCCCCGTGTACTCAATATATCGACCTAGGAGCAAATATTGAATAACATGGACGAACCGAAAATGAAATCAAAGACAGAATTGTAAAAGGAAAGAAACTAATAGGAGCCCTAAACTCACTAGTATTGTCAAAAACAATTTCGAAATATAAGAAAAACAACTTTTAAAACAGTATTTTCAAAAGCGTAGTGCTCTGTCGAACCGAAACTTGGCAACTAGATAAAGGAACAGAACAAAAACTACTAGTGCTGGAAATGGACTTCTGGCGGAGAATGGCTGCGAAAGTAGCCAGACTAATGCATATAACCAATATAAGTGTACGAGAAATAATGGACCGAACAACAACAACAATAACAAAGTGCAAAAAAAAACAATAATAGGCTACCCAAACAAAGTAAGGAACGGCAACTCTCTGAAAGAAGGAAAAGAGGATTACCAAAGACCACTTGGATTAGCGGAGTTCAGAAGGCAATTTCCGAGATAGATTTGCCATATAAAGGGACAATAACAGTGATTTAATTTAGATTATTTCTAACTAAATGTAAGTAAGGTTATGTCAGCTTGTTATTTACATGCATTGCATGTAAAAAAGTATAAAGAAATATTACATAACTTTGTTTTATTTTCTTTGGCGAATTGAATTTAAACATATATTGTTTATTATAGAGATTGTAAAATGGTTTGGTCACCCTTGATAAAGTGGCAAGTAGAAATTATTTTATAACTTTTTATAAAGAAGTTGATAAAGTAAATCCAAAATAGTTGATAAATGATTTATGTAAATGCGGATAAATTATGTATTTTTGGAATTAGAAAAATCTTTCAAAATAATGCAAAATTGACAGGATCTCTTATAGAAAAAAAAACATATATTGTCACTTTTTCTATACCTTACAACTGCCTATTGTTATTTTTTGCTTCATTTTTAAATATTCCAGGTAAAACTTTTTAGAAAAACCTGTACATAGAGCACTAAATACCCTTAAAGACCCTTTACAATTCATTCCATCATGTGACCACTCTATTCTACTCTATTTCCTTTAGGTCAGCTATGTTTTTAATTACAATGTTAGGTGAAATTACTCTATATTCGTTGTTTTCCTGTTGTATTGTTAGTAATTTTATATTGGTAATGTTGTGGCACTTCTTCATGTGATTCTCAAGCAGGTAGTTTCGGGCAGTCTTAAACGAACAATTAGACACCCTACAGTCAAACGGTTTTTTGTTGCATTCATTCTTCTGGTGTCTGGCCAAAGAACCTTTCACTAAATAGATCTTACCGCAGTTTCTGCAGGAAAAACTTCCTAAAATAATACAAATAGTAATCAGTTAACTTAGAGAGTCAGTTTGAAAAATATTGATTATTTTCCCATATATTCCAGACGGTAGTCATTTTTAAATAGAAAAAATTAAACTAAATTTCCAACTCTAATGAAAGCATTACCATCTAAATATGCAAAATAGGTAAAGGTTTAATTTTTGTGGAATAACTCGTTTTGTCTTTACTAAACTCTTTATGTCGTACTTGCATTGTTTTTATTCCTTCGGTTTCACAACGTTTCGAGTGGTAATTCGTACTCTTCAATCGCCTTCAAATGTAAACCAGTTTACATTTGATTCAAGTAATTACAAAATTTGATAAAGACTTAAAAATGAAAGCTTTAAGTCTTTTGTATGTAATTTAGCTTTTTTAAATCTGAGAAAACAAAATAATTTTGGCAGTTTCTCGGTATTTCTTAAAAAAATCAGTTTATTAGCAAAATAACTAGCGTTTTTGTTATTAAAACGTTTTTTCGCTTATAGACTCGTTCGACATTGTTTCGTTTATTTAAATATTTTAAAATTTATTTTTAACAGCAGTTATTTTAATTTTAACGATAAAATAATAAATCCAACCAATACTCTAAGTCAAAAACAAGAACTGAGATTATATTAGTTGAATATTCAAAGCTACAACATTTAACTTAGATCGTGTCATATTGGAATTACTATCCGACGTTTCCCCTTCGATTGAACGGTGC
The DNA here is from genome assembly GCA_030620095.1 of Kuschelorhynchus macadamiae. Lineage (NCBI taxonomy): Eukaryota > Metazoa > Arthropoda > Insecta > Coleoptera > Curculionidae > Kuschelorhynchus > Kuschelorhynchus macadamiae. The sequence continues at coordinate 404,284 of JAUTXW010003087.1, forward strand.
ATCTTCAGGGATCTTTACTCCACGAGATCTGAACACTGTATGAGCTCAAAGAGATTCAGGAGAGCTTTTATACCTGACTTGTATTCGTTGAACTGTGACCCTGGGTTAAGATCATTTTCCACGTGGCATGTAGACCGTAACCCGTATCTATATTCAAATTTTTTGTATTTTTGAACATTTCAATAAATTCTCCACTTTTTCGTTTATAAAATCCAGGAACCGATGCTAGAACCTTGATTTCCTTTACATATATAATAAGGCCAATGATATGTTGGTGTCCAGCTACAGCAGATTGAATTTGTTTCTTTTTAATACAGTTTAGTACTTAAGTTCAGTCGATATTGAGCCTCGTTTCTTCCACATACACTTCTCCACAGGAGCAAGGAATTTTATAGACTCTTTATGTGTGAAAAGGTACAATATCTTTCGGGAATAACAAGCAATGTCCGATCTTCTTATGAGTATTGAAGATTGTACGTATGTTGGAACGCCGAAGTAATCGTCCTGTTTTATCTGTAGTACCATGTATGTAGGGAAGACCAACATTACCTAACGGTAGCTTCTTATCATTATCCTTTGGCGGAGTTGGATTACTATAGCTTTTTATTGAACGCGTAATATCTTCAGTGCAATAGCCATTCCCTCTGAGAGCCTCGGTCAGTTTCGATGTTTCATGTGTTAGAGAATGTAGATCAGAAATCGGAATAGCTCTGAATAGTAGTAAGTTAATAATAGATTTCTTTTGTGCTGGATGGTGATGGGAATTTGCATTTATGTATTTATTTGTATGCATCAGTTTTCTATACACGGAATGTCCTAATGTACCATGTTCCTTCGTTTGAACACATATATCTAGAAAGGGAATCGATCCATTAGAGTCAATTTCCATTGTGAATATAAGCAGATTATCCTGTCCATGAGGCCAAACAATAAAAGTATCATCTACATATCTGGACCAGTGTTTTCGTTTTAGTAGAGCGGATGTTAGAGCAATATTCATAAAGATATTCGCTACCACAGGTGGTAGAGGAGGTCCCATAGCTTCCCCTGAAGTTTGTTCATAAAAAGTTGTAATGTAATGGCAATTGAGTCGTTGAAAGGAACATTTGTGTATTGTGATTGTACATTGAAATTGACCAAAATATCTTCGGAATCCAACTGGATTGCTTTAAGTTTTTCCACGAAATGTGCAGAGTTTTTGATAAAAGAATCTGTTTTTCTAGTAAATGGTTTAAGTAAACTTGAAAGATATTTACCTAGTTTGTATGTGGGCGAGTCGATGTACAATCACTATATACAAATGTGTCTGTCAACGACTCATTTTCAATTATATCAGACACACTGTGGTAGCGAATATTCTCATGGAAGCCTTTGAGGATATTGCTCTAACATCCGCTCAGATATGAAGATGATACTTTTATTGTTTGGCCTCATGGACAGGATAATCTTGTCATCTTAACCAATAATATCATAATATCAAGTTCACAATGGAAATTGAATCTAATGGATCGATTCCCTTTCTAAATGTAAGTGTTCAAAGGAAGGAAATTGGTACATTAGAACATTCTGTATATAGAACATCAACGCATACACATAAATACTTAAATGCAAATTCCCATTATCATCCAGCACAAAAAAAATCGGTTTTTAACTCACTAGTCTTCAGAGCTATTCCGATTTTTGATGAAGATTCTCTAAAATCGGAAACGTCGAAACTGACCGAAGCTATTGCACTGAAGATATATGCGTTTAATTAAATGGTATAGAACTCCGCCAAAGCAGAATGATAAGGTGCCACCATTGGGTAATATGGTTCTTCCCTACATACATGGTATCTGCTGTAGCTGAACACCACGATACCACTGACCCTATTATAAATGTAAAGGAAACCAAGGTTCTAGCATCGGTTCCAGAATTTTATAAACGAAAAATTAAAGAATCTATTGAAATCGCAGGTGGAAACCAATCTTAACACAGGGTCATGGTTCGGCGAGCACAACTCGGGTATAAAAGCCCGTCTGAATCTCTTCGAACTCATTCAGTATTCATATCTCATGGAGTAAAGATCCCTGAAGATGCCTCGTGCAATGGAAGGCGAAACGCCGGATGGTAATTTTAATTCACGGTCTAATCCCAAGAACCATGACTTATTAATTGACCAGAGCCGTGAAAGTTTCCGTTCTATGTTAATTACAACATGGCTAACTTCGATCAAAAAATTATCATTTGTAACGGTAATTTCCTTTAGAACATCAATTTTCTTAAAAACAAACATAGAAAAAGACTCCAAGTCTCGGTCTCATTAAATTATAATTTTAATTCACAACAAACATGACACGTGTTTCGCCCTTTCGAGCATCATCAGACCTACAAACAACAGAGAGAACCTTAGTAAATAATCACACTCACAAATCCCAAAACAATAACTTACAAATAGAATAAAACACACTAAAGCACAACAAAATAAACAACTACTTATACATATTTGATGGACATTAAAATGAGGTTAAGTCTCACGTGAACAAACAAAATAAAATATTAAAAAAGTATTAAAAAAGGATTCATGTCTCTAGACGGGATCGAACCCAGACCACCCGAGTGAGACGCCGACGCAACCACCCAAAGACCACTGGACTAGTCGAATAAAAGAACCAAAAACTCTCACTCTATGAATTAGTGAATGAAATGAAGGTTGCCTACAATTATTATTACATTAAATTGTTAAAAATTAGGGTTGGTTCAAAATTAAAAACATCGTTAACGCAAGTGAGAATGGGGCTTTTTATAGCCTTGGTTATTTCCATTTTTTCTAAAAGGTCAAGCTTTTTCCCCTTCGGACATTCATGTAAAACATCAACGTCAGAAATGGAAAATTCATGACCTGACTCCAACAAATGATTGGCAAAAGCTGAAACAGTCTCAGTTACATCCGTATTTCTGAATTTGTTGACAAGGCTTAAATGTTCTCTCACCCTTGTGGAAATTTTTCGACCTGTTTGTCCCACATAGGTCGTGGAACATTCGCTACAATTTAGTGCATAAACCCCAGATCTGGACAATTTATCGGTTGTGTCCTTTGTCCTTACTAAATGTCTCTTGAGAGTATTTACTGTTTTGAATGAAATATTGACATTTTTAATATTTTTAAAAAATTTTGCCAATTGGAGAGAAATACTTCCGAAAAAAGTAATGCACTTGACTTGGCGAGATCTTCTTTGCCACAGTTACTCGTTGATGGCCTCACTTCTCTTCTTACCTTAGTTTTAGACCAAAATTTTTTCAAATTTAATGGACAGTTATATAGGCGAAGGTCTGGGCTGGCTATGGGTTCTTGTTTGTCGCCATTTCTGAGTGAGGTTTTCATGAACAATTTGGAAAACAGGATAATGAATAGCTATTTTGCCTCCTTCCTAACAGCATATAAAAGATACGTGGATGATATTTGCATTGTGTGGAATGGCAACAGAAATCAGTTGGAAGAGTTTTTACAATTCGTTAACTCCTTGCATCCTAAAATTGAGTTTACATTGGAAATGGAAGATGAAGGAAAACTACCGTTTCTTGACCTTTTACTATCGCGGAAACACAGTAGGATAGAGTTTGAGGTTTACCGGAAAACATCGTCCACGGATAATGTTATTCAGTATGCTTCAAACTCTCCTTTAAATTCGCCGCGTTCAACTCCTTTTTCTATCGGTTGTGTAATTTACCATTGTCAAGGGAAGCGTTTAATAAGGAGCGTGATATTATAATGCAGATTGCTGTGAATAACGGTTTTCCTTTGAGTCCATCACCAAATTATATTACAAATTTATAAACAAGTACAAAATGTCCTATACTGTCATACATTCAAAACTTAGCGATGAGACAATTTTTTTCAAGTGCATTACTTTTTTCGGAAGTATTTCTCTCCAATTGGCAAAAAAAAAAAATTTTTTAAAAATATTAAAAATGTCAATATTTCATTCAAAACAGTAAATACTCTCAAGAGACATTTAGTAAGGACAAAGGACGCAACCGATAAATTGTCCAGATCTGGGGGTTTATGCACTAAATTGTAGCGAATGTTCCACGACCTATGTGGGACAAACAGGTCGAAAAATTTCCACAAGGGTGAGAGAACATTTAAGCCTTGTCAACAAATTCAGAAATACGGATGTAACTGAGACTGTTTCAGCTTTTGCCAATCATTTGTTGGAGTCAGGTCATGAATTTTCCATTTCTGACGTTGATGTTTTACATGAATGTCCGAAGGGGAAAAAGCTTGACCTTTTAGAAAAAATGGAAATAACCAAGGCTATAAAAAGCCCCATTCTCACTTGCGTTAACGATGTTTTTAATTTTGAACCAACCCTAATTTTTAACAATTTAATGTAATAATAATTGTAGGCAACCTTCATTTCATTCACTAATTCATAGAGTGAGAGTTTTTGGTTCTTTTATTCGACTAGTCCAGTGGTCTGTTTTGCTTCGGCGTCTCACTCGGGTGGTCTGGGTTCGATCCGTCTAGAGACATGAATCCTTTTTTAATACTTTTTTAATATTGTATTTTGTTTGTTCACGTGAGACTTAACCTCATTTTAATGTCCATCAAATATGTATAAGTAGTTGTTTATTTTGTTGTGCTTTAGTGTGTTTTATTCTATTTGTAAGTTATTGTTTTGGGATTTGTGAGTGTGATTATTTACTAAGGTTCTCTCTGTTGTTTGTAGGTCTGATGATGCTCGAAAGGGCGAAACACGTGTCATGTTTGTTGTGAATTAAAATTATAATTTAATGAGACCGAGACTTGGAGTCTTTTTCTATGTTTGTTTTTAAAACTAGGTCTCTTTGAGCAATATGGACAATTTCTTCGATTTTTATCAATTTTCTTGTAAAAAAGCCTAAGTATAGCTAAACGAGTAGTTGTTAAAATAGATTGCGATATTTGTTATGGATAACCTCTATATGTTTTTTTATATTCTCCTTCCTATTCGACATGAAATCGCATCCTTTCTCATCACAGACAAATTTCCTGATGTTGCCACAATCAAATTTCATGTGTTTATATAAGGAGTTCTTTTTGTTATAAGTTTTCGGACAATTCGGACATTTCATTGCCCCTAAAAAAAAGATTTATGAATGAAAACGAAATTGTTTATTAAAGTAGGCCGTTTGAAATTCATTTGATAAAAATATGGTAAATAAAGTTGAGTTACAACCATTCTAGTCAAAATATCTTTTGTTTCCACTCCGAAACGCTATTATTTTCCTTGCAATTTTTTACTTCCTTGCTAATATATGATTTTGACGTTATCTATAGAAATGGATTTGGAAAGTATGAACTACAATAATATTAAATGTGCAGAATTATTAAAAATCATTTAGTGTTAATTGACAGAAAAATGTATTCTGCCTGGAATGGTCCTTTATTAAAAATATAACCTAAAAAATGTGTTTTGGTAAACATAGTTCGTCCCCGAGGTTGCCAAATATATTGACACGAGATTTTTAACATAATTTACAAATTTCAGACCTCTATAGATCGTTTTACTTTATATTTCTCTTTATCTACAAATCTATTTTGGCAAACATATTAGTTCCTTGTATATATATATATATATATATATATATATATATATATATATATATATATATATATATATATATATATATATATATATATATATATATATATGTATATATCTATATATATATATATATATATATATATATATATATATATATATATATATATATATGGGGATATCGGGGCAGGTTGCAACACGGATAAGTTGCAACACACTTGATATCTAAGGCACAATTATACTTAAAAATCTCTTGAACGCACTCTTCCATTCAATATCGACTGGCAAACGTGTTGGCGAACGCACTTTATTCTTGTCGAATGACAGACGGTTTTTTCGCAGGTTACTTGATTTGTGATTGTTGAGTGTAATATTTTTGAACAGTTTTTTAATAAATTAAACCTCTCTGCTTTGTTTTTCACACGTGTCATTAGTGGTAAGTTATAGCACATATATTACGTGTTTATTGCCTAGATAATAATTGGGATGTCTACAAAACAACAAAAAAATTTAGAGGTTAGATTAGGAAGGTCAAATTGAGGCAAATTGCAACACTCTGCTCGGGGCACTTTGCAACGGTGTTGTAACTTACCCCGGTGTTGCAACGTGCCCCGTTTTCATTTTATTCCATCATTTTAGTTTATTGCTTCATATAAATTTTCTTTTTCTAGGGATCATGAGAAATTATAAGAAAAAAACCGAGAGGGGTACGACTCCGGATAATGTTATTAAACGCGCTGCCCAATTAGTATTAGAAAATATTGGGAATAAAGAGTTTTCTATTAGAAAAATCGCTAAAGATTTTAATATTCATTATTCAACGCTTTCACGATATGTAGCGAAAACAAAAAAATTTCGCGAAACGAAGCATACAATAGAAATGCCAGATAGCGGTTATGCCAAGCCACGACTAATATTTAATAGAGAACAAGAACAAATTTTTGTGAAGTATATCAAAAAATGCAGTGATATTATGTTTGGACTTGATCTGATTGGGGTCCGCAAGTTAGCATATCAATGTGCAAAGTTACATAATATTCAAGTTCCTTCTTCTTGGGATGACCACGAAAAAGCTGGAGTGGAGTGGCTAAATCTGTTTCTTAAGAGAAACACCGACATTTCTATCCGCCAGCCCGAAGCCACAAGCCTTGCCAGAGCTTCAAGTTTTAATCGCACAAACGTAGACATGTTTTTTGCCAAGCTCATGGATGTTCTATCGCGTAGCCAATTTCAAGCTTCTAGAATATGGAATATGGACGAGACGGGGGTGTCAACCGTTCTTCGCCCAAGAAAAGTATTAGCACAAAAAGGTAAATACACATTTATTATCCTATACTGATTTCTGTTTAATGCACTATGTTGTTTCTTTACAGGTGCTAAGCAGGTAGGATCCATTACTTCGGCTGAGCGAGGAGAAATGATCACACTTGCGGTTGCCGTAAATGCCCAAGGAAATTTCATACCACCTATGTTCATATTCCCAAGGAAACGTTTCAGAGAATATTTTATCCGCGATGGTCCTTCCGGTTGCATAGGCGAGGCAAATGGATCCGGCTGGATGCAAGAAAATACGTTTTATATTTTTATGCAGCATTTCATCTCACATGTCAAACCATCGAAGGAAACTCCAGTGATTTTATTATTAGACAATCATTCATCCCACTTAAGTTGTAAAGTTCTCAATCTATGCAAAGAAAACGGTGTCATTATCCACACTGCTCACATCGGTTGCAACCGTTAGATGTAGCAGTGTTTGGACCCTTTAAAAAATGCTGCAGCTCAGGTATTAGTGCTTGGTTGGTAAACAACCCAGGAAAAACTCTTACTATTTTTGATTTGCCACAGATCATAAAGCTTGCATTTTTAAATGCGGTAACTCCTAAAAATATCACTTCAGGTTTTTCAGCTTCTGGAGTTTATCCTGTGAATCCTAATATATTCACTGAATCTGATTTTGCACCAGCTTTTACAACGGATCGGCCACAACCGGAATCGCTAAGCAGCATTGATAAAATGGATCAAACGTCGAAAGTGGCCGGTACACCGAATCCAGACACAGAAGCAGTTAGTACACATACTTTGGATTTTCCTGGCACCCCAGATAAGCAGCAACCAAGCACTTCAAAATTTAGCCCGGAGTGTGTTAGACCCTTTCCTAAAGATTTTCCTGATGAGCAGCAACCAAGCACTTCAAAATTTAGCCCGGAGTTGGTCAGACCCTTTCCTAAAGCCCCCCCACGCGTGGTTCAGTCTAAAAGAGGTAAGAAAAGAAGAAAAACTGCCATATTAACCGACACACCTGAAAAAGAGGCTTTGGAAAATGAGGAAAAACTGAGAAATGAAAGAAAGAAAAAAACGTCCACAAATATTGACAAACCAAGACAAATGAAAAAATTAACATCATGTAAGAAAGGGCCAGAAGTTCGACAAATATGCCCCAATGACTCTTCAGATGATGAACCACTCATTCATATAGTTAAGAAAAAAACCATAGCGAGAAAGCATCCTAAGAAAGATGATGATTGGGAAATTTCTTCTGAGGATGACGACACGTTGTGTCTAGTTTGTAACGAAATTTACCAAGGCGAAAAAGAGAAGGAAGACTGGTTACAGTGCACAAAATGTAAAATGTGGGCCCACGACCACTGCGCAAAATCTGATCCATTTTATATATGTATAAATTGCTTTTCTGAATACTCAGATGAACCAGAGTAGTATGTTGCAACTTACCCATCTTATTGTTGCAAGTTGCCCCACAAATGAGGTAAGTTGCAACACATGACTTGATCAAGAAATATATGCGTATAAGCGTTAATTAATTTTTTTAAGCCTTTCATTATATTTTGATGTATTAGCGAAATACAGATAGATATTTTTTTCACCTGACTGAATGTTATTTACCTGATAACCTAAGAAAAAAATACTATCCATTTTTTGATGCAACCTGCCCCGGTCTCCCCTATATATATATATATATATATATATATATATATATATTTATTTATACATATATATAAACTGGCCCACAAAAAAGTGGCGAGCCTAAAAAGTATCAATTTCAATCCTTAATAATTTTTGAATGGATTCTTAGATTCTGTTTTTTTTGCAATTTATTTCGATACCTTTTCACAATGATTTTGTGTTATAAATTTAAACTTCGGAATAATATTGGATAATATACAGGGTCAAAGGCAAACTTGTGTTTTTCACCAATTTTTGAGACGCTCTATAGAATGACCTGGCTTGAATATCACTATCGTCTATGAGTCATTTTGTTGCCTGTTTCTTTAGAATCATTCTGTTTTTTAAATGATCGTTTTATCTTTATTTTTAGAGAAAGTGCGGCTCTATATGTAAAGTGCTGTTTTTACTAAATAAAAACATAAAAAGACTGCGTATCTATAGACAACATTTATTTTAAGCAATAATCAAACTTTTAAATTAAATTCTATAAACAAGTACTTAAATTAATAACGTTTTACAAACAAGAACTTAAATTAATAATGAGTGTTTCCCCTCTGGCCCTTATTACGCTTTGTAAACGCCTTGGCATGCTTTCAATCAGTCGTGCAATTGAATTTTGGGAGATGTGATCCCATTCTTGAACCAGTGCTTCTCCAAGTTGCTCTAAATTGGCGGCTACATGTGGACGACTACGAACACGCTTACCAAGCTGATCCCAAACATGCTCAATCGGATTTAAATCCGGGCTCCTAGCTGGCCATGGCAAAAGATGTATGCCCACTTCGTCCAAATATTGCCTCACAATACGAGCAGTGTGAGGTCGGGTATTATCATGCATAAAAAGGCACTCCTGTCCTATGAAATGAGCAAACGGTACGGCGTATTCAGCCAGTACATCGATATAATGCTTGCCATTGAGCAAATTTCTCGGTAATATGCAAAATTCTGTGCGCGCTGCGTGGGAAATCCCAGCCCATACCATTACAGAACCATCTCCAAAAGGTTACTTTTCTACAAACATATCATCAGCGTACCTTTGGCCTTCCTGCCTCCAAACTCGTTGACGTCCATCGGAAGAATGTAAGTAAAACCGTGACTCGTCGGAAAATAATACTTGGGACCACTATCGTACGTTCCACTGATTTTTTTTCACGTGCAAAATTAAGTCGAGATAAACGATGTTCTGGTAGCAATCTTGGACCATTTGCTAGTACTCTTGACTTTAATCCTCTCTCTTTAAGCCGACGACGCACTGTCTCCTCACATACATTATTATTACGAACCTCAGGTAAATGTCTCTTTACAATCACGGCATTCTGAAAAGGCCTTCTTAAGGTTTGCAGGGTAACAAACCTGTCGTCTAAGTTTGATGTAACTCTGGGACGACCCGATCCTATTCTTCTCACAAACTGCCCAGTTTCTAGAAACCTGTTCCTTGCCCTTCTAGCCGTGGTTTCTGGAACACCCACTACAATTTGAGCAACTTGCTCTAGACTAATTTGTCGTGCCATTACTAATGAAAACAACAACGCTTCCAAACTGGCAGAAAGTCTTTTCAAGGCTTGACATTTCAAAAACATTTTAAATTTCAAAGCACTCTACGCTTTTAAAATTCCATTTTTATTGAGTGTAAGGGAAATTACAGTAAAACATCACTTTACTTACACAGCTCTATATTTTCTAAAAAGAAAGATACGAAAGCCATGGAAAAAACAAAATGTTGCTAAAGAAACAGGCAATAAAATGACTCATTGACGATAGTGATATGTATAGAGCGTCTCAAAAATTGGTGAAAAAACACAAGTTTGCGTTTTACCCTGTATATTATCCAGTATTATTCCGAAGTAATTTATATCACAAAATCATTGTGAAAAGGTGTCGAAATAAATTGCAAAAAAAAATTAACAGAATCTAAGAATACATTCAAAAATTATTAAGGGTTGAAATTGATACAAATTTTAGGCTCGCCACTTTTTTTGTGGGCCAGTATATATATATATATATATATATATATATATATATATATATATATATATATATATTTATATATTTATATATATATCCTATATGTCTATTATACGAGGAAAAATAAAATGTTGTTATCTTGGCGGAAGTTTGAAACGCCCTGTAGAATCATTTAGCAAAGTAAGGAATTTAAAACTTACTTTATTATCAAGGTACAACTTTTCTCGATAATTTGTTTTTCGATTCATTCCAATAACTTTAGTTTTATTGGAGATACAAGAGCTTATACAAGATAGTAACATTTTTTATCTTATTATAAATTTTTAAAGAACGACCTATTAAATCATGGGAAATATAAAAACATGCAATAGGAAATTTAAACCGGATGATTAATAATATCGGGTACTACCCTCTCGAGCTTCCACAATGTCGTATATTCTCCTGAGGAATAGCCGTCCATTGTTCTAGCAGTGCCCTTCGCCACTCATCCAATGTTCCAGGGGCGGGTACTAAACTTCGCTTGATTGCTTTTCCTACCAAGCATATCCCAGATATGCTCGATAGGGTTTAGATCTGAGCTGTGCGGTGGCCAATCCATTTGTGGGATAATGGCACCATTTAAGTATTCCTTCACTAGCCGCGCCGTGTGAGGTCGCGCGTTATCACGCATTAGAAGAAAATTATCCTCCCCCAACATTTCATTTATGTACCTTTCCCCATTGATGGCTCCATTAGGAATAACATACAAGTCGGTACGTGATCCCAAAGAAATTTCCGCCCATACCATAACTGAACCTCTTTGAAAGCTTACTCTAGGACTAAAAGTACATTCAGCATATCGCTCCACTGTTCGTCTCCATACTTTTTCTCGTCTGGAGATCTCAAATAAAACCTTGATTCGTCGGTAAATAAAACATATCCCCAATCATTTTCAGTCCAATTTTGGTGTTCTCTGGTAAATCGCAGCCAGATGATCCGATGGTCTCTAGTTAGTTCTGGTCCCGAACCAGGCCTTCTTGACATAAGATTTAGGTCATTTAACCTTCTTCTTACAGTTCGTTCACTCACATTTACGTGGTGCAATTCATTACGAATTTGAACAGTTGGCAAATGGCGGTTTCTTAGAGATAAACTTACAGTCAAACGATCGTCTCGATTGGAAGTTCTTCTAAGAGGGCCTGTTCCTCGAACTCTAGCATATCACCTGAATCTGTTAGCGATATAATTTTGATCTCTACCATCTTCAATTAAAGCAACGATAGTCGATGTAATTTCTGGACTTAAAACCATTTCTGTTATAGTAACTGACAACAAACAATATTGATGTGACTTTTTAGTGACATTACAAAAACAATAAACACTATTTCATTTCATAGGTATGTTGATTGAGACCAAAAGCAAAAGCACTCTTTTAATGCTAAAATAACTTTAAATCGTTAGCGTCTTCTTCAAAAGCGCATATCTCCAACAAAAATAAAGTTATTGAGATGAAACAAAAAACAAATTATCAATTGTACCTTGATAATAAAATGAGCTTTAAATTCCTTTCTTTGCTAAATGATTCTACAGGGCGTTTCAAACTTTCGCTGAGATAACATTATTTTGTTTCCCCTCGTATAATAGACAGATGGGAACTTTCATTTTTAATTTAGAAAGAGACTAAAAAGTGAAATAATCTAGCTACAAATTGCTAAAAAAAAATCATTAAAATCGGCCCACTAGGAAAATATATATATATAAAATATATATATATATATATATATATATATATATATATATATATATATATATATATATATATATATTTTCATTCCGGGTGTACATCCGTTCACTACTGTCGTTCTGAAAAGAACAGTTTTGCTGACGTTTCGCCAAAATCACATTTGGCATTTTCGAAGCTTTTTCTTGCGTCCGAATAGAGACTGAAGTGTTGGTGACTGCGACGCTTCCTTTTATATCCCCACTCGGCCGAAGGTTATATGGCGCAGGCGTTGGTCGTTATTTTAATGTTTTCCGGATGATGCTGTCGTTGTCGCGCTAATTGCGCTTGAGTTTTTGCGATTTTAGATTTGTCGATTATTGTCTTCCATACTGTTGGTAGTTTTAATGATTCGTCCCTTTTATTTAAATCGCCTTGCTTTTCAATTTCTATAATAAATAAAAGGGACGAATCATTAAAACTACCAACAGTATGGAAGTCAATAATAGACAAATCTAAAATCGCAAAAACTCAAGCGCAATTAGCGCAACAACAGCATCATCTGGAAAACATAAATAACGACTAACGCCTGCGCAGATATAACCTTCGGCCCCGAGTGGGGGTATAAAAGGAAGCGTCGCTCACCAACACTTCAGTCTCTATTCGGACGCGAGAAAGAAAGCTTCCCAAACCCCAAGAAAATCTCCTAAGAATATAAATCAATTGGTCCAGAAACTCCATATATATAAATATATATATATATATATATATATATATATATATATAATAGTATGTTTTCATTCCACTTACACCAACGTCATAACAAGAAAATGATCCTTGTTTATGTATATATATATATACATATATTTCCGGTGCCACAATTGCCTCAAGACTATATACCTACAAGTATACTGTAGATATTTTTAATAATTTTCTTTAGGATTTCTGGTGCACTCTCTGCTGGTGTTGCTTCAAATTATTAAGTCTTGACGTTGAGTAACTGCATCCACCTATGCCGCAACTCAGTCTTTTAACACCACAATCATAGTTCACGTGGCTGGCAAATGACGCTTTTTTATCGTATGTTTTTCCACACCTTGTACACTTGTAAGGCATCGCATTCAAATTGGCTAAAAAAAAACATGAAAACTCTATTTTAAAATTACTTAATAATTAGTCTTAATCTATAAAATATCAAAAACCATATTGAAAGTCAATGATGACTAAACTATAAAACTATTTTGATATTTTATCTACAAATATTGATTTTTCAACTCTATCGTCAAAATTGAATTAAAAAGTTAATAAAAGAAATTACTTAGGAAGCAGGCCAATTTTTTAAAAGTTGTAACTTTTTGAGAGCTTTTCTGAGGTAGCCAAAGTCTACATCACAGTCTACTCTCTGCGAGTGCAAAAAGATTGCAAAGAAAGTTATTATACCTTTAAAAATAAAGATTTGGATATTCTAAACAAAAACGATCTTGATTTTTTTCTAAATAGGACAGTATCTGTGATGAGTATATATGAAACTATAGTTCAATTTTTGTTCTACCAAAATCTCCTGTCAAAACGAAAATTTGATACAGAGCAGCTTGCAAGCAAAAGCATTGTAGCTGCTGAAGCGTTCTCCGCGTGATCAATTTTCACTCAAGTAAAAAGTTGATTTCTGTTCTTCACATATACAATGATGTATTTGACGAATAGTAGCAAGACTGTGAAATAATCTTTGATTTTATATATAGAACACCCCTAAAAAAATTAACCCCAAAAAAACGATAAAAATCAAGTCAATTTTTACTCTAACTTCATCCGTTAAGATTTAACAGCTCTCCAAAGGGTTAAATTTTCAGATTTCAACTGCCATTATCTTAAAAACAATTGAAGATACATAAAAATTTTAAATACAAAAAATCTCAGAATTTAGTTATGCAAAAATATACAGGGTGTGTTCCACTTAAAATTAGCACGTTGATATTTAATTCCGGTATAACTGGAAGTGCTACCATCTTGAAAATATTCTAGTTCGATGGTCCATATGGACAATAGTACAGGGACACATTTTTAGATTTCTGAAATTTTGACTACAATTAAGCCGTTCCGGAACATTTGCCAACCCCGTATATAATGTTTAGTGATTAAAAATTTCTAGATGATGATAGGACAAAAAAAATTATGTTAAAAAAGTGTCGAGTCCCGTATTTTTTGAAAGGTGTATTTTGAAAACGAAGCGGCATCCGAAAAAAATGTATGCTACATTTTCATATTAAAATAGAGTGAAGATTCACCGCTTTTATTTTACCAACAAGGTTAGGCAACACCCTGTATAGGTATTTTGTGTATGAAATAAAGTTAAAAAGATTTAAATAAAAAAGGCAAGTATAATAAAATACGCATTTGTTTTTTATTAAAGCAAAATTCTCAAGGCACAATTTTTCGAATAATATACATACAAAATATTGACCTATAATAGTACAATAAACATGGGCTATTCAATAAATACAACGAAATGTTAATGAACCTTTGTTATTTTATGAAATCTGCTACTTGTCCCTATGACCTAATGACAAGAAGTAAAAAAATACAAACATAATATTTAAACTACTCGAACAGTGCAAAAAAAAAAACAAAGATGTTTGCAATATTTTGCTTAATACATACATACATACTTACTTAAGAAACAAAAAACTTTGTTTAGCTGCAGTTTCAGAAACTTGGAAGTTTTAATTTAAGGCACTACCTAACCACCATGAAAAGAAAGACAAAAGTAATTATTATCAATAACCTTATATAAACAATTTTAGAAATAAGATTAGAAAATACTAAAAATTGTAAAATGTATCACAGGTTATTGGAATATTCTGAACTAAGCCTAAAGTTGTTATTTTAAAATATTAGTAAAAAATCAGCTCCAAAAACTGTTTTAACAGTCCATCAACTTGATTACTAAAATTAATAAATTAATTAATTATTAAAAAACGATTATTGTGGTTTTCTTCTGTCGATTCTATTACTTCCCTCCAAAGAGTTAATTATTGTAATCAAAAAATAAAAAAACACTTCCCCAGATTTTTACAGACCTTCACTTTTAGGGTTTTTAGATTCTGAACAATATGTTTAAAAATTTCCGTGTGTTTTTCTGGCTGATTAACTTCAAATTTTTATCACATAGGGATGAAGTCGTAACATTCTGATAAAAAACCAACATAAAAACGGAATAAAATGGCGACCTAATAAAATGTTCAAATAATCATTGTAAAAAATTACTTATTCATCTAACCTCAACTTTTGCACAAAAAACAGGTTTTAATACAGGTATTAGTTGGAAAAATGTTTGTGCGAATTCTAGATGGCTGGACAAAATGGCGGTCTAAGAAAACGTTTAAAAGATCAGTTTATAAGAACTACCCATTCGATTGACATACAATTTTGCACCAAAATTAGGTCCAGTAAAGGAATGAACTGTTAAAATTTTAGCGCAGATTCAATATGACGGAACAATATGGCTGCCAACAAAGTTAACCTTAAATCTATGTTGCCTTTTAAAATGCTGTTGTTGTTGCTTCATTGTTTTGACAGAAATATTTTTGTGCAAGCGAATGGACTCTTGACATCTTGAGAAGTATTAGTTAATAATAGTTATTTATACTATAAAAGATGTAAGTAACATTTACGAGTCGAGGACGAATTTGCGCCCGACCGATAGCGAGGGCTGGCAGAAAAGTTCGAGATTGGTTAATGTACTTACATCCCATATAGTATATAACATTTTTGCCCCTCCCTGTACTGTATGATTACAAGAAAATTTTGGATATATTTTTGGATTATATCATTACATTCGATAACATTCTCATTAAATTATGAAGGCAGCCGTGATCCGTTGCCAGAGCAACATAAGCAGTTTTTATTTTAACAACAACGTCAAGTTAACAATTCATAGCGAAAAGTTTGAAGAAGTCGAATTGTTTGATTCTGTGTGGACAAAATGGATGTTTCAGAGATAGAAGAATCAGTAAATATTGCTTGTTTATCTCTATTGCCGGAAAAGTCGAAAAAAGGTACGAAGCAGCATATAAATCCTTTAAGAATTGGTGCCAAAACAAGACGGCTACTGCAGTCTCAGAAACCTTATTTTTGGCGTATTTCCACGAAAAAAGTGCTATATTGAAGTCGCCATCAAGCTTATGGTGTGAGTATTCGATGTTGAAGTCCACCCTTTTTATAGAGGAAAATTTAGATATTTCTAAGTATCCAAAACTTCGAGCATGTTTGAAAAGAAAAAATGATGATTATAGACCCAACAAATCGAATGTGTTTAACTGGGAAGATGTGAATAACTTCATGCTTGAAGCCCCCGATGATATATACTTACGGATGAAGGTCGTAATGGTAATGGGAGTTGCTGGAGCGTGCCGTTCTAATGAACTCTGTGACATGAAAATGGACAATGTTAAAATAAATCAAGAAGTCATAATTGTGACCATTCCTGACTCCAGAAATGGAATGTCACGTACATTTACAGTGACAAAAAGTGACGACACTCAGGTTTGTCATTTCAAAATAATTCAAACGTACAGGGTTGTCCAACGAAGGGTAAACACCTTTATAATTTCTTTATTTTACAAGATACTGAAAAATGGTAAAAACAAAAGTTGTAGGGATTTTAGAGAGGAATAAGGATAATTTATGATAAAAACAATTGAACATCAAATAAAAAAATTACGCGAAAAAATTATGGCTATTTTGCCTATTTTAAATGGAACACCCTGTATATTATTGCATTTTTGGATTCTCCCAAAAATTCTAAACACTTTTTATATAAGATATTACACCTTTAAACCTAATAGTTTCGGGGCTATGAACAGTTGAAAATCAGTATTTTGGCTAATTTGCATTATTGTAAAACCTATCTAATGAAATAGGTACCATGAGTATACGAAAGTTGGTACTTCAGCTTGTACCATAGTAAGCACCACTATTAATTAAAGTGGCCAAGAGGCCGATTTTTACTTGTTTTTAGCTTAAAAACATATGGATTTAGGAATAACGAAGTGGCAACATATCTGCAATAACTAAACGAGCAGATATTAAATAACGACGGAACAATATTTATTATAAACCAAATCTATAATAACTTAACGAATATGTATTAAATAACGACGGAACAATATGTATTATAAACAAAATCTATAATAATAAACAAATAGGTATCAAAGAACAAGGAAACAAAATATGAGAAAAAAATCTAGTTTTCAAAAATGCCTCCTTCAGCGGCTAAGCACATTTGCATGCGTTCTATAAAGTTTTCTTGAGTGTTACGTAACATTTCGTTGTTAACGGCTCTAAAGGCCTCTTGTATTCTCTCCTTCATTTCGTTTGGACCTTCACAAGGCGTAGCATTTACAAAATTGTCGACGAATCCCCATAAAAAGTAATCCAAAGGACTGAGGTCCGGAGACCTAGGGGGCCATAGAATCGGTCCTTCGGCTTCATTATTTACGTACCATGGATTCCCCCTATTACCTATCCAATTCGATCCATGACGTTCAGTTAAAAAGTATGTGACATCACGTATGCCATGCGGTGGGGCCCCATCATGTTGAAACCACATATTGTTTCTAACTTGAATGTTCACATTTTCTAATAAAATCGGCAGTGACTCCCTTAAAAAGTTTAAATATATGTTACCAGTTAAATTACCCTGGAAGAAATATGGTCCAATAACATAATCGTTTACAATGCCACCCCACACGTTCACGGACCATCTTCCTTGTTTCATAATTTCCCCTCTCCAATTAGGATTTTGTTGACTGTAGTACCTTATATTATGTCGGTTCATAGTACGGTCACTCCTAAACGTAGACTCATCTGTGAATAACACATTTCTAAAAAAGTCAGGGTTTTGGTAAGTTTTCTCTATGGCCCAAGAACAAAAATCTACTCTTTTTTCTATACCTCCAGGTAGTAACTTTTGGTGATATGAAATACGATAGGGATGGACTTTGTGATTTTGTAAAATTCTCTTCACAGATGTGTAAGACATACCAAGTGCTTCGCTCCGAGAATTGGTACTTTGAATTGGATTTTCATAAATGGAAAGCAGAACTCTTAGCTGATTTTCCTCATTGAGAACAGGCTTGTTAACAACGACTCTCTTCTTATAATCCACGTTTCCGGTCTCGCGGAATCTAACTCCTAATTTTTTTAATGTGGCTAAACTTGGTTGTCGTCTATCGGGATATCTGTCCAGATACTCTCGTTTGGACGGTCTTAACTGATAACCATTCCTCGCCAATATATTTAACAAATCTATCATTTCGGCTTTGGAATAACGTGTGACGTTTCTGTTCATCTTTAACAACTAAAAACTTCACTAAAATAATATTCTTTAAAAAGTAAACTACCGAAAGTTTGACAAATCTTTGATTAACTTGTTGCCCGGCAACCAAACGACAGTATTTGCACAGGTATCTCGATAGACGATAACCAAGTTTAAACACGTTAAAGAAATTAGGAGTTAGATTCTGCAGCGAGCCCGGGAATGCGGATTATAAGAAGAGAGTTGTTAACAAGCCTTTTTTTAATGAGGAAAATCAGCCACGAGTTTTTTTTGAAACATATATTTTGTTTATAATAAATATTGTTCCGTCGTTATTTAATATCTACTCGTTTAGTTATTGCAGATATGTTGCCACTTCGTTATTCCTAAATTCATATGTTTTTAAGCTAAAAACAAGTAAAAATCGGCCTCTTGGCCACTTTAATTAATAGTGGTGCTTACTATGGTACAAGCTGAAGTACCAACTTTCGTATACTGATGGTACCTATTTCATTAGATAGGTTTTACAATAATGCAAATTAGCCAAAATACTGATTTTCAACTGTTCATAGCTCCGAAACTATTAGGTTTAAAGGTGTAATATCTTATATAAAAAGTGTTTAGAATTTTTGGGAGAATCCAAAAATGCAATAATATACAGGGTGTTCCATTTAAAATAAGCAAAATAAACATAATTTTTTCGCGTAATTTTTTTATTTGATGTTCAATTGTTTTTATCATAAATTATCCTTATTCCTCTCTAAAATCCCTACAACTTTTGTTTTTACCATTTTTCAATATCTTGTAAAATAAAGAAATTATAAAGGTGTTTACCCTTCGTTGGACAACCCTGTACATTGATACAAGATCCCACATGACGACTATTAATCCGCGCTTCTTTATACGATATCAAAATAGAAAGTGCTTAAACCAACCTGTCGGGAAAAGTACATTTTCGTCAATTCCAATTAAAATTGCGAAATTTCTAAAGTTTGAGAATTTCAAAATGTATACTGGACACTCTTTTAGAAGAACGTCGGCAACTTTATTAGCAAATACTGGAGTTGATGTATTAGCTATCAAGCGACGTGGTGGATGGAAATCCGCTACTATTGTGGAAAGTAACGTAGCTGAGAGCCTCAATAATAAAAAGGAAGCAAGAAGTCTCTTGCAGTGCTTCAACAGTGACAGAAACATTGGTTAAAGCCGTTTTACATGCTGCAATTCTTCTTTGCAATATGCAATAGTCTTGAACAAAGGCATGCGCAGTTTGACAAAAGGTACAAATGTCACTGCGCATGCTTTTGTTCAAGACTATTGCAACTTGCAAGAAATAATTGCAGCATGTAAAACGGCCTTTAGAAATGAAGGATCTGTGGAGTCAGAAAATGTAATACACATCGAGAAAAAGCGAGAAAACGTGTTTCCAAATTTTGTTAATAATGTGAATAATTGTAATAATTGTACCATTAATATTCATTCAATTGATATCACCGTATTTTTGTCCGGATTTTTGTAATATGTTGATGAAATCAAAAATTAAAGCTACTTATAATAATTTTAGATTATTATTTCCCTAGAGATGTAAGTTGACTTACATCCTGTCGTTAAGGGCAAGAAAAAATGTTCTAACATGCGTAATAACAATTTAACAGTTCCTAAGTACTAAATTTATCATCATTTTAAAGATAAAAGTCAACTTTTAGAGCTGAAAAGTTAATTATACATTTCATCATTTGAATAAATAATGATATTAAACCGATGCTTACATTTAAATAAAACAATTCTCAGAGATTGGACTGTGTACAGGGTGATCTCTTATATTTTGCACCCCTCCGTATCTCGGTTATTTAAGAATATAATATGATATCAGAAAAACAATTGAACATAAAAAATCAGACTTAGTTACCAAACTTTTGTTTTTTCTTATAGAACACCCTGTATATTGTATGTTTATCAAATGGGTCTCTTCTAGCTGATTATAAGTATACTAGGTTTGATCTTTTTCTCTCAAAATACCCGAGAAATTTAAGAAAAACCTTGCCATAAGAGACAATATGTATGAGAGAGAGGGAGAAGGCTCCACTCTATAGAGAGTTAAATGGAATACACTGCCTCTTATGGCAAGGTTTTTCTCAAATTACTTAGGCATTTTTAGAGATAAGGGTATTAAATATGGTATATTTATAATCAGCTAGAAGAGACCCATTTGATGAACATATATTATACAAGGTATTCCACAAAAGTTTGATTAATAAGTCCGATTTTTATGTTCAATTGTTATTTGTGATAACATGTTATAAAAATTCTGTAAAAACCCTAGAACTTTTGTATATAAAGTTTTTTGTTATCTTCTTAAATAATCGAGATACGGGGGGAGGGTGGTGCAAAATATAAGAGGTCACCCGGTACACTTTAAAACTGACAGCACTGTATTTTTTAGTTTTTTATTCTAAATCGGTTCCTCTCAAATTTTTTTTAATTTGTTTTTTCTGCCATAGATAAATCTGCGTCGCTACCAATATTTTGTTAACACCATACTTACTGCTTTCTACTTCAATGATTGTCTTGATATGTATCATATTTTAAAAAAAATTATACCAAAGAATTTAAAGCCAATTTGGCAATTTTGCCTAGCTACCAGAGCTATCAACGAACGCGAAAAACAGTCAAGAATGACTCTGAGTTGGTTGGATTAAGAGGGACTATGCTTAAATGAAACATTTTTCTATTAGTTAATGAAAAGGCTTGAAAGGTGCAAGAAGAAATATAATGGCATTTAAATCGATAATAGGCACAACGTTAGGGTGGCTCCTGAGATAGATTAACTGAAGGCATCCAGGAAATACTTCTATAATTTCAGCATCCAGGAAATACTTCTATAATTTCAGACATATTTAAACATAAAGATATGAGATCGTCGCTATCTCCTGTGCTAGCTAACATCTTTATGGAAGCTTTCAAGAAAACTGGTCTAAGTTCTGCTCCTTTATAGTCTAGATATTTGCTGAGATATGTCGATGATACTTATGTAATATAGACCCATGGAGAAGATAACTATTTAACTCTAACCAATAAAACCCTTATATAAAATGTACTGAGGAAATTCAGTCAGACGATCCATTTTCTCTTTTTTTAACTATAAGGAAAACAGAAGAGAGCCCTAAATCATTCTGCTTACAAAAAGCCAACACATACGAGGCTATATGCTTAAATTTTAATTTCCACCATAATAAATCCTAAAAAAATGGTTATAATTTCATATGTTTTTAAGGGCCTTTCGATACGTGTTGCAAATTCAATTCCGAACAAAGAAACAGTGAAACTGAGTAAACGTTTAAAATCAAAGGAATATTGCACAATTTGTTACGTTCTGGACGCGCGCTTCGCTAACCAAGTTAACATCATCAGCAGATGATATAAACAGTTTATATCATCTGCTGATGATGCTAACTTGATAACCGAAACGCGCGTCCAGAACATAACAAGTTGTGGTGTAGTGTGGTTAGAACTCTTGTATTTTGATCTATCTTCCACCACAGGTTCCATTGTTAGGACTGAAAATATTGATTGGCTGGATATTACAATAATTACAGACCTTAACCACTATTGAATAGTCAACCATCAAGTAATGCAGTTTTAATTTTTATAGGGTGCGACAGTTAAATTTTCAAAAAGTCTGCGGCGGTCTAATAATCGTACAAACTTTAATGCACACAAAAAATATTGGGCAAACTTAAGATGTCTGAAAGATGTAATTACTTTGCAATCAGATGGACTGTATAGAATGTTTTGTTCTGGATGGTCTGTGTTTACGGGACTGCACATCAGCACTCAACAGGTGACATCATTAATGTGAATGATATCTATACGAAATATTGTAAAAGGCATATTATACAGGGTTCTTAGCAGTTTTGAATTGAAAAATTCCCTGACTTTGACAGGTTTTCCATGACAATTTCACGGAAATTCCAGGTTATATTTGGGCATTTATATTTCTTATAAAAAAAGCAGCAAAACTAAGGAAACTAAACTTAAATGTAATTGTATAAGAAATATAAAATATGAAAGAAAATGCTATAGTAAGAGCAATTAGGGTTACTTTAACTGGAAGAGGTACACATTTTTAAAGTGAAGTAAAAAAAATGCAGTTTTACAAAGCATTTACAAACAAAAAATGAATAAATACTTGCGACATGTCATTATTAAAAATTAAACATATAAGGATTATAGAAAAAATAGAAAATAAGTATTTTAAATTTTTCGTCTCAGTTCCGATATTTTCAGTTCCATGGATGCTGCTTCCTTTTCTAGTTTTTTCTATTTATTTTCTAAATGATAAAGTTCACTTTCGGCTCTTTTGTTTTCGACATCAATTTCTTTTTCTTTCCTTTTTCGGTGATTTTGGTTGCCAAGGGTATCTTGATAAGTTTTGTAAGCATTTTTAACACATACCCTCATTTTGTCGGAAATATTAACATTTAATGCACCACATATTTGATAAATTGCGTAATATACTTGTCTTTGGCAGATAATAGACTCCTTCAACAGATTTTCAACTGCAATATTTTTATTTATGGAAACCCCCGACTCAACGGTGGAGTTGCCATGAGAAAGGATCAAAATTAACTAATAACATGCCACAATTTTTAAAGTAGCCATTTTGTTCAAAAAAATTGTAAAGAAATGTATCCAATCGAGTAGTTTGATTATACGTTTTGCAAAAATTTATAAATTCGGTATCTATTAGATGCTTGCTATACCGTTGACCATCTTTTTCCGCAATTTCTGCAGAAATTATTTCTTTTTCGTATAACAACATTTTTACTTTAACATTTTATGTTCTCTTATATGTGAAACTGCTTGCTCAAGCATGATGTTTGGTTTTGAGCATGTTATATATGTTATATATTTAATAAACTCATATTTAAAACAACAACGTTCTATTAACTGTGTAAAAATGTCTGACATTCCGACAAAAACTAAGTTTGTCCTTTTAAGGAACATTTAGGTGTTTTAATGTTTTTTTAGTGACAAAACCAACATCAGTCTTATTAGTTATTAGTAATAGAATATCTTTATTATCAAAATTTAATTTTAAAATTTGTTGGAGAGATGTTAAGATTTTGTTAATTAATTCGTTTAATATTTGTAATCATACAAAAAAGAAACCACAGTTTTATCGCTCTGCTTTTTTTAACGGTTTTAAAATGGAGGCAATGTATGAAAAAACGCGTATCTTTTAAAGCCTTTTTTGTCTTAATAACTGAAACATTTGATGGAAGCTTAGTGGCTTTATCTTCTATATAAATGGAGGGGAGCTAAAATGTCCAAAACACTTTCACAGACTCGAATATTTTCTACCCATCTAATTTTACAAAATTTATAGGGAATTTTGTCACGAAGAGCCGTAAATCTAGTTCTCCTAGCAGGTGAATCTTTTAAATATGCTCCCACTAGAAAGTCGATTTTCTAGTCGTCCGAGATACTGAGTGGTGCCGGCGGGCAAGTCTGAATATACGGGGGATGTTAAATAAATTATAGTTATGTAATATATCAATCAAGCAATGCTGGTGGCAATATTAATTTTATTATTTTTCCAGGTTTAGTATAAAATCCCCTGGCTTTCTATTATTTTGGGGCTGCTGTACCACCGAGCAATTTCGTAGTATTTTTATGCTTCAAAAGAGAGCCATTCGTTATTTGTTTGGTCTAAATAATAGAGCTCACTGCCAATACTATTTCGAAAAACATGAAATATTAACACTTCCTGCATTATTTATTTTGGAAACGGTATGTTTGCTGAGAAAACATATAAACACCCTCCCAGAAAGGCCCCAACATGTATACCCTACCAGAAACTCTAGGCATGATATATATCTTCCCATTCCTTCCTCAGAATTAATAAAAAAATCAATTATTTACACTGCCATAAAACTTTACAACAATCTGCCAGTACATTTAAAATCTATTCCTATGCTTGCACAATTTCGAAAAAACACCAAAGCATACCTCATTGAGAGACCATTTTACAGCGTTAATGCTTTTTACAGCGAGTAAGTCTCTTTAAATTGTCACTAAATTTGCTTGTTTACTTAAATCTTTTGTGAGTCATGTCCTAACTCGTAGCATAGAATTTTGAAAATCATCATATAGAGAAAAGAACTGTCGAACATTCACTTAAAACTTAATTATTTTTGTTAGGTATTGGATTAAAAACAAAATTTAATTCTTTTTTGTATACTACATTCTACACTAGTTCATTATACCTTCTGTTTAACATCACAATTATTTGTATAACTATAATAACATAGAGTTTAAGGTCGCATAGTTGCAATTTTGATTTCAATGTCATCGAAATTATTCACCTCGTACATGTGTGTTTGTTTACTTTTAAAAGGTTATTAGGATTCATTAACTGTTTTGCGGCAATGTTATGTTATATTCTAACGTGTGTTTTACGATTTGGTAAATTGATAATTTACATTTTTAAAAAGCATTGACTATCGAAATTCTTTTCGATTAATGTTTTGATATGTCTTATCTTAGGTATATTTTGCTTTGTCCATAAAATTGTAAAATTTTTCTGCGGCAATAAAGCATACTTTTGTTTGTTTGTTTGTTTGTTTTTGTAAATTTCGGATTTCTAATTTACCTGACTTTTCCAGATATTTCCAGGTTTTCCAGGTCGCTAAGAACCCTGTCATAGGATCTCTTTAAGACATCAAGCATGCTGAAAATCTCAATAGAGACGCGGGCTACGTGCTGCGTCATGCGTAGAAACTAATCACTACAGCAAGTCACGCAGGATTGCCAGTTAGCTGTAGATTTTTTAAATTCATTTAAATACACAACTTAATATTTAAATTCAGAAAATAAAAGTTAAATTATTGTCCATAGTAGCACTAAATGGCCTAGTTAATCCAATAATATGAAAAGTAAATTCGACAGTAGAAGAGTAACCGAAGCTTCAAAACAGTAGGTTTACTGGAAAAACAGTAGATCTGGCAACTCTGAAGTCGCACAGGTCGAGTATAAATACCTGAACTCTGCTCAATGGAACACCTTCAGTGTTCACCTTGATTTAGTGCAGGAAAATAAATATAGTGTGATATGGTGTAAACCTAAGAATAATGATATCTTAATTAGGTCAGTTCTCAGAGAAAAAAAAATCAACCGAAACATTACACAATTCGAAATAGATTGGTGGAAACTAAGATATATGGCACTAAGTGAGCAAAAAATAATATTTACTTAAAATTTTCACTATGTTAGACAAAACAAATTCCCGACATGTATCTTCACAACTGTGCGAACTCTTTATTAAATACCAAAGAACTTTTCTGACAAATTGCTCTTTGAGAGCGTTAACATATATCCATTTCTAGAAAAGAATAGTATAAAAAGAGAACTGCAAGTTTTTTTATGAAAGGGAAGCATTACAAACCATTCCTGAAATCGTTCCTCTTTTATCATTAGTTGCACAGGTAGATATGAGGAACACTTTTCAAGAAACTATTAAGCTAGTGGAAGTTTTAGTGACAACACCTATGTCAACATCCGAAGCACAAAGATGCTTCTCTATGTTAAAGAGGATAAACATTTTATTACACAACTCGTTGGTTGTACAAAACTTAACTGCTGTTTAGAATATTTAACCGAGCTTTTGGATTTGACAAGCTGCTTATAAAAATCTGGGAACTCGCTGTCAAATCTGACATTCCGTTAAACATTCTAGACTCTAATTGAGCTTTCTGCAACCTGCCGTAAGTGCATTGAAAAAGGACCGCGCAGGCTTTTTATGGAAAATGGTTTTCGGTCAAATTGGCTAAAACTTCAGGAAAATATGGATCAAATCATTACGATTAAATGTTCTCATGGGCACTCCTTAAGCCATCAACTAGTTTTCGAGATATCAGGGTTTAAAGTTGAGAATTCCCAAGTATTGGATTTCGCGTTTACCATCTAATTTTTCGCTTGTAACTCTTCTTGTGTCAGATATTAAAAAACGCCTTGTATGTCAAAAGGTGTGCCTTATTTTTGTCGCAATGTAATTTTTAACAAAAATTTTATATTACGCAGGGTCGAAAAATATGTATTTCGGTTTCATCCCTCTATTTCCCAAAAAAAAAAACGGTCAGATTTGTCTAGTTTAAAGGTTACGCATAATAATAAAAATATTACTGCATTTCACTGCGAAGCGTTAAAAAAGTTTTTTGAATTCTTGGAATAAAACACGTTTGACAATAATTTGAAATATTGAGAAAACAGATTTGACTGAGACTTCTTGTGGCAGGTATTAAAAAACATCTTGTATATCTAAATGTAGGGCTATTTATACTTTTATAATATATAATTTATATATAGAAGAATAAAAGATATTGACAACAATACCATATTTTGGAAAAGAGCTTTCACATCAAAATGCATACAAAGCAAAAATAAATCGAGTATTTGGCACAGCCATAATAGTTTTTTTGACAGACCTCATGCATCTTTGTTAACGCGAGTTCAGTTTTCGCTTGCATTTAAGATTATTTAGCAACATGTTAAGTTAATTTTATTAGAGAATAGTGGTATACATAGTGTTCAATACAATATAAATAATATGAATAGGATTCATTATTCCGTATGTGATGTCCGTTTAGTTTCTCGAGCAATGGTGCATATTGGCGATAAAAATAATATAAAAAAACAGGAAAAAGCAATAATTAATATATTAATATTAATAGCTCCACGGAATATTGAAGTTGACACACGTATTTGCAATAATTGCAATATATTTATTATACGTGTACTAGAAGCAATAGAAAATGATCCATCCTGTTTAAGACTAAATATTTTAACTCAAACCTCTTCCCAAAGATGCCTTATTTGTAATGTAGATAATAATATACGCAGACTTTTTTTGACTGTAGGGTCTCACCTGAAATATATATATAGTGTGTCTACTTAAGTTCTCTACATATGGGAAACTTTTTTATTAGTAGTTTAAGTAAGTCCAGTTTCTTACTTTTGTTCCTACCTACATACCAGCAGAATTTCCTTATTTATCAATTGTTGATAATGGCATTGTCACTGCCATTGTCAACCACAATATTGTATTACTTTACTACTTAATATGGACAATTTCTTCGATTTTTTTTTGTATTACTTTATTGAAACATCAGTTTGAATATTATAGTAAAAAGAAACGCCGCCGCTGAAATTAAGCAAAGAAGATAAAATTGAAATAATTTTAATTGTCGGAGAAAATTATAAAACATTTCGAGAAGCTGCAGACATTTTTAACAACAGACACCCCGATAAAATTATACATTTCACAACAGTGGGGAATATTCTAACTAAATTCAAGACTTTTGGAAATGTAGAAAATAACTTTAACAAGAAACGGAGGTCAAGGGTTGCGAATGACGAAACTACAAATCAAGTAATGCTCTCTGTGATAGAAGACCCTAAAAAGTCCCTACGCAAAAGGTCCATTGCCAAATAATGTAGGTAAAGATACAGTTTCAAAAATATTGAAAGAGAACAGTTTTCGACCTTACAAACCAAAATGTATACATACCTTGAGACCAAGAGACTTTGAGCGACGGTTCGAGTTTTGCTGTCTGATACAAGTGGGGCTAGGAGATGATCCTTTTATGGCAAGACGCATTATTTTTACCGATGAAGCAACGTTTATTTCTAATGGGACTGTAAGTTCGCAAAACTGCCGTTGGTGAAGTGGCGTTAATCCTAATTTTCTTATACAAACTCGTGATCAGTATTCATTCAAAACAAATGTGTGGTGCGGAACTTATAAAGATAGAGTAATTGGACCAATTTTTTTTTTCGACATAATTTAAATAGTCATTAAATTTTATTTTTAATGGACGAGTAATCGACAGATATACTGATATTTTCTGGCCAGCTAGATCTCCGGACTTGAACCCCCTTGATTATTTCTTTTGGGGCTACTTAAAAGAGAAAGTTTATCTAAAGAGGCCATTTCAGAATGTTGATCATTTGGAGAGGGTAATTAGAGAAGAGATACAGGCCATAACGCCTGCCATGATTAGAAACGTTTTAAGAGGATTTTCTGTAAGAACGGTTACCTGTATGGAAAGGGATGGTGGATATGTTGAGGTAAATGTGCAGTGACGGAACAGTTAGTTTTTATTGTTAATTAAGTTATTTACATGTAATGTTTATTAGAATTAAAATCAGTGAAGTTATTTTTTACATTTCCAAAAGTCTTGAATTTAGTTAGAATATTCCCCACTGTTGAGAAATCTATAATTTTATCGGGGTGTCTGTTGCTAAAAATGTCTGCAGCTTCTCAAAATGCTTTATAATTTTCTCCGACAATTAAAATTATTTCAATTTTATCTTTTTTGTTTAATTTCAGCGGCATTTCTTTTTACTATAATATTCAAACTGATGTTTCAATAAAGTAATAAAATATTGTGGTTGACAACGGCAGTGACAATGTCATTATCAACAATCGATAAATAAGGAAATTTTATTGGTATGTAGGTAGGAACAAAAGTAAGAAACTGGACTTGCCAGTAAGAAGCCAAAGTTTTACATTCCTTAAGAAGTGATTTCAGATACGAAGCAACGAATCTAGTGCTAGATATGTTTTTTATTCTAAGTAAGATTTTATATTACGTTTTGCTATAAAATAAAAATTAAAGGTACTTTTCTCTTAAGTCAATTTCGATTTTTTTGAATTTTTGACGACCTTGTATATGCAATCTCAAGTTTGAATATTTTAATATTATTTTGGCAGAAAGCAGAACTTCTTAAAAAGAGTAACTTTTTCCGTAAAACTACTAATAAAAAAGTTTCCCATATGTAGAGAACTTAAGTAGACACACTGTATATATGGGGGAAATTCTAGATGTTGCCCAGAACATGTGAGTGAAAAGAGATTTCTATTTGAATTTCTACTAGCTGGACTACGCTATGTTAACAGACCAAATGTATTACAAAGATACGAGATATACACAATTTTGCAAGCTATGCGGACTAAAATTAATCAAGAAACACATAATAAGTTCGAGGATGAAAATCATTTTACGGATAAAGTTATATCCAATTTGACCAAGTCATTTTCCATAAGGAGTCTGAGGGGTCTTTTATCAGCTGAAAAATTGTTCCTCAATAACATTGAATACTTTAGTAAACGAGTTACTGACCTTTTCGCTAGTAAAACAGAACGAAGACTAGATTTTAAATATCGTCCAGTGTAATATCCTTTTATTGTATAGTTTTAGAGTTCATTATTACTCAATACTAATTCTGGTAAGTTTTTATGTTATTTATTATTTTGTAAAAATAGTAACGCGAACGATATCGTTTAAGTAAATATACTTAAAAAAAAATTTAGTCGTGTTTTTTAACAACTTTTGAGTAAAAATCTGGGCGTGGCACACAAATATCTTTTAAGGCGCCTTCGGCAGGGCCACCACTGGTCTAGGAGTTTATTTTATTAATTGGATCGAGTTCTACCATAGTAGAAATAAACTAGTAGGTAAACTCCTCGACAAATCTTTGATCTATTTCTGCCAATTTTTTTTCGCGTCGCGCTAACTCTGGTGCCTACGGATATGGCCGAACTGTTGCGGAAGTTTCCGAACACCACGGCCCGCAAAGGGAAGTCGGCCACTAGCCAGAGATGTATTTAGGAAAATATGGCTACACAATAAAATAAAAAATATCGTTTGATCATCGGGTGAAAAGTTACATGAAGAACCTTTCATGTGAGCAATAGTACTTCTGCATCTGCAAGATAAGAACAAATATGACAAAAAAATTATTTTTTTTTAATTAAATCTTCTTAAATGTCTGAAGTTTCTCACAACGCATAAAAACCAGTTTTTATCAAAGAATATCTCGGTCTGTCTGTTAGCTTACGAGTTAACCGGACTGTTTTTGGGCATAATCAGTTTAGATGAAGGATTTAGATCAAAAATTTAGTATTTTCTTATTACAGAATTTTAGATATACACACTTTTAATTCTAAAGTTACTGTTTTTTTATTAACAATTTGGCGTGTTTTTCAGATATTTTAAAGATACAAATTCGTTAATTCTGGCTTAAATAAACATATAAAATTAATCAAATTACGAATTTGGGGCACCCAACAACAGATTTAAAATTTGACACGTTAAATTTTCCATTTAAATAAAAAATAGGCTGTACAATTTAATATTTTAATTCAAAAATTAGTAGTTTGAAAAGGGGAGGAATAAAACTTTAAAATATCCTTAAAAATCAAGTACTAATTTGTTATTAGTTCAGGGATTTTCTACTACCTATATCAATTTTAATTTTAACATCCATTTAATGTTTTATTTAATGTGTTTTAGTAACATATCAGTTAGGGAATTTTTTATGTATAAATTCCATTGTTATCACATAATCGACATTTTAGTTAGAAAATTAGAATTGAGGCTAAAAGCTGGAGGTGACAAAAATTCAAGATTTCCTCAATAACTATTTATTATTTTTTATGTACAGATTTTAAAATAATACCTATTTTCATTTCATTTTGATAACCCATATGGTCAAAAATACTCAGCTTCACTGTTTAACATTTACGTTACGTTTAGGTGACGTCAAAACATGAATTTGTTTAAAAATTTAAATAGAAACATATTGTATATTTTATTCGAAATATACTGATTAGAAGATCTAAACTATAAATCATAAAAAAAATATAAACAATTGTTCGACGTGTTGAGACACACAAAGTAACACACAGTAACCTACTCATTTTTGCCAATCCGACTCTGTTCTGAGACGCAACGCTCGAAAGAGGGGCGGTACTAGTTTATTTCTACTATGGTTCTACAATCAACTAATTCATTTGTTATTAAAAGAAGAAAAGACAATACTTTACGACTGACGAGTTTTTGCATAGCTTTGGAGATATAGTAAAAAATATAAAAACCGTTTTTTTTTTGCCTACTTAACGATCTTACCCTCTAAATTCCTCCTTGCATTTTGTGGCTCCTTCAATTTATACTTAAAAGAACCAATTATTCCATAAATCTCTCTATTTCTAATTGTGCAGTGATCCATATCACTGAAAACTGGTCTAAATACACACATCGAAAAAAGTTAGGGATAATGAAAAAAAGGTCGTTTTCAATTATATAAATATATTATTTATAGTTGGAATAATTAAAAATTTGCCTTTAAAGCCTAAATTTATATTATTTTAATGATTTCATGATAATAATACAAAATAAAATTGACTACTGACTAAGATACAGGGTGAAGTCAAGGCATATGTTTTTTAGTGAATTTTTTAAATACCCTGTAGCATAAGCAATTTTTAAACTGTATACCGATAACTTTGAAGCCTGATTCTTTAAAAACATTTTGATTTTTGGGTGATTACCGTATCTTGTGTTTTTAAAGAAAATGCTGCAATATTAGTATGGTGATGTTTTACCCGTATTTCTATTATGTCCATAAAAACTGGACATCTAAAATGCTTTGAAATTTGAAGTATCCCGTCTTGAAATGTCATCACAGATGTCACTAGAATTAATACTGAGAAAAGGGTTTTTATATTGTGCGAAATGGTAGGAAGGTTCTTAACGATAGACAACGCTAATAGATCCATTGGTATGCTACAAGCTGGCATGAGTCAAGAAAATGTTGCAAATGCAGTTAATGTTTCACAAAATGTGATCAGTAGGTTAAATAAACGATTTCGAAAAACAGGTTCTGTGTCTGAAAGACCATCTACCACCTGAATGCAGGACCGTTTCCTTACTTTAACAGCACGAAGAAGAGAAGAGCCGGCGGAGCCAGTTATAGAACTATCATAAACCGCTTATATGAGGTCAATTTAAGGGCAAGAAGACCTTGGCGCTCTGTCACCCTCTTACTATGGAACACAGTCGGAATCGCTTAGCCTGGTGTCGAGAAAGAATCGGTTTGAATAAAGAATGGAACAATGTCAGGTTCACGGATGAAACCAGATTGTGCTTGCATAGTGATACTATGCAATTGAGGATTTGGAGAGACACTAGAGGACGCGTTTGGCCTGGTCTAGTACAAGAGATTCGTCCTTATGGAGGTGGAGGAATTTTTACGGTGGTCGTACTCAATTGTACTTATGCGACGGTACCATGAATGGTGAGACTAATCGAAACGACATCATAAATGAGATCGTTAAACACAGGTACGATTTCGAACCTAATTTTATATTTCTGGATGACAACGCTCGCCTGCATAGAGCTAGGATTATACTTGATCAAATCCAGGAGAACCAGATTGATCATTTAAGATTGCCAGCAAGATCACCAGATCTTAATGCTATAGAAAATATCTGGGATTTTCTGAAAAGAATCATTCGTTCACACCATCACCCACCGAACACTCTAGAGGAATTACGAAACATTTTACCCGTTATATGGGATCAGATACCGCAAGACTATTGACAATTGCATAAGGAGTATGCCTAGACGTATTCAAGCAGTGATAGAAAACACCGGTCTTCATATAGAATATTATTTTTTTATGTTTTTCTTTTTTCCTTGTTTGATTTTGATGTTGATCCCATTTTTTTAGTTTTGTTGAATAAATTTACAAATTTTCATTATTACTACCAACCATGAATAAATTTGTAAAAGAGATGTTTTCCCAACTTAACTTCTTTCCATATGAACAATAATCTGTGCTAAATGATGTTATTACCATTTTGAAAAAAAAGTCAGTAACCCTATTTCGAATGGAATGTTTAATATTCACATTTTTATGGGTGAGTAAGAGAAATACGGCTAAAACATCACTATACTAATATTGCTGTATTTTCTTTAAAAAGAAAGATACGCTGATCATCCAAAAATCAAAATGTTTTTAAGGAATCAGGCTTCAAAGCTACCGATATACGGTTTAAAAATTGCAGGCAGTTTATGCTGCAGGGTGTTTCAAAAATTCACTAAAAACATATGCCTTGGCTTCACCCTGTATCTTATTCAGCAGTCAATTTTATTTTATATTATTATCATGAAATAATTTTTAAAATAATATAATTTTAGCCTATAAAGGCAAATTTTTAATTATTCCAACTATAAATAATATATTTTGTTTGCAAAAATGACCCTTTTTTCATTATCCCTAACTTTTTTCCATTTGTGTATTTAAATCTTTGTATGGGTATAAAAATAAGGATCATCCTACTTAAATTCTTTTCGAATTGACATAAACTAATCCATGAACATTTTCCACGTGCGTTTTAAGGGTCGCTTTTTGCGTGACCCTTTTTCCACAAATGTGACACTCGAACTGAGGTTTCTTGTTGCACTCCCACTTGACATGCCGCCAGACTGAGGTTCGATGCTTGTACTTTTTATGACATGTTATGCATATGAACCATTCGTTGTCCTTGATAAAATAATTGTCCAGGGAAGCACTGAGGAACGATATTCCGAAATCTGGATCTAAAATGGAAGGTTAGTTAAATAGAGATAATCAAGGCATGTGCAACAATTTTCATTAAAATGAAATATTTGGTGAAATAACTGAGATATCTAGCTTAAAAATATTGCCATGAAAATGTAATTGTTACAAACGATACCTAAAATAATTTAGAAGAAAATTCTAAATTAAGATAGAGAGACAAAAATGCAATATACTTTTTTGTACAAAAAAAACCTATGTATAAAGTAAAAATTATTCATTTCAGTGAGGTTGGCGACTGGCCTGTTGTGATTGTTTTTGATCTCTCCGAAGCTTTGGACTGAGTGAACTAATAAAGATTATTAAACGTTTTGACATGTTTTCTAATGGGAGTAAATTTTTAGTCCTTGATTAGTTCACTTTGAGATAGTAGAGAATAATTTGTATTAAGTAAACTACTCAACAAAAGGATAGACTGTCTCAATTTTTACTGCTTTCGTCAAATTGACTTAAAATTCAAAATTGACAATTTTGAATTTTAAAAGCCTGTCTATTCATCCCCATGCATCATAAAATTGCTCTTCGAAAAGTTTCATATTTCTGTGTTTCACGGGGTAATCAAGAAAATGTTATAAAAGCTCAATTATTTTGAATTGAGAAAAAGATATTTTAAACATTTTAATATATCCGAGGTTACCAAGGTAATGTCAATAGTTTCAGATGTTTTTGGTCAGTTTTTTAATTACCAGCTTTTGACACGAGTTATACCCCATACAATTTAGATGTCAATATTTTCTTCATGCCATATTATGAAAATACTACGCAACATTACGCGAACTTAAACTAAAACAACCATATGCTGCTCGGTATATAATAACGATTTATCTTATTTTACAAAAGTGTTAATTATATACGTTTTATTTGTTGTTGTTGTTTGATCCACTATAATTTGAAAAAAATTAACACAGAAGGAAAACGCTTTAATCATGAAAAATCTCATTCAAGAAGCCTTCGAAGTCTAAAATGTTCCTTATAATTTCTTATTCTGGACATGACGTATAAAAAATCAGAATACCCAAATTTTGAGCTTAGTAGTGTAGGTATCTCCTGTGAAAGGTAATAAAAAAAACTAGAAAAACGTTTGGAGAAATTGATATTGCCTTGGTAACGTACCATATTAAACTAAGTAAAGTATGATTTCCTAGAAGGGGGGAATTGGGTTTGCAAAATTTACTTTTGCGCACCAATAGAAGCCATTCCGCAAAAAATTTGCGTATTCCGCAATTATGAGGAGTAGGATTTAGACTGCTGCTCGAATTGAGCGTACGAATAAGATTTACTTTGCACACTATTTAGAAAATACATATAGTATTTTATCAAAATGATTCAATATTTCTAACGTTTTGAACTTTTACGTGCAATTTCCGATACATGCAATAGAACAACAGCAGAAAATAGTTAGTACAAGATAAATTCTAGACTATATACAAAACCTTAACTAGAAAATAAAATTAAGAAAAAATGTTAATGTTTAAGAAAAGAAACATTTTATTTAACACTTATTATACAAAATTAACTATTTTACAAGAAAGGACGTTTTTTTTTTAAAAAGAAAATTAAATTTCCCAGTTTCTTAATTTACAACTCTTTGGCGAACGTATCACACTGTCATCATTCTAAAATAGTTTTTTAATCATTTGACTCCAAGTACTACTTAGAGAAAAGTGGTTCAAGTCTTATGACTTGTTTCTATTACATTTGTTTGCAACCGGCTTTTGCACCTGACTTTTTTTTACGTTGTCACTTGCTAGAAGCAGAAGCGTACAGTCCATGGAAGCAAGGGAAGCAGTGCTTCTCCAAAAAAAAAAAATTACAATACATCTTCTAAAATGTAATTTTTGAAATAGAAAATCATTAATTTAGTTTATATTAAAAATGCTAAAATATTATCTTGATTATCAAGCCCATAATAAATGCGGCCTTGACTCCGACCCAGACTCAATAGAATATCGAATAGAACCTATGCAGGCCGCTAGCTTCTCTGCAGCCAAGTCCGGTATGCTTGATTTCCTGTGAATCGAGAAAGAGGTTGAACTTTCCACCGGCTGTTTGCAAATTCAGTCGCGTGCTTTAAGTGGTAGCGGAAGCTATTGTTGGAGTAGGTTCTTTGTTTGAACGGCTATCCGTGTGTTGTGTGATACGTACGTCGCGTCGTGCATGGTGCGATATGGAAGACCATAATACGGATGTGGATATGCAAATACCGTCAACTTCGGGTGTCGGTAATAACGTTGAAAATGTTGGAGAATTTAGTAAGAAGAGTGTGTGTGAATGTGTGGTGTGTGTCTTAATAATAAAGGGATTTTCAACATTAAACTTCGCTGATAAGTTTTAAATAATTTCCAAATGGCAAAACCGCCTATGGAAAATTTAACCACAAAAATGAAAAACTGTATTAGACATTTTTATCCGGAAAAACAATAGGAACAATTTAAATGGCTAACAGGGTGTGAAAATACAAGTAAACTATTTTGTTGGCCATGTTTACTTTTTGAAAATGAAAAAGGTCTCTGGAATAAAACCGTTTTTTCCGATTTAAATAATTTCCATAAAGCTGTAAAAAAACACATTATGTCCAAAGCGCATTTACAGGCCGTCATAAAAGAAAAAGTCTTCGGCAAAACCAGAATTGAATACGCCCTTAATAAACAGTTGGAAATTAGTCACCGCCAACACAATGAACTATCGATAAAAATAGACAAATATTAAGAAGACTTATCGGTGTTGTTTGTTTTCTCGGACAGCATGAATTGGGATTTAGAGGTCATGACGAAACAAGGGTTTCTTCAAATAGAGGAAATTTTCAAGATTTACTTAGTTTAATGGCTAAATATGTTGATTGCTTAAAAAATCATTTAGAGCAGCCTAGCGTTTTTCGCGGAACGTCAAATCGAATGATTTCATTTCCGCTGTTGCAACCATTATTCTAAAAATAATTAAGCAGGAGATTGGCGAGGCGCTGTTCAACATTACTATTTTTCTGGAAATAACTGAAATCACTAATTTTAGCCAATTTTCTATAGTAATACGCTACGTTAAAACAGACAGAAGTATTCAAGAGCGATTTTTAGGTTTTAAGAATGTGTCCAAAAATCGTACATGAGATGCATTATATACCGTAGTTTATAACGTT
Source organism: Kuschelorhynchus macadamiae (assembly GCA_030620095.1). Taxonomy (NCBI): domain Eukaryota; kingdom Metazoa; phylum Arthropoda; class Insecta; order Coleoptera; family Curculionidae; genus Kuschelorhynchus; species Kuschelorhynchus macadamiae. The sequence goes on from JAUTXW010003087.1 coordinate 441,393, forward strand.
ACTAAAGAAATTAATAGAGAGAAAAAATTAGTTGCTCAAAGCTATGATTGTTGCTATGATGATGCTAAATCTATAGTTTATTTGTTGCCGAATTTGATCGATTATTTCATAAAAGAGGCGTCTGTATGATATTTGAACATCTCCCACCTTGTCTGTTCGAAGACGCTTGGCTTGTGGCTTTACATTTAACGTCATCGTTTTCTCCCAAAATAGGTCAAAGTCAACTCTTTTTTGGCTTAACATGGACTTAAAATCATACACTTTTTTTAGGCAAAAAGCAATATCATTTGTTTTAGTTTGTAATATATTAAAACATTGTCCGAGAATGGAAATATTTCTGAAAATATGTTCAACAAATAATTAAAATTAAAATCTCCTTACAAACAGTCCAAAAAACCCCTCGAACTATTTATTGCTTCTGAGTCCGACGTTTCATTATTTTCTATTATATTCTCAAATAGTTCAATCAGTGATTCACGATTTTCGGATACTGTTAACACAAGTCTTCCATTACAGTTCCACCTAGTAGAAGCTACTTTGGGCAATTGTTTGTAGACAGTGGAGTCCAAAGCTTGTGTACATTTTGTTGACTTCGAAAAAAAGCAGCCATGCCACTTAAAGTAACGAAAAATACTTTACACCCTTTAATGTGATTGATGGACTGGGATAAAACTAAATTTAATTTATGAGCAAAACAATCGACAAGCACAGCACTTGGGAAAGTTTCTCGAACTTTAGTTTGGAGACCCTCTAATTGTCCTGCTATCACTGCAGCTCCATCATAGCTTTGAGCAACTAATTTTTTCTCTCCATTAATTTCCTTAATAATGTTATAAACTACGGTATATAATGCTTCTGCTGTACGATTTTCGCACACATTCTTAAAACCTAAAAAGCGCTCTTGAATACTTCCGTCTGTTTTACCGTAGCACTATGGATAACAAAATTAGTGACATCAGTTGTTTCGTCCAGAACAATAGCAATGAACCGCGCCTAGCTAATCTCCTGCTTAGTTCTTTTTAGAATAATAGATGCAACAGCGGAAATTAAATCATTCTGGATCCGATTTGACTTTCCGCGAAAAACGCTAGACTGCTCTAAATGATTTTTTAAGCAATCATCATATTTAGTCATTAAACTAAGTAAATTTTGAAAATTTCCTCTAATTGAAGAAACCCTTGTTTCGTCATGATCTCTAAATCCCAATTCGTGCTGTCCGAGAAAACAAATAACATGGATGAGTCTTCTTAATATTTGCCAATTTTTATCGACTAGTTCATTGTGTTTGCGGTGACTAATTTCCAACTGTTTATTAAGGGTGTGTTCAATTCTGGTTTTGCCGAAGACTTTTTCTTTTATGACGGCCTGCAAATGCGCTTTGGACATAATGTGTCTTTTCACAGCTTTATGGAAATTGTTTAAATTGGAAAAACTAGTTTTATTCCAGAGACCTTTTTCATTTTCAAAAAGTAAACATGGCCAACAAAATAATTTACTTATATTTTCACACCCTGTTAGCCATTTAAATTGTTCGTATTGTTTTTCCGGATAAAAATGTCTAATACAGTTTTTCATTTTTGTGGTTAAATTTTCCATAGGCGGTTTTGCCCTTCCTTTGGAAATTATTTGAAGCTTATCAGCGAAATTTAATGTTGAAAATCTCTTTATTATTAAGATACACACCACATATTCACACACACTCGTTTTACTAAATTCTCCAACATTTTCAACGTATTTGCATATGTACGTCCGTATTATTGTCTTCCACATAGCACCATACACGACGCGACGTACGTATCACACAACATACGGATAGCTGTTCAAACAAAGAACCTACTCCAACGATAGCTTCCGCCCCCACTTAAAGCACGGGACTGAAATGCAAAAATTGCAAACAGCCGGTGGAAAGTTCAATAACCTCTGACTCGATTCACAGGAAATCAAGCATACAGGACTTGGCTGCAGAGAAGCTAGCGGCCCGCATAGGTTCTATTCGATTTGTATTGTGGCTCGGTCGGAGTCAAGGCCGCATTTATTATGGGCTTGATAATTAAAATAATATTTTAGCATTTTTAATATAAACTAAATTAATGGTTTCCTATTTCAAAAATTACATTTTAGAAGATGTTTTGTAATTTTTTTTGGGGAAACACTGCTAATAAGAATGACCTTCATTGGTGATGAGGAAATAAATACACAGCGAGATTTAAAGCAAGTGTACTTCTACGATATATAAGAACAAAATTTAACATGAATAAGCAAAAAAAAATAAAAAATAATAAAATAAGCAAGAACCATCAACAAGACATAAAAAATTAATGTTTTATCATAGCGCGTTTTTTCTGGTTACTTGATTCAGTCTGTTGAGCATTGAATTACTTAATTATATTTACCACAATATTGGGATCAAGTTCTTCCCAGCACTGATGGATTGTTTCCCACATCAACATTTTGAGGCCTAAAGTTACGTCTATATATTTTTTCACTATCAATCCCCAAATGTACTCTATCGGATTGATATCTGGACTGTAGGATGGCCAAGGCAATACCTCCACATTATTATTCTGAAACCACTGTCTTATATTATTGGCAGCATGGACAGGGCAATTATCATGTTGGTAAATAAATTAGGAAATGTAAATATTTTCCTCCGCACTGGTGTAACCTAGATATGTGCTAAATTTCATATTTATTAGGAACCCTCTATATAAGTAGTACTTATTTTTGGGTTTGAAAAACCCCCAATTTAATAAACTGAAATTTTACATAATGAACATTCTTTATTGATTGTTTAACATAGGGAGTTACAATGGTTACTATTCCTAGATGGTAGATTGTAGTTGTGTTTGATGAAGCAATGTAGCTTTAAGGAATGACGACGCTTACAGGTATAATCACACAAATGACATTTATGGAATTTGCGGCAGTCTTGATGGAAATGGCTTTTCATGGTAGTCTCATTCTTGTAGATCTTCTTGCAATTGGGACACTGAACACCGTTCATTTCTAAAAAAAATGTAATAATATTAACTGAATTATTTTTATACAGCCTTTTTGACTTCTAAAAAATGTATGTAAAATATTGATGAAGTGGAATCCGCGTACCTAGTTAATAACTAAATTTAAAAATGCGTACAATCCATTATGGAATAACCAACTCTTTGCCCAAAAGCCTGACTGAGCGTAAGCATAATAGTAAATAAGTGAGATAAAAATTTGACCTACCAATTTCCAATACCTTATTTAAAAATGATGTTATTCAAGCACCTTTCCAAGATATCATAAATTCTATTAACTAAATTGCTCAAAAATATTTTTCGACGTCTTCAGTCCCTCGGAAAAGCCTTAGCCAATTTTTTTTTTTATTAAAAAGATTCTGAAAGACCATTATTTTCTTAATCAATGAGTGGTCTTTGATAAAAATATTTTTTTTGTTATACAGAGTATGAAAAAAATGAAAAAGTTTAACTCTCAGCACCTCTTGCAATAGTTGTTTTAGAACTTTCATAGTAATCACATTTAAATGCTTTGCTCGATACCTCGGGCTGTATTTAGCGGTTTTTTATTTTTTGTTTAGAAAAAAACTACAGGGTATTTTCAAGTCTGTATTTTTTAAATTAAAAAATTTAAAATTCTAGGGCTTTTTTTATTTGTTGTAGAAATTCCGGGACTTTATTACCCCAATTTTTCTATACTCAGAAGTATAGAGGTTTTGCATTTTTTGTTTAGAAAAAACAGTTGGAGGTTATTTTCAAAAAATCTGTAATTTTTAGATTAAAGACTTACAAATTTCTATGAGTTCTTACATTTAATATGAAACTTTCCGGACTGTATGATCCCAGCTTTTCTGTACACAGAAGTATAGCAGTTTTGCAATTCTTTGTTTAGAAGAAAAGTTACAGGATATTCTTAAAAAGCCTGTATTTTTGAAATTACAAAAATAACAAATTTCTATGTGCTCTCTTCATTAACGTGGAACTTTCGGGACTTTATTATTCCAGTTCCTCTGGACATAAAAATATGGTGGGTTCGTATTATTAGGTTTATTTTTAGTCGGCTACAAATGATGAAAAGTCAGCATGATAGACCCCTTGTTGATTTAGTTTACGGTGGTCTTGTTGTGCAAATGTTATATAGTATAATTTTGGTTGTTACAAAAAACATTTTTTTTTAGGTTTAAATTTAAACTTTTCGTAAAACTTTAGTAAAGTAAAATATTTTGCACTATTTTTAAAACATACTAAAATTTTATTTTTATTTAAGCTCCATTTACTAAAATTCAAGGAAGTATATTTTATTAAGTAAAACTTGCCAATTTAATTAACTACCACCTACTTACGGTCATGTAGGAAATTTTGTTACCTAGAAAAAGACTAATTTTCGTATAATTTAAAGTGTGGGACTCGAAAGAAACCCGGGCGTTCTTTAAAATAAAGGTTCACAGTCTTAAGCAAGCGGAAAAGTAAAATTTGTGTGCGCAAATAAATTTTATGTTATTTTATTTGTTGTAATAGTTTGCCACTTCACCTATAAAGTGCGCCAGCTAAGCGGTACGGAAAATTAATCGAGGATTTAGTAAATTTCGCACTGGTCTACTTGTAATTGGGATATGCCTAGAGTCTCCATGCACTTGCCGCTAGAAGGTTCTAGCTATTTCCAGTGGCGCCTATACATTTCGAGCATTTGTTTTCATTTCTATATAAATCCGTTGCGTTGAATTTGAATTATTATTTCGAAGTAACGATGGCGAGCAAAAGAGGAAAAACAATTCGAAGCGGTACAAACAAAATATTGATGAAGTGGAATCCGCGTACCTAGTTAATAACTAAATTAAAAAATGCATACAATCCATTATGGAAGATATATTTGCATAACCAACTCTTTGCCCAAAAGCCTGACTGAGCGTAAGCATAATAGTAAATAAGTGAGATAAAAATTTGACCAATTTCCAATACCTTATTTAAAAATGATGTTATTCGAAGCGGTACACGTGAAGTTATTGCGAGCCTTATAGAGGCCTGTACTAGAGAAGCTGAAAATAATAGTTTGACTATTCCAATTTGAACAGAACAGGCTGCATTTTACACTGGTATTTCGGAAAGTAATGTAAGAAAAATTCAAAGAGCACATAATGATCGCAAATGTTCTACTTCACCTTTAAAATCTCCTGGTAAAAAAAGACCCCGATTATCATACAAAGATAAAATTGACGATGATGATTTTCAAGTAATTCGACGAACAATAGAAGATTTCTGTATAAACTTGAAGAAGGTTCCGACCTGCAAACCCCTACTTCGTGCTGTAAAGAACAAAATAGATTTTCCGTACGGGTATAAAACCTTAAATCGGCTTTTACGATCAAATAGTTTTATTTGGCGCAAGTGCCAAAATAAACGAAAATTGCTCATTTAGAGACCAAATATTTTTTCACAATATAGGCGGACGTGATAATATCTATCAACTAGATAATGATATGACAGTGAACAAATGCAAAAGTGAAAGTGTTACAGGTGTTGTTCAGGGAATCCGCTTTAGTAGTCGCTTTATTATAGTTCATGCTGGTTCAGAAGCCGGATTTGTTCCAGGTGCTGCTTCAGTTTTTCGCTCGGGACTAACAACTGGAGACTATCATGGAGAGATGAATAGAGATAATTTTGAAAAGTGGTTGGTCGAGAAGCTTTTACGTAACATTCCTCCCAAATCAGTCGTGGTAATGGATAATGCCTCTTATCATTCTCACGTAGAAGATAAAGTGCCAATTAAATACTCTACAAAAACTCATATGAGATCGTGGCTTAAATCAAACAATCTTGTATGTGATCCAACATGGAGAAAATATCAATTATATGAAGTAATATCAGCCAACAAGCCTAGGGAAAAAAAGTATAAAATCTTTTACGTAACCTTAGTCATACACCTTTAAGGCTGCCTCCATACATGTGCGACCTCAACCCTATTGAACTTGCATGGGCAGGAGTAAAAAAATATATTCGGGAGCGCAACACCGGTGAACTTTCAATTAAATATTTAAATAAAACAACATTAGAAGCGATTGACTCAATATCGGCTGAAAAGTGGAAATCGTATGTTAAACATGTTCGTTCTATTGAAGATAAATACTGGGAAGCAGATGGCAAAATTGAAACGGTTATTGATGATTTAGTTATCACACGTCAAGTAGTGACGACGAAACCTCATCATTTTCAGAGGAAGACAACGATTTAGAAGGAATCGAACCATTAGAATCACAGCCGTCAACCTCAAAAATGGCTTAGTTTTTTAAAATTGTCCATAAAGTAGCTGTCAATAAACTGCTTCAAAATAATTAATTTTCTGTTCAATACCGGGTGTCAAAAAATATCTAATATTGCAATTAATATTTGAAAAACTACAGAACGCATATTTTTTCAAAATTAACACATCAATGTAGTTATAGTAAGGGAGCCAGCACTGATTCCAGTGAACAAGATTTATTAAAATTTTAACTTATGCAGTTGACTTTGGGCTATTCGGGTATGCCAAAAGTGACCGTTTGTCTTCGTCTGTCATATTACTTTGTACAGGGGGCGTCATTGTGAAGTACTATACAGGGCGTTTCCTAATTGCGTGCTAATGTTAAAAGGGGATGATTCTTGGACCCTTTTAAGTTTAATATGAACCTAAAAGTCTAAACTTTGAAGATATAGGGTGTTCAAAAAATATATTTTTTAAATCCTAATTCTGATGCTATTATAGATAAATAACTGTGTGAAATTTGATACACGTTTTTTATGCATAAAAGGGCATTTTTTATTAACAATCAATTTTTGAAATATCTACCAGTGGCGTACATATGTAATTAACCTGGGTAAATCCGTATTCTTCTTGATGCATAGAAGACGTGTATCAAATTTCATGCAGTTATCTACAATAGCATCAGAATTGGGATGAAAAAAAGTTTTATTTTTAAAGTTAAGGCTTTTAGGACATAAAAACACCCCCTTTAACATCAGCACGCAATTAGGAAACGCTCTGTATAGAACTTCACAATGACGGCCCCTGTATAAAGTGATATGACAAACGGAGACAGACGGGCACTTTTGGCATACCCGAGTAGCCCAAAGTCGAGCTGCATAAATTAAAATTTTGATAAATCTCGTTCACTAGATCTGATGTTGGCTGCCCTTGTAAAATCTGGACTTGTAAATCGTGTATCACTATACTGGGTGGTCCAATAATAGTGGACGTAGGCAGTAGCCCAGGAACCGTTAATGACTGAACTCAAGAAAAAATATATTTATAGGTAAATCGATCAAGAAAAATCAAAATTAAATCATTAAAATCTAAACAATAATGCAATAATGTAAATTTTCTGTCTTATCACATGACATATTATGTCAAAAAGAGTTGAGAGTGTAATCACCTCCAGCTTACTCTGGAGGCAAAATATTTCGGAAATCCGACCCGTGGCTATGGTAACGTTGAAAAATAAAGTCATCTGATTGGCTGTAAAGTACAGGGTGTCCCATTTTCGTAGGTTTTACGGCGTTTCCAGCTTATGAGTAGAGATAGAGAGATGCGGTTTTCGCGACACCGTGCTACTTTTCGATGAAACTAAAGAGGCCGCAAACAGATTTGCCCTAACCATTTTAGTTTCCGTGCTACAGGGTGATTTTGAAAATTTGTCATTTTCGGACACCCCCTGTAACTCAGCTATCGTAAAATATATTTAAAATGTTTCAACTGGTATTTATAGATTTTTTCACGTAGAATTCAGTGGCGTACTCAGATTTTTGCTGAGAGTCATAGTTTTTGACATATTGGCATAACCTACTATTTTTTAAATGGGACACCCTATATATTATTTTTTCATCTTATTCTTCGTGTCGAGAGCTTTTCAAAAACATACCATAAGTCATATTTATTTTCATAAATAACATGAAAAAATGCATTTTTCTTTAAACGGATTTATGGAAAAAGTTAACAAATATTTATTAACGAAATAACAAAGTAACAGCAGAAAAAAGATAAAAGGTAATAATTATAATTTCATTAAAACTACAAATATTGTTCAAATTGTAGACCATTATGTGTTCTACAAGTGTGACAAACTTTAAAAATTCTTTTTAAAATAAGAGAAGGTGGTTTTCTGCCTTACATAAACCTTGTTTTCTAAATAACCCCACAAAAAGTAGGTCCGTGTGCCATCTTGGAAAAAGTTAACAAATATTTATTAACGAAATAACAAAGTTCCTAATGCATCTAGAAAAAATTATTCAGATTTCCTTCATATAGGTAAAAGGTAATAATTATAATTTCATTAAAACTACAAATATTGTTCAAATTGTAGACCATTATGTGAATTCTACGTGAAAAAATCTATAAACACCAGTTGAAACATTTTAAATATATTTTACGATAGCTGAGATACAGGGGGTGTCCGAAAATGACAAATTTTCAAAATCACCCTGATAAAATAGCACAATAAAGGAAACTAAAATGGTTAGGGCAAATCTGTTTGCGGCGTCTTTAGTTTCATCGAAAAGTGGCACGGTGTCGCCGAAAACCTTCGCATCTCTCTATCTCTAAATGCATTTTTTCATGTTATTTATGAAAATAAGCTGGAAACCCCGTAAAACCTACGTCAAAAAATGGGACACCCTGTACAGGTGTGAAATTTTTAGGGGATATTCAGGATATTGCCGGAGCGAAAAGTGCCTTCGCTGGAAACCCCGTAAAACCTACGAAAATGGGACACCCTGTACAGGTGTGAAATTTTTAGGGGATATTCAGGATATTGCCGGAGCGGTGCCTTACCAAGCACATTAAAAAAATGTTAAAAATTGCGGAATGACGACCACTTTGTTGTATTTTTTTATTTCTACATTGATTACTCCGCGATGGTTTCACCAATTTGGTTGAAATTTCCAGGGGCAAGAATATTTAAAAAATAGTAAAAATAAGAGAATGGCGCCGTTTTGTTTTTTGCCCCGTCATAATATTGCAAGAAATTTTTTAATATTCTACTCTCCCGTCTCTATTCTACGAGTTCACCATTATATCAGGAAGAAAATATTATGCAGTGGATTATTTGTTAAACCTGATTTTTACAATTTAACTCGTATAGATAAAACTGAAATGTATTCAATCAATTCGGTGTTTTGATACTACGCGTATAAGATCTTACTGTCTTAGTTACTTACTTAAAAAAGTTTAAATTCATCGAATTCTGCATGTTACTTATTAACACAAGAAGCTTTGAAAATTGGGTAAAAGCTTAGGAAGGCGCTATGTGTTGACCAGTCTATAATTCAGTTCTATCATGAAAATGGTTACAGTAAAACACTTGGTGCAGTAAACAATATATTACACAAGAACACAATATTTTAGCCTAAACTAAACTACTGGCCACCTGAACTGCACGAAGTTTACAATACATTACAAAACAATTACCATCTTGCTCTTTTCAGCGAGTTATGGGAATAGCCAAATGTCCTGGGATATTCTAAAAACGGTGTTATTTTTACATACCTTGTTTCAAACTTAATATGAACAGCTCTATAGCTTTAACTAGCAATTAGGCGATTTCTACTTTTTTTAAAGCTGTCCTCACCATTTTTTCGGTAATGTTTAACGTTGCCAAGAAAAACTTTTGGCAGACTTGGCATTTGGTACCATTATATCTGAGAAAGTACTTAAGAGTAAATTTCCTTCTTGATACTACTCCAATGCGATTACATAACTCTCTACTGACACTAGAAGCCAGAAAATGCCGTTGATTGTTTAGATTATCGATTTGCCAGAAGCGCTTGCAGACTTCTGATTTTCCATCGTCTGGAATTAGGAGGTGACATTTCCTGAAACATTTACATATAATTCCTAAATTTCGTGGAGTCTTATGAGTGCATTTCACTGTTAAGCCCTCTTCGATGGTCTTACATTTGCTTCCCCCAGCGCCGGGTGGCGACAGTGGTCGATGTGAAGTATTATTATTGTGAACCTCATCATAATCTACTTCCAATTTTAAAGTATCCTTAGGGTTATCTTCGATGAAAGAAGAACACGTATCATCATCATCTAATTCTTTTTTTATGTCGTTTAACTCCAAGTTGTTGCCTACAAAAACAAGAGAAATATTAGCAAATTGTTGTACAGGGTGGGCAACTAAGAGGGGGTACAAGTTTTTCAAGTGAGCTTCTATGCGGAAGCCTTGTATCAGGATATCCTTTGTGAAATAAGTAGTTCTTATTTGCCCCTATTATGTAAATCATGTCAATTAGATCTTCTTTTGAAAAAATCATATTTATAAATTTTAGCCGAAAATTTAAATTTTTAACACCATAACTTGGATATTTAACAAACAAACAAGAATGTTGCCTATTTTTTCTTTAATATTAGTGGCTAACTTGCATTTTCAATAATTGAAAAAATAATTTTTGACTAATAAAGTATTCTAAATCTCTTTAGCTGAATTGTTTAGATATAGGGATCGTTTTAACAAAGTTGAAAGAACCATATTAGATGTATCAAAATAGTGTATAACATACAGAATATTCTGGTTACTTATTTTAAGATATTTCAAGCTTTTAATGTTGCTTTTAATTCTCCCTGTATATAATTATTGAATTAGGCTTCACAATAATGCATAATAATAATGGGAAATAGGCGAACAGTTTGTTTCAGGGTTTGCGTATTTCGGTTTTAATACTTGTCGGGACAGATATCACGGTAGCAGACAGCACCTTGGTTCTTAAACAAACATAACATCATGTTTTTGGTCGTTTCTCGACAAAATGGTAAAGAAGTAAATTTCCTTACCGTTAGTTCTTTCGTTTCGTATACATTTTTACGACCAAGAACCACACAGAAATCGCTATTTCAAGTAGGTCGCATCTAAAGCGATTTAATTGCACCATAGTACCTACAATTGGCGCTATTGGTTGCCTATTTCTCTCATCGACTTCCAAAGTCGAATGACATGGCACCTTGTTTGTTTCAGGGTTCGGGTATTTCGGTTTTATTACTGATGCCCCCAAGGAAACTGCCTGACGAGCCTTGCCGGGGCAGGTACCACAGTAGCAGACGGCACCTTGGCCCTTAAACAAACATAGCGTTATGTTTTTGGTCGTTTCTCGACAAAATGGTGAAGGAGTAAGTTTCCTTACCGTTAGTTCTTTCGTTTCGTATAACTTTTTACGACCAAGAATCATACAGAAATCAATATTTCTGCTTCACTTCTATTTTTGCACAGATGTGTCGTCTTGTGCTGCAAAGTAGGTCGCATATAAAGCGATTTAGTTCCACCATAGTACCCACAGATGGCGCCACTGCCTATTTCTCTCATCGACTTGCGAAATATATATATATATATATATATATATATATATATATATATATATATATATATATATATATATATATATATATATATATATATATATATATATATATATATATATATATATATATATATATATATATATATATATATATATATATATATATATATATATATATATATATATATATATATATTATATATATATATATATATATATATATATATATATATATATATATATATATATATATATATATATATATATATATATATATATATATATATATATATATATATATATATATATATATATATATATATATATATATATATATATATATATATATATATATATATATATATATATATATATATATATATATATATATATATATATATATATATATATATATATATATATATATATATATATATATATATATATATATATATATATATATATATATATATATATATATATATATATATATATATATATATATATATATATATATATATATATATATATATATATATATATATATATATATATATATATATATATATATATATATATATATATATATATATATATATATATATATATATATATATACAGGGTGGTGCAACCAAGATGGGGTGGACGATTGTGGGCAAACGGAGAAGAATTTGAAAAAAACATTTTTGGGATATGATTGATAGTCAAGAACGCTGTGTTGTAATGTTGTAAAATTATACCCATTATACAGGGTGGTCTAAAAAGTTCGTGGTGAACGAAACTTGTGTTTTTTTAAATGGGACACCCGGTATATTATTATTTTAGTTGATTTTCCTATTCGTTACGATCCTTTTGATGTGAGGTTTGTTGGGTCTAAAATTTATACCAAGGGAATCGGACGAGGTTAAAGTGGAAAAAAGGGTTATACTCCGGCCATTTTTTGAAAACAATTGAAGCAGGTATGGAAAAACCAAATATTCTATAAAATGTATTGTATCTAGGATTACAATAATCGCTTATAAGTCGTTCAAAAAATTTTACTGTTATACAGGGTGGTCAAGTTTTGCAAATTTACCTTGGATTGAATTTTTTTAAATGGAACACCCCATATATTTTACTGTCATATTAAAGATAACATCGCCAGCTTTCAAAAAATACCCTATTTGATATCTTTCTAACCAACAGTTTCTTAGTAAATTAACCGTGAAACCAAAATTTACTCATTCTAACAGAAACGGTATTATTTACGTTGCTTAAATTGACTACCTATAATATAAGGAGGCCATGATATAATCATAAATGAAAAGAAAGAATGACATTCTTGTCAAAACCGCAAAGTGTCAGAGAATTGGCATCAATTACCATTGTTTTTTGACGATAAGCCGAGAAATTGTTAAGTAACAATGAGTTTGAATACTCCAGAGTTGATAAACATGACTTTTATGTTGAGCGAGTGTCAAAAAAACCCTTTACTAGCAAGCAGGGTTTATGCGGTACGATATCCCGATGCCGAAAAAAAACCAAGACCTGAAGCTTTTGGAAGTTTATTAGAGAGGTTTCAAGAAACAGGCAATGTTGCTTTTAAGAAACGTAAAGTAATTAATAAACCAGTTACCAATGCAGATAATGCTTTGACAGTGTTATTAACAGTGCAAGAAACTCCACACACAAGTACCAGGGAAATTGAGAGAGCTACTGATATTGAACGCACTAGTATTAAACGGATTCTGAAACAACATAAATATCATGCCTACCACATTGAATTACATTACATTGAAAAGAGTTTTCAATTTGGTTTTTAAATACAATTTGGGATAATCCAGGTTTTGTAGATAGGGTGCTGTTTTCAGATGAAGCAACTTTTAAAAGCAACGGCTTGGTTAACAAACATAATATGCACTATTATTCAACCGAAAATCCACATTGGATTCGTCAGGTGGACCATCAAAATAAATGGTCAATTAATGTTTGGTATAATTGGCTCTCATGTTATAGGACCATATTTCTTTGAAGAGCATTTAACGGGAGAAGTCTATTTAAATTTTTTGAGAAATGAATTGCCCGTATTGCTCGAAGACTTACCTTTAATGTTAAGAAATTCCTTATGGTTCCAACATGATGGAGCACCCCCGCATTACCATAGGCATGTAAGACATTTTCTCAATAATTGGAAAGGAAAGCATTGGATTGGGCGAGGTGGACCAGTTAAGTGGCCTGCGAGGTCACCCGATTTAACGCCACTAGATTTCTTTTCATGGGGACATGTTAAAGAAGAAGTTTATAAACAGGTTCCAACCACAGTGGAAGATATGAAGTTGGGAATAATAAGCAGTTTTCGCAACATTTCAGACCTGACTTTGAGAAAAGTGAAACTTTCGTTTATGGATAGACTGGAAATGTGCCTTCAGCAAAACGGTGGTTTAGTTGAACATCTTTTATAAGTTTTAATTATATTGTTTTTGTTGATTTATATTAAATTTATTTTTTTTGTAAAAAAAGATCTGTTATTAATACTGTCAAAGCATTATCTTCATTGGTAACTGGTTTATTAATTACTTTACGTTTTTTTGAAAGCAACATTTCCTGTTTCTTGAAATCTCTATGATAAACTTGCAAAAGCTTCTATCTTGTTTTTATTTCGGCATCGCATCATCAAAGAACAATATTTATTTATTTACTGATGACAATATTCTGACACTTTGCTGTTTTGACAGGACTGTCAATCTTTTGTTCAAGTTATGATGATATCATGGCCTCCTAATATTAAATTGTCAATGTTAACACCGTGAATTCAGAGTAATTCGTGTTAAAATGAAGAAATTTTGATTTCACAGCTAATTACTGAAAAACTGTTGGTCAGAAAGGTATCAAATATGGTATTTTCTGAAAGCTAGTAATGTTATCTTTAACATGAAAGTAAAATATACAGGGTGTTCCATTTAGAAAAATTCAATCCAAGGTAAATTTGCAAAACTTGACCACCCTGTATAACAGTGAATAATTTTGAACGACTTACAAGCGATTATTGTAATCCTAGATACAATACATTTTATAGAATATTTGGTTTTTCCATACCTGCTTCAATTGTTTTCAAAAAATGGCCGGAGTATAACCCTTTTTTCCACTTTAACCTCGTCCCATTCCCTTGGTATAAATTTTAGACCAAACTAACCTTATATCAAAATGATCGCAACGAATAGGAGAATCAACTGAAATAATAATATACCGGGTATCCCATTTAAAAAACACAAGTTTGGTTCACCACGAACTTTTCAGACCACCCTGTATAATGGGTATAATTTTAAAACACATCGTTCTTGACTATCAATCATATCTCAATTTTTTTTCCTCTCCGTTTGCCCACAATCGTCCACCCCATCTTGGTTGCACCACCCAGTATATATATATATATATATATATATATATATATATATATATATATATATATATATATTTACATATTTTTTTAAGAGACAGGATAACCATGATGTCATAAAAATCTGTACTATTTACTCTTCATTCGAAAGATAAATAAAACGTAAAAGAATAGCAAAATTGTTTATTTTGATAAGAATAATAATGCGGAACAAACTGATTAATTACTGGAAAATCAAATAGAAATTTGAAAACTTTTATAATTTTAATTTTAAATTGATGACAGTTGACACTAAAAGTTCCCTTTAACGCTAAAATCATTCTTAAAATTACATTGCACTTTTGCAAGTGCAAGAACGGATGACATCACATGTGTGTAATTAAATTACACAAAGTAATTTAATTACACACATTCTAGAATAGAACTCTAATCTACATTCCAAAAACGTAATCATGGGTCAGTAAATATGAAGAGCATTCCAGTTTTGCAATAGTACAGCAAACGATATCTATTCATTAACTGCAGATTCTGCGATTTCTATTTTCTTTAAAGCTGTTCTTACCATATTCTCAGGAATGTTTAACGTTGCCAAGAAAAACTTTTGACAGACTTGATGTTTGGTACTCTTATGTCTGAGAAAGTACTTAAGAGTAAATCTCCTCCTTGACTCTTCTCCAACGCGTTTGGACAACTGTCTACTGACATTGGAGGCCAGAAAATGCCGTTGATTGTCTAAATTTTCCATTTGCCAGAAGCGCTTGCAGATTTCCGATTTTCCTTCGTCTGGAATTAAGAGATGGCATTGTCTGAAACATTTACATGTAATTCCCAAGTTTCGTGGCATCTTGTGAATGTATTTTTCTAATACAAAGTCCTCATCGAGGCCCTCACATTTGATTCCCACGGCGTCTGTTGGCGACAATGGTCGGTGTGAAGTATTATTATCGACGTCATCATAATCATCTTTCAGCTTCAGAGTTACAAACTCAGGGGTATCTTCAGTGAAATAAGAACGCGTTGTATCATCATCAACTGATTCCTTTTTTATTTCGTTTAACCCCTCGTTTTCGCCTACAAAAATATGAGAAATATTATCGAATTATTGTACATCAGTCCAAAGAGATGTGATGTCTTAGCTCGTAAAGAGGTAAATAGATGCAAACAGTTACAGAGTCCATTAGTGCACAACTGGCATGGGTAATCAAAAGCCTTTATCTAACTTTAGTCTGTCTGTCTGTAAGGAGGTTAAATATTGTAACCTAATTTTGAATAACTTGGATTTACCTTTTGTTCTTTCTGTTTTATGAAGTTTCTTTTTATACCTCCACCCGGAGCCGAAGGTTGTAACTGAGCGGTCGTTCGTCATTCGTCGTTTTAAGTTTATAGATGATTGTCCTCAGAACAGTTGTTAGTTAATTATTCGTTTATTTTAAACTGCTGGCCATTTGCTTTCAAAATTTTTACCCAAATTTAAAACGGAATTTTTCAAAAACTTTAAAGTTACAGGGATACGGTTTTCGATGTTTAAAGGCCCTATCTATCTAGAATTGGTCAAGGCTGCCTCGGTTCATCAAAATGGTCCTCCGCGTAATATATAGGGTGTTATATAAAATCATGCAAGTTTTACAAAAGTTTGTAAGTCCCGAGTATCTGCAATTTTTAGTTTTGTTTAATTTTGGGCATGTCATGACGTTCTATGAACCATTATTTAAAACCAATTTGGCGGATTTCTAATTCATTCATTTATTTTTAATATACTGGGTAATGTTATTAATTTCAGAGCTTCAAAAAGAAAATTATTTTTAACTATTCTCTTATTATCTAAAATTAATAATTTCTACATAATTTTATCTTAGTTAAGATTACGTTAACCAAAAAACTACAGCCGTATTATACGGGGTGGTACACAATTTTTGAATCAGTAACATAACAAAGTTTTTGCAATCTCTTTTAAAGATCCCATCAATATAAGTTAAGCTAATTTTCAGAGAACAAAGAAAGTATTGGCTTTGACGCTGGTACAATTTTTATAAACTATAGTCATATTTACCCAAACGGTTTTTTACCTTTTGACAAAAACCTTCAAGTTGCTATAGAAACGTTTGATATATAGGCTCTATTAAATTTAACTTAATTACCTGTGTGAGGATAATCTTGGCAAACCAGCACAACTCCAGACATATAAAGCTTTTAAACATCAAAAACCGCATTCTTATAACGTTTTTAATTTTCAACCAATATTAATTTAAAATGGTTTAAGAAATTTGAAACGTGCAAAGCTAATGGCCAACAACTCCTGAAACTCCCATATGCCAAATTTCAATCTAATCGTAAAATTTTAGCCCTCCTCCATATTGACACCGCCATTTTGTATTTTTAGTTATTTTTAAATTTAATAGAAAAATCTATAAAACAAACGTTTTGTATAGCAACTTAAAGATGTTTGCCAAAAGGTAAAAAATCGTTTAAGTATGCCTTAATGACGTAAAAATTGTATCAGCGTCAATGCCAATTCTTTTTTTGGTCTCTGAAAATAAGCTTAACTTATATTAATGAGGATCTTTACCAAAACTGCAAACTTTTTTATGTTACTGATTAAAAAATTAGTTAAAAATAATTTTCTTTGGAAGTTTAGTAATTATTAAATTTACCCCGTATATTAAAAGCCCGTGAAATTGGTTTTAGGTAATAATATCATAACATACCCAAAATTAAACAAAACTAAAAATTGCAGGAACTTTTGTAAAATTTGCGCGGTTTTATATAACACCCTATATATTATGCGGAGGACCACTTTAATGAATCGAGACAGCGTTGACCAATCATAGATAGATGGAGCTTTTAAACATCGAAAACCCCATCCCTGTAACTTTTTTATTTTTGGAAAATTCCGTTTTAAATTTAGGTAAACATTTTAAGATGTGCAAATTATTCCGGTCGTCTAGTGTTGTATATTGGCCTATATCTCCATACATACTTCGAAATTTATTTTGTGGTCGCTTTCCTGTACGAATAGAGGCAATGTATTGTTTTTATTTCTAATACTGAGCTTATACTCTTTGACTCTTGCTGACGTTCGCGTGCTAGTTTGCCCAAAGTACAACTTTTCACAGCCCTTGCATGCAAAACTATACACTCTGTGGTTTCTCAATTTAATTTCGTCTTTTGGGTCTTCAAGTAATTCTACTTCGGGCGAATATTAAGAGTAAAGAGTAAAAACTCAGTATGAGAAATAAACAAACTCTATTGGCCCTATTCCTATATCGATAGGCAACTGACCACACAACAAATCTCGAAACATGTAAGGAACTACAACTCCAGAATAGATCGAAAAGACATATAAAGCGATTTAACTAGAAAGAACCAATCATTTCTAATATCTATGGAAGACAATCATCAATAAAACCTAAAACCACAACACAGAAAATCAATAAACCCAAAACCACAAAACAGAAAGCTTCGAAAATACCAAATGACAAAATACATCGTATTTTTCAATACGTGAATGCTATCTTAACACAACAAACAAAGAATAATGACAAAGTGTTTCTATATGTAATATTTTCACCCTTGCAGTAATCTGCATACAGTGACAAATTTTATTAATTATTGTTAAAAGTTTGTCAGAAATCCTAAAAAAAAAATATTAAATATTGTGAGCTCCCAGTTCTTATCTGCAGCTAATAAAACAATTTTCTTTATTGATATACATTAAACATACATCAACATTGATCCAAACCAGTTTTAAAGCAGTATATTATGCTGGCCAACCAAATGTTTTTTCAGATCGTATTTCCGATATGCAATATAGGGGCACACATGGCACTTGCACGATGGCATCTTTCCGCATCTTGTTTTCAAATGAGCTAGAAGAGAGTATTTTGTTTTGTAGTTTCTTCCACAGTTAGGGCATAATACTAAAAAATAAAAAAGGTCTGAATGCGTGTAGTTAATGAGCTAGATTTATTATTAATATCAAACTGTTGTATGTCAGTTGTGAAGGAAAACCTACGATAATGTCGCTGACCCATGTAATTTTAGTACCTATGACATTACAATTATCACCAAACCGATTTTTTTTTAGATTTGACCTAGGTAAATGTTGAAATATACTATATGATAACCCAGAATTTAAATTCTAAAGTTTTCCGATCCATATGTCAAAAAATTAACCACCATGTATGTAATTGAATGCCAGTCATTTCTAAGAATATTTCTTCTCTTTTAGGTTTAGGTTATTAATCTTTTGTTGTTTCCGCATAATTTAAAAATGTAAAACTACTTATTTCTGTTTCCTCAATAGATTGTTTTGTGATTTAAGGTAAACAAATCACTACGATTTTTTCAACTATTCGACATACATTAGCTTAACATTATCTATCAATTTCTTTTAAAAAAGCAGCCAGATTTTTTTAACGATAGATCGAATATACTTTTTTTTGCTCTGAACAAAATCGCATTTTACTTAAATACTGTGTTGCGACAGAAATAAGGTACATCCTGTATATTAAGAGCTCATATAACTTACCATTTTAACGTAGGAAATTTCTGTTAATGCTTAGCATACAATCTCTACAATCTCTACATCTTTTATTGTTAAAAAATAGAACATTATGTAGCTAAGGACTAAAGTGACTCATTTAATCCCGCGAAAGGGATTGAGGTACATTAGCCCCACGATATATACATCAATTGTTGTACTATCGGGAACAATAATACTAAATAATGTAATGTATAGGTGCAAATTTAAAACACCTCACAATGTGACAAATTATTGCAGGTATCAGATACAAATAAATTTGTATTGTGTACTTTAAAAATAATGAACATAAATAAACAACATAAATAAACAACATAAATAAACAAGTTGTCAGTGTCATAAATTTCGTGAGCGAAATGTGGTAAATTTCAACGAAGATTCGCTACTTGTTTTTTTTTTCACGGAGAAATCAAAGACTTTATCACCTACGACGCTTTAACGTTAAAAATAACATCGACATAAGCTAATTGCCCTACTGAAAAGAAGAAACGAAGTCAAAAAAAGCCAATATCCCGACTGGTGACCAGGTTGATACACAGACAATCAGTATTTATAGATGAAGCTAGCCCCTATTTTTGGTGTAGCCAGGTGCCTGTAGAAGTAAGGAGTTAGTGGAGTTGAGGGTGGAAGAAGTAACTACTTTGGATCACTCAATTATGATTAATATTAGAAATACCAAAAACAAGATTGATAGAAATTTCATTGTTAAAAATTCAGGTAGCAATACTGCCAACTTTACTGAAATCTGCCACAAGTATATGGCTTTAAGAAAAGCTGAGCCTCTTCATTTGCGATTTTTCGTTCGTTACCAAAACAATCAATGTACTGCTTAGCCAGTTGGTAAAAATACGCTTGGAAAACTATTCCCAGAAAGTAGCAGCAATCTACCAAATCCGTTATTATATACTGGACATTGTTTTCGACGAACATCTGCCTGTTTATTAGCTGACGCTGGTGCATCTGTGGATGTTTTAATGAGGCATGGAGGATGGAAATCGGCAGCCGTCTCCGAGGTGTACGAAAACTCCATAAATAAAAAAAAACTATAGCCGAAAAAAATTTTGAACATGGTGATGTGAATTGAATACATTCCAAATTGGAGCTTCAAGAAACCCTTCCAGACAAGGCTCTAACGAAGTATCTAAAACTGTCGCATGTATTTCTACAAGTAGCGTTATTGAATATACTGTCTACGAAACAAATCGATTATTTAATATTGTTAATTTTACTGATGTAAATATTCATCTAAATATAAATAAATAAATTTGTTCAATTTAACCCTTTTTTAATTATGTATTGCTAAGATACATTTTAGTCCCTTGGGGCTAAATGAACCTCATTAGCCCCATTTAACATAATGGGTTCTAAAAATGTGCTCAACTTAACAGAGTGATTATCCTGGTTCTAGATTTAAAAATGTAAAATAGTTTATAATTTGGTTGTTTATTAAGTAAAAACATATTTATTTACTCTTACCAAAACGAATTAAAAGAAAATTCTTACGTTTATTTTTATATCGCATTTTCTAGAAATCTGTTGAACCGACTAAAGCCAAAATAATCAAGTAGCCAACAACAACAACTGAATACATTTTTCACTCAGAAAATATATTTATAAAAACACAGTGACAGTTTAATTCAAATTTGCCTGTTCAAGTTATTGTAATTAAAAAAAAAACTCAAAATGTCAAGCAAACATTTTCTGCAAACTTAAAATTTTTTTAGTTCGTAAATTAAAATATTTTCTTATATAATTCGGACTTTACTGGTCAGTGGTCATTGTATATCCAAAATAATTAATAAGCATTTTAGAAAAATTCGCTAAAAATTGATTTAAAAAAAGTAACTTAAGTTGTCTGAGATTTAACACCAAATCAGACCTCAACAACTAACTTTGACAATTTAACCCATTTAACTCTGTGTTGGTTTTCACAGCGTTATGTGTGCTATATCACGACCGGTTAAGAACAACTCTTAAGAATAATAAACTACATATTACACCAGCCAGATGGGATAATGTAGTATTCGCTATATACCAAATATCGTAACTTCGGCGAAGTAGCTGTAAAGAAAGTATTGACGATTGCCACTCGCCAGTGCATCTGGAAAATGTAGTGTATGATGAAGCTGCAGAAGCTAAGCGAGTGACTACAATTGAAAAGGTTGTCACTATTTAATTAAAACAGTGTCGTTAGAGGAACAGGAAGCGGCTGAATTAAGAATGGGACTTGAAAAGGAGGGAAGAAAATAAAGTTTTGCTGTGGAAAGCTTTATCATAAATATACCGTTAGAAAGGTCGTTTGGGGTAATCAAGACAAAGCTGTAGAAAGATAAAACCATAGCAAAACATACTACACTGATCTGGAAGAATAATGGACCTACTCCAGTGTGCTTATTTCTAAATGAATTCAAAACAGCAAAAATAAAAACCTGGATTTTGAATGCGATATGGAGACACTCTTATCATATGAGGCTTCTATTGATTGTTGGAATAATAGTTTATTTCTAGGCATTAAAAAAATAGAGAACACCTCTTAGATAGCTTGTAAACGTAGTGACACCTTAGCCTTTTTATACTATTCACTCCTAAAAGCTAAAATGATATTTTTATATTTTCCAAACCAAACAGATATAATTTATTGATAATAATTTAAAGAAATTCTTATAGATATAAATGGCAATTAATATTTTAAGTTTTAGTCATGAACTAGTGTTTCATACAATGCATTTGTTGGTGTAATCAAGTGATGTATAAATAGTACAGTAAAAGTTTAGTAATGTACGCAAAAGGTTACCTATAAAAACTGAGTATTTATTTCGTTCAAAATTGCATACAAAATACGTTCTTTCAATATTAACTTAAGCAGAATAATTAGTTATTAATCTACTGCTTTCTCAGAATTTCTTCTATTCTTCTCATACCGAGTAGATCGAAATGCATCCTAACGTAATGTTTTTTCAAATTTCCTTTCAGTTTGAATTTCAGATCGCAACATGAACAATTAAATTGAGCCTCTTTTCCACATTCGTATTTTTTGTGAGAATTCAGGGTCATTTTCCTTCTGTATTTCTTCGGGCAATTGTCACATGCAAACAACGAATCTACAAAAAAGGCTTTTAATATTAAAAAATATTTTAATGAGAGCGACAAAAAGCTAGTTAACAAAACATCTGTATTAATCTAAAGAATACGTTCCAATCAATCATTAGAAATTGTTAGCAAAGCAATCTTTTAATTACATGAGTCAACAAATACGAAAAAAAGAATGCCATTGATATTATAATGGTTATAGTGGGGAATTTAAAGCATTGTGAATACGAATTCAACAAACAAAATTGTCTACTACTTATAGGTTTTCGGTTATTGAATGAATCACTTGTTCTTATTTTATTCCAAAATGTTTATATAATTTTAAGTTCAAACTAAAAAAAAACAAGATATTCTAAGGATAACAGGTCCTATTTGCAAAAATACATTTGAAATACATTTATAATAAGTTTTTTGCGGATGCTAACTTTCATTTATGTTCCTGATCTCTCTCTCTCTCTTTCATAAGAAACCAACAATAATCCCCCAACATTGCTGGATCCCATCTGCCTTGATAGCGTTGCTCTATTGTTTCTCTCTCTCTCTTTCTTATTGCTCGCTGCTAACCGCACCCAAATTTTCGGCAAAAAAATTAAATGTGAGTACAAGAAGTGTATTTTAAGTGGCATGCGAGAGCCCATTTTTTAGTAGTTTTCGTTTATTCTACAAGTTTTTTCTAGTTTTCTACTTTTTTGGTTTCTAAAAACTTGGAAACAATTATTTTAAAAGACCTCCACGCAGGTAATTCCACATCACTTATTTTTTGATCAAACTATTCAAAGCTTATCAACCTCTAGATTAGGAAAAATGTGCTTAATTTATCTAAACGCATCTCCTTTATCCTGAAACGTTTTGCGAAATTTTTTATCAATCCCAGTTTAATGTGTAATGGAGGTAACGAACATTTTTAGGATCAACAAGAGGTATATCTTTTAAGTTGGCTTGGCCTGGAATAAATTGATCTCTCTAAAGCTATTCTATGACTAGGTAATGGATCTGTGTTGCTCTACTGTCCCAAAGACAAAGGAAACAGCAACACTTGGTAAATCCACCCTGAAGCTCTAGTAATAATCCTATGACTTCCAGGTGACCACATATCTGCCACTTTACGTATCATAGCTTATTACATTTAGAATAAGTAACATACTTTCGTATGTTCCCTTCATATCAACTGCATGCGCAAGATGAATAAGAGGATCTTTTGTTGAAATTATGGAGTTGCACTTTAATTTTATTTTAGAGGATTCTATAAACAAGCGCCATTAGTCTGGATTATATGCAAAGCCTAATTGTTCCATAACTCTATTTGGATTAACACAAACGCTTATTTTATTCTGCATGGTAAAAAAGTAGGACAACTCCTGGTTATTTAAGTGTTTTCATCATGCTCCGATTCCACTAATAAGAACCAATATGGAAAAACAATTAGCAATTTATGTGCAAAACTTTATTTTTTAATAGCAATATTGTGCCTGTTATAAGCAATTTGTCCTTTTTCATTAAACTTTACACCAACCTTAAAATATGCAAAAACCCAAATAATATCAAACACAGAACCAGAGCCGACACTAGAAGACTCTAAAAATCATACATTTAGTGATAAAAATAAATAATTTCGCTGTTTTCTATTGGTAAGCAAACCGCCATATTTTGTTTGTTTCTGGAACTCCTAATATAACTTTAATTCTAGTGGCTAGTAAATTACATTGTTTTAATCTTAAACTTAATAGTTCAGCATGCTCTTTAAACAAGTGGAGACCAAACCAGATCATTTAATTTAGCTTGTTTGATTAAATGGAGTGCTTTTTCTTCACTTTCGGAAAAAGAAGAACCGTCCTTTTTTGATACATTATCAGATTCTGCCTTATCATCATACATTTCAAAATCTTCCTCCCGATTTGCCGGGGGCGCTGGGACTGGAAGACTCCATGAAGAACCGGTCTTATTACTGAGAAAATATCCAGATATTTAAAATTATGTTTACTTTTTCTTGAAAAAACAGACACCGATCACTACTCGTGTTACACCAGTACTGATGATCCGACAGCCGTCCGGCTGCTTTTATAGCCTTAAAATTAAAAAGAACACTAGCCTCGGTCTCAGACAAATAATTTTAAATTAAAAAAATATTTAAAACGTTACACTTGTTTCGACCTCCCGGTCATCATCAGACCTAAAATAAATCAGGAAAAACCCTCATAACTTTCAATGAGAAAATATAAAAAATATTTTACTTTACCTTAAATCTAAACGAGCACTGTATGTTAAAATTAAAAACGACTACGAATTAGGAAATATTAAAAGTATGAAACCCACACTTTTGTCGAACCACATAAATAAAAACTTCTTATAAAAACACAGAAATATATATATATATATATATATATATATATATATATATATATATATCATAGCATAGTTAAAAATGTTTGTTCTCACTGGGATACGGACACGTGTCCCCCAATCGGGAGGACACCGAACTAACTACTACACCACCGCAACTGATGTTGAGTAATTGCGTATCAAGCGTTTTCTAAGTTATTAAATATCAGATGTGGTTCGAAATTAAAAACATCGTTAACACAATTAAGTATTGGACTTCTTTTTGCTTTCACGATTTCCATTTTTTCTAATAAGTTTTTCACTATTTTGACATTCGTGCACCATGTTAACGTTTTCAGACGTATGGAAATTGTGTCCGCAAACCCGTACATGATTAGCAAAGGCCTGTTGTCTGAGAGCGAGACTACTGTTTTTTCTAATTTTAGGTCATTTAATTAGGTCACTTAAAGAAAAATAGACGATTTCACTGAATTAACTGATGGTTTTATAGTCGTTTCGTACCTCTGGTACTTACTAGAAATATCGGGTATGCAGAGTAGTAGAAGCGACTAATTTCTGTATACAGGGGCGATAAGTAGTTGACCCTTCGACGACTACGGGGTACGGTGAAATATGGAATTATATAGGTTCTAATGGGTATTGCCGGTGTTGCCAGATTGAGCTCAATCTCCCTAGCTTAGAGACAACGTTAAATTGGCAACGTCGCACCCCCGTATGTTACAACAATACAATCCACTTTAACAACTTAAATATGTGATACATCCACGTGCGTATTGACACATACCTCAATTATAACTAACATCTAAGATCTCAGAGAGGGCAAGGGTAAGTCGACGTCCCTCCCTAAACGACTAGCCAATACACAAGTATTAAATCACTCGTGAGCTTTATACCGGATAAAATTACAAATCAAATTAATTTAAAAAATATGTAGTGCCAACATAGAAGTGAGTTATAACAAGGTTGTTGCCCTACATTTCAAAGTGATATCTCATTTCAAAGAATTTAAATCCTTCTTCGAACAACACCTATATTTTGAACATTGGAGTGGTATTTTTGGAAAAATTACGTCATATAAAATTTTAGTATAACCACTTTCAGTTCAGTAAATGCTGCAAATATCCTTCACCACCCTCAAATCGAATGATGTCTCATTTTAAAGAACTCTAAATCCTTTTTCGAACAACACCTATATTTTGAACATTGGAGTGGTATTTCTGGATAAATTACGTCACATAAAATTTTAAAGTCACAACTTTCAGTCCGGTAAATGTTGAACATATCCTCCACCAACCTCCATACAACAATAATGCCTCTGTTCAAGATATTGTCAGACAGTACGGTTGGTGTTATTTGTGCATTCGTGTATAGTCCACTTATACAAGAATTTGGCTGCTTCGAATACATTTTTGCCAGTGGACCACTCAACAGAAACTCTTTTGCCAATTCAGCTCTCTGGGAAATTTTCATTCAAAAATTACAGCCATGGCATAGTGTAGCGGACACTGTCCTATAGAAAAGTCAAGTTTTTTACGCGGTATTGATCATCTTCTTTAATAATAGCTGTTAATTTGGGATCAACGGGTTTTTTAACAATCCCAAATTAAATTTATCCGTTTAAATCGCCAGTTAAAAGAATGGACCAATAATACGGTCTCGATAAAATCTTGCCAAAACATTTTATTTTTCAGGGTGCTGGTTATATGTTCCTCTAAAAATCCTGTAGTCAAGGTCGTACTACTACCAACTGTTATGTCTATTCACTGTGTAATTAAGGAATAAACATTCGTCCAAAAAACAAATCCAAAAAGGGAACTGTAGATCGGTAATAATTCATTGGTTTATCAGGTCGCAAAATTGTAAATGCGAGTATTTGTCAACTTTACTAAGTTTATGGAGCAATTTAATTTTGTAAAGTTTTACGCAAAATACTATATACGATAATTTCTAACCAATCTTTAACTGCATATGTCATTTTTACACTACAAACGCAAGAGATCTAACAGATTACTAGTTGGCCCGGGACACCTTGTTGTTTTGGCTTCCGATAGATGGCGCGATGAGTTTCCAGTGGAATTATAAGAATATAGGGCGCATTCACCATATCGTCTAGTAAAGCTATTGAAGAAAAACATACTGGCTTTATAGAAAAAATACGCAATAAAACAATACAAAAAATAGTGTTGAAAGGTCTCGGTAACTAGACAATGATCGTGTAAATTATTGCAATACAACTCTCTTACGAACTTGCTGAGAAATCTGGCTCAGTGTTTTAAATTTATAGGTCATCAAAATATCTAGTGCCATTTCACATGTCTTTTGTTATTCAATGAAATTTTTTGGTACTGATAACACATGATTTTTCTTATCAGTTTTTAAGAATACCAAACTATAAATAAATTGAAATCTCTTTAAAGCAAAGTATCAATCGACACTCCTTTCCATTTAGGATTTCGAGAAATTGATACAAATGCCTCAAAAAGTTGCCCCTAAAATAAATGATTGGTGGATCCGAATGTTTTTAAATTTTTTTAGCAACCGCAATAAATTTGTGGTCGAAAGTTTACTGTACAGTAATTTGTTTGCATCCATATTCGTATATGAAAAAAAAACGACGTAATAAGTCTTTTTTTATTAAACCTTACAAAAAAATAAAGTGTTATTAATTAAATATTTTGATATATACTGCTAAATGTATCCTGCACTACTACGTCATGCTTCACAATGTGTCGCTTCAAATATTCGATTGTTGTGGTACGGAAATCACAAAAATCACAACAAATGTTCGCTACTCTTCCGCAGTGGTGCCGTTTGTGCCTTAAAAGCGTTTGCTTAGTGCGGTACAATCTGCTACAATAATCACATTTGAAAGTCCCAATCACTAAAAACGAAAAAAGGTGGAAAATTTCTAAGTTTAGCTTCAACTAATTTATAAATAATTTACTTTTATCATAGCACATATCGGTGGGTTAATGACAAAACATCGTAAGCGACAAAAATGCAAAAAAGCGTTTTTTATTTTTTAACAAAATGTAGTTTTATGTGTAGATATAACACTAGGAAACAGCAAACACGTTTTTGAGACCAAAATAGCAAAATCTATACTTGTTTTATTTTATTAATAAACACACCGTCTTGCGAAAGTCTCGGTTGGCTCCAGTTTTATAGATCCTTTCTTATTATAGATTATTTACATAATTTACTTACTTGCCCTTAATCTTAATGTATGTGAACGTTCGACCATTAAATGAAAAATAAGTACCTGGATTTATTACAGGTGTATTCTATAAGGGGTTTTAATACAAATAACATAAATCCTAAATCGTTAGTTAGTTGTATTTCAACCACCAGTTATTAGAGAGTTTTGAGCAACATGTCGCGTGTTTGTGTAAACAAGCCGAATCATTTTTATTATATTATATGTGTGGTGAAGTGACTTTTTTAAAACAAAAACGTACCCGTAGCCCTTTAATAAAAAAGGCTTACCACTTGTATTTTGGCTGCAAAGTTGGAAACCAGGATAAAAATTGCGCTCCCCATAACTGCTGCAACAAACGAGCATCCAAGATTCGCGGCGGGATAAGTGAAAAGAAGGGTAAGATGCAAGGGCGTGCAGTCCATGGAAGCAAGAGAAGCAGCGCTTCCCCAAAAGAAATTACAAAACATCTTCTAAAATGTAATTTTTGAAATAAGAAACCATTAATTTAGTTTATATTAAAAATGCTTAAAAATTATCTTAACTATCAAGCCCATAATAAATGCGGCCTTGACTCCGACCCAGCCACAATAGAATATCGAATAGAACCTATGCGGGCCGCTAGCCTAGCTAGGAGAATTTAGTAAGAAGACTGTATGTGAATGTGTGGTGTGTGTCTTAATAATAAAGGGATTTTCAACATTAAGTTTCGCTGATAAGCTTCAAATAATTTCCAAAGAAAGGGCAAAACCGCCTATGAAAAATTTAACCACAAAAATGAAAAACTGTATTAGACATTTTTATCCAGAATAACAATACGAACAAAAATGGCTAACAGGATGTGAAAATATAAGTAAATTATTTTGTTGGCCATGTTTACTTTTTGAAAATGAAAAAGGTCTCTAGAATAAAGCTGGTTTTTCCGATTTAAACAATTTCCATAAAGCTGTAAAAAGTCACATTATGTCCAACGCTCATTTGCAGACCGTCATAAAAGAAAAAGTCTTCGGCAAAACCAGAATTGAATACGCCCTTAATAAACAGTTGGAAGTTAGTCACCGCCAACACAATGAACTAGTCGATAAAAATAGGCAAATATTAAGAAGACTTATCGATGTTGTTTGTTTTCTCGGACAGCACGAATTGGGATTTAGAGGTCATGACGAAACAAGGGTTTCTTCAAATAGAGGAAATTTTCGAGATTTACTTAGTTTAATGGCTAAATATGATAATTGCTTAAAAAATCATTTAGAGCAGTATAGCGTTTTTCGCGAAACGTCGAATCGAATCCAGAATGATTTAATTTCCGCTGTTGCAACCATTATTGTAAAAATAATTAAGCAGAAGATTGGCGAGGCGCGGTTCATTGCAATTGTTCTGGACGAAACAACTGATATCACTAATTTTAGCCAATTATCTATAGTAATACGCTACGTTAAAACAGACGGAAGTATTCAAGAGCGATTTTTAGGTTTCAAGAATGTGTCCGAAAATCGTACAGCAGATGCATTATATACCGTAGTTTATAACGTTACTAAAGAAATTAATGGACAGAAAAAATTAGTTGCTCAAAGCTATGATGGAGCTGCAATGATGGCAGGACAATTAGTGGGTCGGCAAGCTAAAGTTCGGGAAACTTTCCCAAGTGCTGTGTTTGTCCGTTGGTTTGCTCATAAATTAAATTTAGTTTTATCCTAGTCCATTAATCACATTAAAGAGTGTAAAATATTTTTCGTTACTTTAAGTGGCATGACTGCTTTTTTTCCAAGTCAACAAAACGTACACAAGCTTTGGACTCCATTGTCCACAAACAATTGCCCAAAGTAGCTCCTACTAGGTGGAACTATAATGGAAGACTTGTGTTAACAGTATCTGAAAATCGTGAATCACTGATTGAACTATTTGAGAGTATAATAGAAAATAATGAAACATGGGACTCAGAAGCAATAAATAGTTTGAGGGGGTTTTTAGACTGTTTGAAACGAGATTGTAGTTTTAATTATTTGTTGAACATATTTTCAGAAATATTTCCATTCTCGGACAATGTTTTTAATATATTACAAACTAAAACAAATGATATTGCTTTTTGCCTAAAAAAAGTGGATGATTTTAAGTCCATGTTAAGCCAAAAAAGAGATGCCTTTGACCTATTTTGGGAGAAAACGATAACGTTAAATGTAGAGCCACAAGCCAAGCGTCTTCGAACAGATAAGGTGGGACATGTTCAAATATTATACAGACGTCTCTTTTATGAAATAATCGATCAAATTCAGCAACAAATAAACTATAGATTTTACGGTTTAAATGATTTTAAATTCGTCGAGCTCTGCAATTTTGATGCATTTAAAGGAAAAACTTTTCCAGAAGATGCGTTTGAATCTCTTCTTCTTCATAATGGCCAGTTCTTCGACCGAGTGTTACTGCGATCTGAACTAAAAGTGATTTACGAAACTGATGACATTAGTGCAAAAAATAATGCTAAGGAACTAATGCAATTTTTAAAAAACAAGGAGCTGGAAGATGCCTACACCGAAGTGTCGAAATTGTGTGAATTAGTATTAACAATACCTGCCACAAGTTCACCAGTAGAACGCAATTTTTAACACTTAAACATATAAAAAATTTCGTGAGAACTTCAACGGGGCAGGAGAGACTTTCGCATACATCGCTGTTGTCCATTGAAAATAAACTTCTCCAAAATATGTCGGAGCATCGACGTTTTTATGATGACGCCATTGACAAATTTGCAAAAAATGATCGAAGAATCGAATTACATTACAAATAGGTAAGTTTCTAAAAATTGCTTCCCTTTCTTAAAATTTCACCGCACGCCCCTGGTAAGATGTTCTTTGCTGTTCCTATGATCTAGCGAGAACCGAAAAACCACGTTACTGGCTGTTGCTTTGGTTGATATCTCGAATCAAAAAAAGCTTTTGGAGAAAAAAATGGCGATGTAGTATCCAAATTTACAATCCGTCATACGTCCGGTGCCTCATAGTGACGAATGGCCTTTACCTAATTCACTTCAACAGCTTCACATCTAGACTATGATCCAAAAGAATGGAGATTTTTCATTGATTTCATTGGAAAAGACTTACTTATTTTAGTCAGCACAGAAATTAACTCAAATTATAAAAAAAAACTTTCATTTTATTAATTTAAAGTCGATCATATACAAACATCGGTAAAAATGCGTATTTTAAACTAAGAATTTCATAGAATTTTAAAGATTTTTAATACTAAACTAAAATTTGTTGCTTCTTTAATTCTAAGTAGCCTTGATCATTTTGGTTCAAATTATCATAAAAAATGTATCAGTTCTAATGATAAACATAAGTTACAAATTTTACATAATAATTGTATCAGGTATGCATCTATAAATCTTCTTTTAAATATATATGTTCTATAATTTATAATAATATTTCTTACGAAATAAAAAATCTCAAATATGAATCATTTAAAAAACATATCAGAACTATTAATCGTGAGGTAGAATTGGGAGACTGATTTCTCAGTAACTAAAATCCGACTAGTAGGTTACTTTTATTTAGTTTTAGTTAACTTCTATTTAGATAATATTTAAATGTAATATTTTTATAGTTATTATATTTATCGATTTTATGCCACTTACCTGGCACAAACAAATCATTAAAAAATATATAATTATATCTTATTTCATAATGTTGATCCAAGATAGTCTGATCAATTTGGATGAATTTTTCAGGGAACATTCAGGATTTTACCAGATTGGTTCTATCGCAAGCATATTGAAAAAATATAAAAAATAGCGGAATAACGCCATTTTTGACTAATTACTCGAAACTAAATTGAACAATATATACGCTCACCAAGGCAGGCAGGGTTATATAGATACATTCTGTAAGGAAGAAAAAGTATCATAATACATACACTCGTGGTATTAGACAGCATGTTAAGTTATTGATCAAAAAATACAGTTGCTGTTTAAAAACCGTAAAATTTGACTTTTGGAGCTTAAGATGTTTTGTCGAAAACCCACCGATATATTATCTCACTGAGAACCCAATATTCATTTTAAAAGCATAATATGACATCGCAAGAAGCGTTGTTAGAGCAATACCGCTGACATGCTGCATAACCTTTAATGCTGATTTAAATTTTTAGTTTCTTAAAAACAAAAGGCAGGTTTTTATTTCACCTCACAAATTTGGGTCAGTTCCTTCAATCCAGTTTTTATTAAGTTCTAATAAGCCGTTTGACTTGAAAATAGACACCGACCTATTTTGATCGAAAACCTAGTGAATCATGTTCAAAATAGTTTAAACCCTCTTGAAGTACAGAAAAATTACTTATGAATGATTATTTTGTGAAGTTAAAAGAACTATTACCAGGGGCTCCATCTATGAGCAGAGAAGCTAATATAAATGGCGATTGATCTTGAAAAATACGTCGTTCCTTAAAAAATTAGTTGTCTTTTATAAATGTATCTATAGTTTATAAGAAAATATCGCCTACAGTCCTCGAATGAAGAAAGATAAACTTTTTGGAAATGGAGATATATAAAAAAACTTAAAAAAGTTACCCGGTAAGTGTGACTCAATTTAGTTCCATACATAGCCAATTAGTAAACACATATACTGCCGTTTCAAACATTTTACTGGGCGCTATTTTATTCCAGCATATTGGGTTCGTACCAATTTTTTACCAGTTTCTACTTACCACACTCGAGTTTTGGACATAATTTAAAATTCGTTGAACAAGTAGTGGCTACACAACATAATTTTCTGCCGTCTTGTTGAATTCGTTCAAGTTTATCCTTATATCACACCTAATGCTTGCACAAAATTGGAAATTAATCCAAGAAGTAGTCATTTCATTTTGCTATCTTGGAATCATACCAAAATGCTACCCGCTAACTGACAGACAGATATTTTTTTAAACGTGATGATATGTAAAACCTAGTGACCGCCATTTTTACCAGTTAATCCTTATACTACATTTAATTATTGCACAAAAGTTGAAATCAATCCGTTAAGTGGTTTTTTCAGGCTGAATTTTTAAATATTTTATAAATATGTTTGGTTATCTTGGATTCGTACCAAAACTTTACCAATTCTTTTTTTCAAAATACTAGATTTTTGTGCAAAACTTGAGATACATTGGAAAAGTAGTTCTTTAGAAATAAGTTTTTTAGGTATATTTTGTATTTGGCCGAACATCCGCTCGTTTGCTAGGCTAATAAGATTTCTGTCGGTGACCCACATCGGCTTGTCACACAGAAGTGTTTAAATCATTCATTTTTATACACACTAATTTTAAGATACAAAACAAACGACATATACCAGTGTTTAGACAGGTTTATACAAAGTTATATTATTCATCGATAAAAATTAGATGAAATAGACCAAGCTGACCCTTGCAGAGATTAGGTATTTTTAATTTTCTCACTTTTTTTTGGATTCAATGTAGAACTTACCTCGAAATAAACACATTTCAGCAAAAAAAATTAAGTATAAACCACTTTCTTGCGAAAAAAGCGTAACAAATAGTAATAACTTTGTAAGGCACCATATGGTTATAAATGTCTACTATTCCATTATGTTAAAATTGCATGCATAATATACATTTAGATTCTAATAATAATAATAAGAATAACACAAACTTCGGATTCCAAATTAAACACTAAAAAAATAACCTACAAAAAATAAACCATCTCTTGTACATGGATGACATAAAATTATATGCAAGCACAAAGGCACAGCTAAAGGAACTCCTTAAAATCACAGACACGTTTACCCTGGAAATCAACATGGAATTTGGTATAAGTAAATGCAAGCTACTTCATATCAACAAGGGACAGTGGAAAGCCCACCCTACGGGGGAAGCAATCAACAATGAAACTACAGATAACATGCTCAAAGAAGAAACATACAGATACCTAGGCTTCCATCAAAGCGCCAAAATTAACCACACTCATATCAAATCAGAGCTCAAGACGGAATTTAAAACCAAATTTTCAAAGCTACTAAAAACAAAACTGAATTCCAAAAATCTAACGAAAGCTATTAACACCTTCGCCATACCTATTCTTACGTATTCGTTTGGTATCATTAAATGGTCACACACAGACATAGAAAACATTCAAATTCTCATACGCTCTGAATTCACTAAACACAGGAAGTTACATCCCAATGCATGCAAGGAAAGACTCACCATCGAGAGAAAAGAAGGAGGAAGGGGAATAATAGATATAAAATCGCTAAATAAAAAACAAATTTACGAACTCAGAAAATTCTTCCACAACAAACAAACTAACCTTCACAAGACAATAGTGAAGGCAGACAAGAATTATACACCGCTCGATCTGTCTCAAACGAGCCACGCAGCAGACGCACATTGTCACATCCATTCACGACTAGAAAAGATGAACACCTGGTCTGAAAAAACACTTCACTGAAGACACAGATGCCACATAAAGCAAGACCATATACATAGAAAGCTTTCATATACGTGGTTACAAGAAGGGCAGCTGTTGCCTGAAACAGAAGGCTTCCTGCTTGTCATCGAGGACAAAGTCATAGCAACCAGAAATTACCAAAAGCAGGTCATCAAGGACACAACCATTGAAGACGAGAGGTGAAGGAGATGTCACCAGCAGAAAGAAACAATCGATCATATAACGAGCGGATGTAGAATAATGGCCGGAACTGAATACACCGCAAGACACAACTCAGCAGCGAAGGTCGTTCATCAAGCATTAGCCACAACATACAAACTAACAAAGAACACAGACCCTTACTACCATAATACACCAGCATCCATACTTGAAAACGAAGACTACAAGCTCTACTGTGACATTGACAGCCCCACAGATAAAACAATCACCGCAAATAGACCCGATATCACCTTTTCATCCAAAAAAGAGAAAATCACTTATTTAATTGATATGGCTGTCCCCAACGACGAAAACATCCAAGCGAAATACAGTGAGAAGATCGCCAAATACACCGACTTGGCAATCGAAGTAAAAAGGCTGTGGAAATAGGAAAGAGTCATCATTGTTCCTCTCGTCATATCACTAACAGGTCTCACCCCAACAACGTTTACACCGCATTTGGCTCAATTAGGACTTAATAAAGACATTCATAGGAACATCCAAAAATCGGTCATTTTGAAAACATTTAGCATAGTTAGATCATTTCTTAATACACAATAGTTGTTTTTTTTCCATTTCCTTTTTTTATTTTTATTTTTTGTACTGACTTGGTATAATCCCGTCAGTATAAAATACAACCACAGGAATACTGTGAGACAACAAGTCATAATAATAATAATAATAAATATGTTAATGTCAAAATAATACTTAAACGGAAAATTAAATAACTGACATTAGACACTTTGTGATTAATCAGCCCTTTCCTCGTATTCGTATTCAAGAAGCAATGTTGCTAAGTGTAATTCCATTTTGCCAGCGTAGAATTCATTACTGTTTATTAGGGTTGTTAATACTATTTTGTTGTATAATTGAAACGCTGCCATCCGGAGAACGAAGTGAAATAGTAAAGGGTATAACATAAAAAATGGTATAACTCAATCACTGACAATCGATACCGGGTTATTACCAGATTAGGCAGTTAAATTTAAAATATTTTCATCAAAAGTCAAGAAATGTATGGCAGTTTGGCAACAAGGTAAGTCTCCTTTTATTTCTAATGCCATATTAAGCAGTTTTTGCATTGTAATGTTTTGAAAATTGTAAGTAATTTGGTCAGTTTTTATTTTTTTTTCTGGATCAAAAATACTTCAAACGCAAATTTTATTTTTTTTTAATGTGTACTATAAAATACAAGGCTTTCGTTTAAAATTTGAAAAAAATCGCAAAATTCAAAATACTTACTTTCAACAAGACCCCAAGGTTATTGGACAAGAAAAATGCACTATGGTTTGTAATAATAAAAGTCAAACAAAATTTGGTTTAATATGTTTGGTAAATAAACAAATACTGTATAATACTGCATCAAGTCTCGACATAATAATACATTTTTACCGTTTCAGAATGTTTAAGCACAATGTGTCTTTTCAAATTGTTATGTGAGTCCTGTAGTTGCAGAATTTACAAAATAACTTGGGTTCTTTGTCACAATAAACTCCCTTGTGTATCCTAAGGGAGTCCTTGTTATGGTACAGCTTACCACAATTTTCACATTTTACTTTATTTGTCTCTAAAAATAAAAATTATTGTTGAAATAAATATTGATATGAAATAAAAAGTAAACTTTAACAAAACTATAAATTAATTTTAACAAATTATTCCCGTAAACAATCAACAATAAATTAACTTCAAATAATCGGTTTTACTGTTAATATGATTTACTATTAATATGATAAAAATTTATATCACTTGACCAATAGAACAAATCTCAAATACATTAGAACATCAGAAATGTACTCTGGGCTTACTTATATCCAATAAAAAACAACACACTTGCTATTTTAATTAAAAATTTTATATCACTGTATACAACAGAAAGATTAATAAAATCCTTTCATAAGAAATGTGAAAACTTGCACTTGTTAGCTTCAGGGACACATAGCTTGGCTACAATAATAAACTAATATGCACGCTACACTTGTTGAATTAAAAGAACTAAATGATTTCAATAAAGAAATAAAGAAGGTTTCTAATGTCTAGGATATTGATCACAGATCACACAGCGACGAGTTCAATGCCTAAAACTCAATTATTAATTGTTAATTAATTACATTAATAAGCAATTTCGAAGTTACAAAAGATGCGGAGGCACACCCAGCCTAACGACGAGTTCAGTCAGTTAGACTGAAATATAAATTCTACAGTTCAACTTGTGAATGGGTTTTAATTATAGAATGGACCGTTAATTCGCTGTCTCACTTGTTTAGAGATTTCTTAGCAAGCAAACAGAAAGACGTATTTTCAGATGGTTTTTGGATGGTGTTCTTATTATATATAGCTTTAGCAAAGTTACAAATCTTGTAAATTTGCTTTACACAAGCAGGATAAAGGCTTTTTCATGTAGATAATATTTTTTAGAATGCATTGCGCCGCCATTTGGCTTCGTGGAAAATTGAACAGTTTTACTTAGAGGATTTATTTGGCGCACGAAAATAGATCGGATTCGATAAAAACTGTATGATATGAGACTGTAGAAATAAGGTTTGATATTTTTTGAAAAGAGCGTGGTATTTTAAACGGGGTAAAATATTTTTTTAATTGATTTTAGATAGGTACTAAACGTACTGCGGCCGGCATTGAATCATATTAAATACGGTACTTTTAAATTTTTAGGGATAAGTTTCTCAAACACACAAACTTAAAACGCAAAATAAAGTTAGTTCTTAGGAAAGCCAAGATGATTGCTAAAAGCAGATCGGAGACCGCCGCGGACTCGCAATCCTAGACGGGACGCGTCTTTACCCTTCCTTATTGTATAATTACCTATAATGTGTACAACTTAGGTAAATGTATTGTCTATGGACAATATTATTTTTAAATATTTTATTTTGTAGGTTAATATTATTAAGATTTTATTACAATATTACTTTTTTATATTTTTTTGACGGTGCTGTCCTAGTTACGAATATTCACTACAGTATTATTTATTGTTTGAGAAGATTAAAATATATTTCTCAATATTAGCTAGAAAAATAGTATGAATTGCTGGAAAATATGTTCCCAAAAAAAAGACACGATATTAAATTTTAACATTTTTATTGTTAAACTACCCAAATTGAGTAAGGGCTTTTAAGTGGGTTACACACCGGGTAGCCAAACCTGCCTGCTACTAACACTACATTGAGTTTACGAAACAACAAAATATTCTTATCGTTTATGAATGTCTAAGCATAATATGTCTCTTCAAATTGCATGTCATGTGAGTCTTGTAATTACAGAAGTTGCAAAATAATTTGGGTTCTTTGCCGCAATAAATTTTCTTGTGCATTCTAAGGGAGTCCTTGTTATAATACACTTTATCACAGTTTTCACATTTTAGTTTTTTTGTCTCTGAAAATAAAAATAATTGTTATAATAAATATTAATCATGTAAGACAATGAACTCTTTAAAAAAATATCGTCAATATTATGTTTTTGGGTGCACGAAAAAACAAATTATATAGTTTATTACGAAAGCGTAGAAGGGCCACAATTTTTTTATTTTTATTTATGTAACAAATTCCGACTTCTATCTCGGAATTCCGACTTCTAACTCGGAAATCCGACTTCTATCTCGGAATTCCGACTTCTGTCTCGGAATTCCGACTTCTGTCTCGGAATTCTGTCTTCTATCTCAGAATGTGTTGTAATTAATACACGACTGCTTATAAGCGCAATCACTTTTTTATATTCTTTTAACGTCAAATGAAGCCTTCATTCTAATGATATTAATATTTTAATTATAGGGATCAAGATGAAGCTAAGTAAAACTACAAGAAATTTATTAACTGTGCATAAAGTCCAAATTTAAAAATACGACTGGGTCGGTTCCGATGGCTTGAATATGGTTGACATGAAAAATAAAATCTTGTACTTTGCTTTATCTTTTTCATAGATAGTAGAAATATTAAAACGCCATTTAGTAAGAACATCTGAACCATATTATGTTAAAAAGATGCAATAACATGGAAGGGGTGCACGCATTTTCAGATATATATATATATATATATATATATATATATATATATATATATATGATTTTAATATATGCACTGTAGTATGGGGGCGTATGTCTCCTCGCTCTTCATCAAGGCTTATCGTCATTTACTCCCAAGTATTGTACTTTTCTTTTCCCAATTTACCAACTATTTACTATTATACATAAAATTTAAATATAATTATTATTGTTTTTCTTTTAGGAGAAAAGAATTATATTTGTTTAAAAAACATCTTTTTTTGAGTAAATAACTAGCACCTACGAAAGGTTTATGCATCCTCTATTAAAGTAACTTATATTTGTTAAACGATTATTCATTAATCTTTATTTTTCAATTCGGTTATTATTCATTCAGATTAAATTTCATCATCAAAGTATAAGAGATTTTAGGTTGACTTTTTCAAGAAAGGCCAGGAACATAACTAATCAGTTACATTCTATGTATGATACAAAACATAATAACTAAAATAAAGTCAGAAAAAACAAATTTCCCTGATACCTGTTAATTAAAATAATACTCGAGTAAATTTACTTGTTTTAAAACGTTTTTATTAGTTTCATTTGATTTACCCACCCACTTTATAACGCCAGATTACAATCGATGACCAAGCAATGATTTGATAAGTTTGTCCCATTATCCTCAACAGGTCGTCAGGATAAAAAAAAATTATCTCGGAGAGGGACCCTGGGAAATGGCTACCATATAAAAGGGAGGCAGTAGGCGCGCAAATTACCCTTTTTCGGCACGGGGAGGTAGCGAAGAAGAATAAATTTTAGTTTGACAAAACTAAAAAACACGCTCTAATAGTAAACGGAACTAACAAGAAAAAAAAATTATAGTTTAAAAAACTAAAAAACACTCTTTAATAGTAAATTAAACTAAAAAGAATAAAAAACTTTTGTAAAAAAGCGTAGGGTGCCTTTATGCCATATATTCATACTGACTTTACTTTCAGAAATTATACCGATAAAATATTTATAATAACTGATATCAGACTCACGCTGTTTTCACAATGACATTAATTTTCTTGTTAATCACTTTATTCTCATTTAAAGGGTTTTTTTAGTTCAGTTTACTATTAAAGCGTGTTTTTCAGTTTTTTAAACTATAATTTATTAGAATTCCTCCACAAATGAAGACATTGATATTTTATGAAGTTTGAAAACAAAAATCTGTAACATGATTTCAGCAAAAAAAATTGTTAGCAAATCACATACTCATAAATCAATTTTCCGTTGTAGGTCTTATTTCTAACTTCGTAGAAGGACATAAATCTATCAAACAGACTACAGGAACACAGTGAAAAGTTAATTATAATTTTGATTGTTTCTTCAAGCACCTTGTTTTCTTTCTTTTAGCTTTATCTATTCGGTAAACCTTTTTACAAATAAAGCGCATTCTACTGACAAGATACAACTCAATATCAGTAGTTGTAAATTTTTTTCGTGTTGATTACACCCAACAAAAGGAATAGGTATTTCTTTTAATTTCTCCAAGATATATCAAAATGTGTACCTTGATATACGTGGTTTGCTGACAAAATATCTAATACAGTAGACTTCATTACTGATTATAGACTCTTTGACTAACATTCCCAGTCATTTACATTTTTTATAATTTATTAAGTTTAATTACCCGTTTTGGATCTTCTACTGTAACCCGATATTCCGTCTTTATCCGGCCGAGGTTACGCCACCATCATAAAGATGATTAATGCTGACGGAATATGCGTATTTGACAAGACTTTTATTTAATATATGGCTAAGAACTCATGATAAGATGGATGTAGGGAACGTTGAGTTAGTTAAGGTTTAGCTTTGATGCTTACGGTTACGTGATGTAATAGATTTATCAATTACTCGCCTTTTTTCGATTTAATATAATATTGGGGTGAACAAAATTAGTGTTTAAGGATTTTATGTACAGTGTGTTACGAAAAGAAGGTCGGTTAGTGTATTGTTGTATTGGTAAGCTTATTGTCACGTAAAATGGGCAAACGAAAGCATTATTCAAGTGAGTCATCGTCAGACAGTTCTGAAGAAGAAAGTATTTCAGAAGGTAGATACAGGAGTAGAACATCGACGATTAGTAGCAAAAATAAATCTTCAAACAGGGGTAAGTCAAAGAAAAACAATAGTCACAAAAGTACTACAGTTACGCAATGTAGGCGCTCCTTGACACCCCCCATAAATATACGTGCTTCTGAAGAAGTAGTTAACCATAACCACTCTGTCGAAAAAAATATTGGTCCGTCCCAACTGTCTACGCCCGGGTCGTCTGTGGAATCGAGGGTAGAGCGTTTAGAAAACTTATTGGAAGTTCTTATTAAACAAGAGTCCTCGCG
Organism: Kuschelorhynchus macadamiae; assembly: GCA_030620095.1. Classification (NCBI taxonomy): domain Eukaryota; kingdom Metazoa; phylum Arthropoda; class Insecta; order Coleoptera; family Curculionidae; genus Kuschelorhynchus; species Kuschelorhynchus macadamiae. The sequence continues at coordinate 482,265 of JAUTXW010003087.1, forward strand.
TCAAGACCACCGACCAATAAATTTAAGAAGCGAGTGTATTCCAGAGTTTGATCCGGAAAATGAAAACTTGTCAGCCGCTAAGTGGCTTGACAAAATTGACCAGATTAAAATTTTAAATAACTGGGATGATATTACCACCTTGTATCAAATGCAGAGTCGTTTTTCCGGAATGGCGAAGAACTGGTACCACAGCTTGTCAAGTTACCCAAGTACATGGACTGAGTGGAAGAATTTAGTGGCCAAAAGTTTTCCAGACCATGTGGACTACGCGACGGTCCTACGAAAAATGCTAAACAGGACGAAACACAGGGGCAAAACCATGACTAATTATTATTTTAGTAAAATGGAACTACTCCGGACATGTCAAATAACTGGTCGGCACGCGGTGTCTTGTTTAATTGATGGTATTACAAATGTCACCTTGCAAAATGGAGCTAGAGCTGGCCGTTACGAAACGCCAGAGGCCCTCTATGAAGAGTACTTGTCAACGTTACGTGATGACAAGTTTTCCGAAACTCAAATGGGACATTCCTCAGTTTCAAGACGCTATCCTAAGCCGGAATCAAAACCAGCATTAGATTCCGAGAGTCAATCACCTCATTACAAGAAACGGGAAGGATTAAGAGATGTGCAGTGCTACAACTGTAAGTCCAAAGGGCATTACCAATCCAAATGTCCAAAACAACGCATAGAGTGTTCCAAGTGTCATTTATTGGGTCACGAAGCCAATAAGTTCACTGTTGGATACCAATCCGCGTCACGTAAGCGCCCAGATGTGCCATCGACGGGTCATAGAGATGTTTGGAGTACCTCGAAGAATCATCTGTGATCGAGGCACCGCAAAAGCTTTACGGACTTTTGCCAAGGAATGGGTATTAAGCGTGTTCTTTGTGCAACCGCAACATCAAGGGCTAACGGCCAAGTTGAGCGCATGAACAGGTCAGTATTAAGCGCCACGTTAGCTACCACAGAAGACGAGAGAAGATGGGACGAGGCTGTAAAAGCTGTGCAGTGGGGAATTAACTCTACGGTAAATTCTACCACTGGTAAAACACCATACGAGGTATTCTTTGGATACCGCCCACGAGGAATTAACGATTCCTTCCTGACGTCTGAGATCGCATGTGACCAACGGCAAGATCTCGAAACGTTGAGAGAAGAAATCTCTCGGAACATCCTTGATCGGCAGCAATGCCAGAAGGAGTATTACGATAAACGGCATGCCCCTGTTACGAAATTTACGGTTGGCCAACACGTGTTGGTTCAGGCAAATAAAACCTCTAATGACGGGAGGAGCAGAAAGCTTGAACCGCGATACAAGGGACCCTTTGTAGTTACCAAAGTACTGGATAACGACCGGTACGTTGTTAACGAACTACCGGGGTCCAAACGATGTAGGACTGCTTATACGGGCATCTGTCCTTCAGACAAGTTGAAAGTTTATACGATGGTTTCGCTTAGCGAGACTAGTGACGAAGAGGACGTTGAATAATAACGTATTCTCGCCCTCTAATGGTGTTATTACTGTTTACTAATTTAGTTGTTTTTTTTGTATGTTTCAGTTAAGGCATGTTTCACGGGGTCGTGAAAGGCTGTCAGGTAGGCCGACTGTAACCCGATATTCCGTCTTTATCCGGCCGAGGTTCGCCACCATCATAAAGACGATTAATGCTGACGGAATATGCGTATTTGACAAGACTTTTATTTGATATATGGCTAAGAACTCATGATAAGATGGATGTAGGGAACGTTGAGTTAGTTAAGGTTTAGCTTTGATGCTTACGGTTACGTGATGTAATAGATTTATCGATTACTCGCCTTTTTTCGATTTAATATAATATTGCAGATATTATTTGGTGTTTTTGTGAATAAAAGAATTTAGAATAGTTTACACTACTTGTCATAAGAGTTTGTAATAGATACATCATTAATATATTGGAATGACTCGGCAGGCCGGGGTCTTCTACCCTTAAGGACATCACTGCCACTTTTATGCATACTATATATTATTATTAGACCTATTGGCAACAGCTTCCCATTAATATTTTGACTACCTAGTTTTGTCCGGGACCTGGGACATAATATGAAAATATGACTTTTCTCATTCAATAAAATTTGTTTCAGTTTTCTAATCCTGTCACTTTTATTCATAGAGTTTTTATTTCTAGACACATTGGTAATCAATTTAATTGAATTTTTCCTAGTTTATTAAAATTAATTTGAATTTTCTACCCTGTCCGAAACCCGCTGCTACGTTAATTCATAATATATATTATTTCCAGACATCGGGGTAATATAAATATTTTGGCTTGCCCTACCATCTGAGGGAGTCTACTTGGGGTAAAATATACTTTTTTTCTTATTTATTAAAATCTATTTAAGTTATATACTCTTTAGAGATTCGCTGCACTTTTTGTTTATACTTAATATTATTTATAGATACGTTGGTAAAAGCATCCTATAAATAGTTTGGCTTGCATTGCCGTCCATGGTGTCTCTACAAGGGATAGAATTTAATTATTTATTTTTTTCTTCATTTATTAAAAATTTCTTTGTCTTCTACACGTTCAGCGGTTAGAATTTATCATACTAGATACTATTTCTAGATATTTTTAGCAATTAATATTTTACACAAGTCATAAATGTCTTTATCACAAGGATAATTATTAAATGTGCAGTCACTGGACAACGTATCCAAAGCAAAAATTGGAACATTTATGTGAAAACACTACTAGAAATCAAAATTCCGAGTTAGAAGTCGGAATTCCGAGTTACAAGTCGGAATTCCGACATAGAAGTCGGAATTCCTAGTTACAAGTCGGAATTCCGAGATAGAAGTCGGAATTCCGAGATAGAAGTCAGAATTCCGAGTTACAAGTCGGAATTTCGAGATAGAAGTCGGAATTCCGAGATAGAAGTCGGAATTCCGAGATAGAAGTCGAAATTCCGAGTTAGAAGTCGGAATTTGTTACAAAAATAAAAATAAAAAAATTGTGGCCCTTCTACGCTTTCGTAGTTTATTAATAATTCTAATGCAAAACAAAATTAGATTTCAAAAAGACAAATAGGATTGTTAAAGATAGGTGGGAGGCCACTCTGAACTGGCAACTTTGGACGGGATGCGTATTTATTTTAAGGCGGTACATCTCAAAAAGTGCAGTGATTTGTAGAAAAAATAGGCTGCATTAAGTATTACAAATACGTGTTTAACACAAGCGCAAAAAATTCCATTATAGCCACTTCAGATTTGTATTTAAATTAAAGTACAAAAGGTTAAAATACATTCTATAAGTGGGATAACAATAACTAAAAGTGTTATGAGTGCAAACAGAAATTATTGTCTTTTTTGTAGGAGATTCAATTTTGTCTGTGTTTAAGATAATATTTTGACGTTACCTTTTTTGAGGTTTTTGAGTGTCTACATTTGTAGGCCTCTATGTTTGCGCTTATGGACCGACGCGCGACGTAGGATATACAGGGTGACTATTAAATTGACATCGACTTAACTTTTTTATGTTTTAAGATAGGACAATTTTTGATACCTAATTATTGGTAATCAAGTATATACAGGGTGTGCAAAAACATGTAAGAAAAAAACATAATTTTTTAAATGCTATATATTATTGAATATTCAAAAACTATCAATTCTTCTTGCCTTACTGGCGTTTTTTTGACACTTATAATACAACGGTACAATCTGTAGTTTTTCATGACGGCAAACTAATATAATATCTACTAATACGTCAAAACTACAGTGATCACCTGCATTTCGTATGAATATATTCAATTAAATAGGTAGCAAAATTATTTCCGTTTCTTTGTTTGACTGGCATCATAAGATAGCTTATCAAAAACTAAGATAGGAATGTGAAAGGTATTTTGCTCTAGAAAAGAAGAAGCAAAAATGTTAATTTTCAAACATCAATAAATCAAAAACATATAGTGCCCTTATTAAAAAAACTTAGAGTTAACCATAAAATCCAAAAATGTAATAATATAGAGGATGTTCCGTTCAAAAACGCAACATGCTTAGCGTAAGTCTTTTGTTTCTTATTCAATTGTTTTTTTGTTACGATTTTCGAAGTCAAAATACATCGATTGGCTATTTTGAATTTCTTGAGAAATACCGGGGAAGTAAAAAAATCCGTTTTTCCTGCTCAATGGAAGACCCGTACATGCATTTTTTGGCATTCTTTGTACAAAAAAGGTGGTATGCTGGAGAGAGCTTGTAACCAATTTGAGCAGTGGGGAATGGTTTCCCACGACCTTACTGGTTGCGTGTTTTTTATGGCAGTTGTCGGGAAAAAAACAGTTAAAACTTTGAGTGCGATTAAATAAACACCATTCAATTTCACACCTTTATTTTGATAACCACTTTGACATTTTTTTTTCAACATTGGTATGTATCTTGCTTATATGTCGTTTCAGATTGCCCATTATGTGAGTCCTATAATCACAGTGCGGGCAACACAGGGATGGTTCCTTTCCACAGTAGGTACTGCAGTGCACGCTGTACGACCCTTTGTTGTTGTAGCCCTTGCCGCATTTTTTACACAAGTGTGCATACGCTAAAAATGGATTAAATTATTAAGGTATAAAAAATTACTTAATTATAAATAGAGCTAACAAGTGAAGAAAATAAATAATTTATTTATTATCATTTTGTTTCGAAGGACCAGTGTAGCTAATTATCGTACTCTCAACTCAAAGATTGATATTTCCATAGTTTTGCAAATACGTTTTTCTACGACTTCTATGAAAATGCATATAATGCACAGTCTATCGTAGCGCTACTGTGTAACCAACAGCAGAACTAGTCATGATTTCTGATGTTAATTTAAGTTCAGCTATCCTTTATTAATTATTAAACAGTTTGTTTCCTATGCAATCGTAGAAAAAGTATCCTGTGAAACACGTATGAAAAGCACAATTCATACTCATGTGTCCGCTGTACTCGCCTTCGGCCCGTGAAATCAAATTTCCACATGTATATATATATATATATATATATATATATATATATATATATATATAGGGTCATCCAATAAGAATGTCCTATTTTTAACTGCGTATTGTGGCCAAATTCCTGGCGATAATGTTATCATATTTTGTATGTGTTTACAGTCAGTTCTAACAAATTATCATGGAGAGATACACGATTCCACAGCGCGTGCAAATTGTGAAATTTTTTTATCAAAATGGGTGTTCTATTCGTCAAACGTATCGCGCACTTCGTGAAATTTATGGTCAAGTTAATCGTCCAACAGAGCGCACGATTCGGCGTTTAATAACGAAATTTGAAAATACTGGGTCAGTTAGTGATCAGAGAGTGCCTGTTAGGCGAAGTACTGTCCGTTCCATTGAAAACATCGAGGTCGTTCGTCAGAACGTGCGTAATAATCCATCGCAATCAATTTCTCGCCGAGCACAGGAACTAAACATTTCCTGGGGCACAACATGGCGAATTTTGCACATGGATCTAAAGCTTCATCCATAGAAGATTGTCTTGACACAGGAATTAAAGCCAGCCGACCACAGATTGCGCCGTTTATTTGCTAATTGGGCTATGGAACAACTTCAAGACGACCCTGACTTTGGTCGCAAAATCATTTTTAGCGACGAGGCCCATTTCTGGATGAACGGTTATGTGAACAAGCAAAACTGCCGTTTTTGGTGTGAGGAGAATCCAAGAGAGCTTTATGAACGTCCTCTCCATCCCACTAAAGTAACAGTATGGTGCGCATTTTGGGTCGGGGGAATTATTGGACCTTACTTTTTTCAAAATGAGGGAGGAGATACCGTAACTGTTAATGGTGAAAGATACCGGGCAATGATAACAGATTATTTCTATCGCAGACTGGATGACATGGATATGAGAAACTTTTGGTTCCAACAAGATGGCGCTACGAGTCATACTGCTCGTGAAACAATCACTTTATTGAGGGAAAGATTTCAAGGTTGCTTAATTTCGCGTGGTGGTGATGTCGGCTGGCCACCAAGGTCCTGCAACTTAACACCCTTGGACTTTTTTTATGGGGATATTTAAAGGCCCGAGTTTATGCCAATGCACCACGAACAACTGAGGATTTGAAGATGAACATTAGAAGAACTATCAATGATATTCATCCAGCTTTATGTGAGACTGTTATCGAAAACTGGATATCACGAATTTGCGCTACTCAACGAAGCCGAGGCGGTCATTTGCTTGACATCTTATTTCATACATAATGGTATATATTGAGCTTCAAAATAAAAAAATAAATATAATGATACCTTTTCTTTATTTAATTTAATTTCAGTTGAAAAGTAGGACACTCCTATTGGATGACCCTATATATATATATATATATATATATATATATATATATATATACGAAAAAACTAAAGATGAGGAAATTACTCCTTCACCAATGTGTCAAGGAACAACCCAAACATACTCTCTTTTGTTTCGGACCCACAGGCAGTTTCTTTAAGGCGTATCAATAATAAAACGCAACACCTGAACACTGAAACAAACAAAGTGTCGCGTCGTTCGACCTTCAAAGTCGACGAGCGAAATAGGCAACCAGTAGTGTCATCTGTATGTGCACTAAATCGGTTTAGATGCAACCTACTTGGGAGCACAAGACGACACATCTGTGCAAAATACAAAAGAACAGAAATATCAATCTCTGTACGATTCTTGGTCGTAAAAAGTTATACGTAAGGCCTAAATATGAGGAAATTACTCCTTCACCATTGTGTCAAGAAGACGCCATTGGTCGCCTATTTTCCTCATCGATTTTGAAAGTCGACCGACATGACACCTTGTTTGTTTCAGTGCTCGGGTATATCGGCTTTAATACTAATGCCCCCCTGATGAGTCTTGCCGAGGCAGATACCACGGTAGCAGAATGGCTCCTTGTTACTGAAACAAACAGATCAATCATGTTTTGGTTGATTCTTGACACAGTGATGAAGCAGTAATTTTCTCATCTTTAGTTCTTCCGTATAACTTTTTACGACCAAAAACCGCACAGAAATTGATATTTCCGTCCTATATTTTTTATATATATATATATATATATATATATATATATATATATATATATATATATTTATACATTCTTTTAAGTGACTAGTAAATTCTTAACGAGTTAATTTATTTTAACTTTTATTTAAAGACTTTTAAAGCTGATGAATGGTATATTGTATACCATATATAATTTTAAAAAAATAATCACACGTTAACACTAATTATTTAATATAACAAACAATAACAAAATTATGCTTTATTGCCACAGGAAAATTGTTACAATTTTATGGACAAAGCGAAATTTACCTTGAAACAAAAAATTTGAACCACTTATAGTAAATACTACTGAAGTTTTAAATTCAGAATCTGACTAATTTCTGTATATTTTGTAAGCACCTTTTGTATTTTACTAACTGGTTTTGACTTAATACATTTTTGTTTAGCCAAATTTTTTCTTTTAGTGAACTTATTTTGAAGTAGGTATTAAATAAAAATGTAATATTATGTTATGTTAAAAAATAAAGTTAATAAAAGGTAACACGAAAAATGGAGACGATTTTTTAATTCATTACAAATTTTTCAACAAAATATTAAACAAGGTAATAAATGATAGTTAACTAATACACCTTTATTAATTTAATTAGCAGATATTTCAAAATAGGAATACGCTAACTTTTAATAACATTTCCATGAACTTTGATAACATCTAGCGCAGTGTGATACATACGTAGTTAAAGTTTTAAGCGGCATCTATTTAAATGCTTTTTCAAGTTGGACTTTATGTGGAATTTTTTGTGACAGATGTAGCACTCGAGCTGTGGCATTTGACCGCACTCATATTTTAAATGGCTTTGGAGGCTTCTTTTGTGCCTGTAAGTTCTTATGCATTTTGAGCAACGAAATAAACCTAAAATACAATTAGATATATATATATATATATATATATATATATATATATATATATATATATATGTGTTATACAATATCACTACCATCAGAAATTTTAATTATATTTTGACAGCTTAAGCTATAGAAGATACAAGAAAACAAAGGTTGTAGGATTTTTTTTATCATATCATCTTTTAAGAATATGATTGTTTTAAATCACTGAAAGGTAGAAAAATAAACATAACCTATATTTTTATTGGCTAATTATGTATGTTATTTCATAAGGATTATAAATATACCTTTAACTGAAAAGACAGCCGAAAGAAACGATAAAAGCCCTGCCACAAGGCTCAATGCGTTAGAGAGAAAGAGGGAGAACATTATCTCTCTGACACATAAAAGTGGATCCTATAGGAATAAATGGCATGGTATTGTCATTTTTCTCGATTGTCCTTAACTAGCATAATTTAAATAGTATTAGATATCAAAATCAATTAGTTTTTATTCCAGTAGGCATTGAAAGTATTAGTGGCATTAACTATTTTAAAAAAATAAAGGTTATATATTTTTTTTAACTTTTTAATCATTTTTAAAACAACATCCTGTTGGCCCATTTTTGATATGTTGTGGTTCTTCTAGATGGTAAAGTTGACCCAAATCCGATATAAAATAATTGTGGAAAACAGGATATTACCAAATTAGTGAAAAGCAGCAGTCTCATCAAAATTATACTTTAGCGCGATAATAAGGACTTCGAAACCGTTAAGGAATTAGTTTCCCCGCTACGACAAAGAGAAGAAACGGAACTTTTACTATAGTACTTTCTTTCCAATCCATCTCGATGGTGGGCGAAAAATGAAAACAGGGCCCTCAATTCGGGGCACGTTTAAATGAAAATAGACGGCTAACCCCCCCCCCCATTGAAAGTAATTGGAAAATCTGCGAGAAAATCAAAGTATAACAAAATATTCCTGGAACTTACGCAGTCTGTTTATGGCAGCGAAACTAGCAAATGTCGAAGCGGAGCTCTACAGAATGAACCTCGGAATGAACATTGACATTTTGGGTTTAAGCTAAAACAAACTGCTCGGTTCTGGAAAGCTAAAACAAATTAAGGCTAAATTTGTAACTCAGACCCACAACACATATATGGACTAGCCGTACTACTCTCAAATAAAGTCTCCAAATCAGTTGTGAACCTCTCAGCAATCGGTGAAAAATCAGACGCAGAATTCTATAATAGTGCTGATAAAGCTATGAAACTAAAAAACAATGGACTCAATGCCAGAAGTGGATCAGTTACTGAAAGAAACATCGTTGAAGTTTATGACCTTGGTGAAAGCAACTCTCGCGGAGACAGACTGATTCAATTTTGCCTTTAGAATAAACTCTTTGATACGAATACCTTCTTTAAACTACCGGAAGATTGCAAAGAACCTAATCGACTTTATATTGGTGGTAGTCTCAAGGAATGTGTCAAATCTGTGAAAACGTATCCTGGTGTGGATGTTGGTAGTGATCACAACTCCGTAGTAATAAGCTTTGAAATGAAAGGCAACAAGGGATAAAAGAGAGAAAATGACAGATAACACAAAAGTTCAAATCGGTTCTGAGAGTAAGGAAAACCTTAAGATGATCAAAAGATAAGAAAGGAAGTAGAGCTAACAATAACTTGGAATGGGATAAAAGACATAATGACATAACATGTAAATAGGAACATGACATTGAATTGAGGGGAAATAACAGGAATAAATATTGGACGATAATGGAGGTTCTTAAACTTTTGGCTGAGAGAAGAAAGTATAAGAGAAAGCAGCAAGAATATAGACAACTGAACAAGACCGCCAGAAAGAAGTGTGGAGGGTTAGCAGAGCAATATCTGTCACACAAATGTCAGGAAATAACACTATTCTAGGAAAAACAATAATATATAACAAACAGTTGAATAAAACGACAGACAAAACCCGAAAACAACAAGGAAATATTCTAAGAGATACCAACAATGAAATAATTGTGGGAGTAGAAGCTAAACTTAGAAGACAGAAGAAGTTGATTAAAGACCTTTTTAATGATAATCGATTAGTAGACCACCAGTCCACAATCGAAATACGGAAAAAGGACTTGAGATTACTAAAAGTGAAGTCGTTCACTCAATCAAGACACAAAAAAATGGAAACCTACGGAAGCAGGCAAAATACACTCCGAAATCCTGAAAGCAATAGCTGAACAAGAAGAAGTAGGCTTGGAAATCTTGACTTTACTTCACTCTTTAATGCAATTTACAGTTCTGGCGAAATATCTTCTGATTGGCTGAAGTCTATGTCTAAAACAAGGTCGAACAAAAAGCTAGTTCCTCGGTCTGCAATGACTTTGATAAACCTTATATCTCATGTAGTAAAAGTATTTCTAAGGTCATTCAAAGCCAATATTCAGAACATATGATTTTCTATTTCAGTTTGGTTTTATTGGTGGGATTGATACGCGAGAGGCATATTTTCCTTAAATATATTAACACAAAGGTGTGGAGACGTGAACGTAGAAATATTTGCATGTTTCATAGAATATCGGAAAGCCTTCGATTGTGATAAGCATGAGAAGATGATCGAGTTATTAAGAAAAACAGGAGTAGATAGTAGGTGTGGTCTCTCCGTGAACATATCCAAGAACAAGATGCTTGTTTTCTAGAAATGCAATACACTCGAACCTACAAATTAATAGATGCATCGTTGAACAAGTATCCTCATATAAATACCTAGAAACTATAATAAACGAAAAATGAAAAATATGATGTGAAGGTTGAAACCTTGATCCTGAGACTAAAAATAGAATTATTTAGGATGTACTTACACCGAACAATGTTACACATATTTTGGGCGCAGAGAGTACCCAACGATGAGGATTTCGATCGTATATGTAATGAGAGGAGAATCATATTAGGGGAAGAGATCAGTCGGAAGCTGCCAGAATTCAAGGTTGAAAATTTTGAAAAGACGGTTTAAATGAACAACAACCATTATTTTTTGAACAGCTGTTTCCAAATCTATAATAGCCATCTGGATCGCTAACCTTCGACAGCAGACGTCGCGCTAAGAAGACAGTACGTTATACAAGTTGGGAAAACTAATTTGGTGTCATCCTGTTTTGTACTATTCACCCCATTTTTTTTTTAAGGAATTTGAAAAAGTTTATTAACATCCTGTTATCTCAAAAACTAGGCATAGGATTATATTTGCACCCATGACAGCTTTTTGGTACTGAATTACTAAACATTTCATTAGGCTGCTATTTTTTGAAGAATTAGAACAGAATTCTAGGTATCCTAGATTAAAATTGCACTAAAATCCTAAAAATAAAAACAAGCATATATTGCCTTTAGTGTTTTTTTTTTCGAACACGGAATAAATATGGTTGCTGTCCATATAGAGAGATGGAGAAAGAGGAAGGGAGGGAGGTAGGTAGAGAGAAAGAGAGAGAAGGAATAAAATCTTATAAATAAAAAAATCAATTGTTTATTTCCACATTATTTCTACATATTATTATTCTACAAATACATTTGACTACCGTCTGTTCATAAGGTTTTTAACTAGCTTGTTGTAGATCATGGCAAATTTGCGAATTTACATATTTTCAAATGTTGTTTCATCTTAGACTTTTGATGGAATGTTTGTTGACAGCCGTAGCACTTAAATTGTGGTATATTTCCACATTCGTATTTTAAATGGCTCTGGAGGTTTCCTTTGTACTTGTAACTTCTTTTGCATTTCGGGCAGGTGAATAAACATACTAAAATATGATGGAATTAATTAATGCTCAACTTCTCTAGTTCACTTAATCTGAGCTAATCTTTTGTTGTCATAACTGTGGTATCTAATAACTCAGAAACTGTTTTAACAGATTTAAAATTTATAACTAATATTTGTTCTCTAATCTATACTAATATATAAAAGACTTAGTAGACACACTCATCACGCTCCAGCTCAAACCGTTTGAGGTAAAACGCTGAATTTTGGCATACAGGTTTATTTTAGGGTGTAGAGGTTTGACAAGAAAGGATTTTTCAAAACTCAAATTCCAAAGGGGTGAAACTACCCCTTAAATATTACAATATTTTTTATTTAAAAAACGGTCAGTTTTTCGAAAAAGCGCTTGCACATGTTTTTAATTTATTTTTTACATATTTTAGGATTTTTTAAAAATTCATACAGGGGTGTTCAAAAGTGTAAAACCAAAAGATTAACAATAATTTTTCTTTAGTTTTTCGAAAAAACGCTTAAACACGTATTTTTTAATTTATTTTTTTTTACATATTTTAAGATTTTTAAAAAATTCATACAATGTGTCCAAAGGGGTAAAACCATCCGTTAAATACTATAATATATTTGATTTAAAAAACCGTTAGTTATTTGAAAAACGATTTAACATAATATGCTTTATATTTAATTTTTTTACATATTTTAAAATTTTTTAAAAACAGAGACAGGGTGTTCAAGGGGCTGAAACCACCCCTTTAATATTATATTTTGTATTTAAAAACAATTAGTTATTCGGAAAAACACTTGAACATGTGCTTTTTATTTTATTTTATTACATATTTTAAGATTTTTTATAAATTCATACTGGGTTTTTGAAAAAATCGGGTCAATGATTAATTTTTGCGATCTTTCTTAAACCGTGTGCCGTAGAAAGCTGAGCTTATGCAAACAGCTTAATTTTAGAGTGCAGAGGTTCGATAAGAAGAGATTCTTCGAACCTCAGTTTCCAAGGGGCTGAAACTACCCCTTGAATGTTTATAGTGAGCTCGAAAGTTGTCAAAATAAATATATAAAAGACTTAGTTGACTGACTCACTTAATTCACTGGCCGACAAGATTTTTCTAACTCAGGCCAGCTCATTATTTTCACAATGGAAATACCCTCCCAATAATAAAAAAAATATTCGGAAAGCCCTAATACGTACCATTTTTTAATAGCCTAATTAGAACCTTTTATATTGGCAGGTAAACAATTTTATTGTGGGGCGGCTAAAATGGGTCTATTTTACAACGAAAAAATTACCTAGACTGGGTTGCTTACAATATTAGACATAAAATAAACGTTAAACATCACTCTTCTGTTGAGTTTCGAATTGAGTGGTTCTCTGTGTATCGATAAGCAAGTGTATGTGAAGACGAGAATACCGAGTCAAACGCGCCGAAGTTGCAAAATTTCTCCTGACAAATTTTGTTATATTTGTGGAGAATTTCGGTGAAATCACAAGCCAGGCCATTTTCCGAAAATGTAAAAAAAGCCTACTTAAAATATTTTTGTGAGTTAATTGGGGATCAAGATAAGCGGTGGGCTCCCCATGTGTGCTGTGTTAGTTGTAGTGTATCATTGGTGCAGTGGATGAAGGGAAAGTGAAAAAGTATGCCTTTTGCAGTTCCAGTGGTATGGCGAGAACCCACCAATCAATCTGACGATTGTTATTTTTGCCTGACAAAGACTGAAGGTTTTTCCAAAAAGAGAAAGCACAATATAGAATATGCAAATTTGTAATCTGCCATGCGACCTGTTCTTCATAATTCAAATTTGCCAGTGCCGATTGCGCCTTTAAATTGGCAAGCTATTGATTTGGGAGATAATAGAGGTAACGCTCAGAAGAACAGAGCACCGATCCCACTTTTACCAGAGGTCCCAGTTCCGGCGAGCCACATTTGATTGTTCAAAGCGAATTAAATGATTTAGTACGTGATTTGGGGTTATTCAAGCAACAGTCAGAACTTCTGGGTTCACGTCTTAAGGAATTGAACCTATTGGCCATGTTTTCTGAATTCTACAATACGGAAAATTCGTTGTGCGCGTGTACTGATATAGACAGTTTAACCCTCTATTGCATGAATTTCCAAAAAAAAATTGATGATATTAAAAAAAATCTCTTTTAATGGCATTTCACGTACTTTTTGACCTATGGGTATTAAAAATACATTTTTTTTTCAAAATTTTTGGTTTTTGATGAAAAAGTTAAATGTTCCCGAATGGGAACTTTGTGGGCTAATGTTTTATAAAGGTGTGTAAAAAAATAAATATTTTAATTATGTGTTTATTTTAGGCAGTATGGAACTTAATAAAACAGTTTTTTTTTATTACAACAAAGATGTACTTTACACTTTGAACATTTCACTCTAGAATTCCCGTTACATTGCAGAAATTTGCAACGCTCTCGTTCCACCGTCCAATTTGGCCAATGCCCAATACTATCCAATTGAACTGTTCTGGATGGTCCAGCTTCTTGACATCTTCGTTTTGGCACAGGCAAAGCTTCATTACTTGGTCGCCCTCTTTTGTGACTATTTGGTAAACCTCTATTGCACAGCTGCATGGCCAGTTCCGTTTTGAATGTCAAAAGTGGGATAATATTGTCTCTTGTCCCAGTTGTTTTTTAATTTTTCTGTCAAGTATCCAGGCATTTACCACAACAACATCAAGCATGTGATAAAATATTCTGTGATACCATTTGCGGCTTTTCATTTTTATGGGGTACAAACCAAGTAATGAATCCTGGAGGTCCACACCTCCCATGTGTTTATTATAAACTCCTACAATATCGGGACAATCAACTTCCTTCCTAGTGTTCTCAGCTTTAAAAAATCTTTTGACTTTGCGAACCGGCTCAGTACCGCAATATGATGATGCCAAAGTCACAATTTTATTGTCATACCACTGTACTGTTCTAATCTCAGTGCCTCCCAAAAATATTGATTTTTCTTCCATTGCTCCTCTGCCTTTTGCTTTCATTTCTTTTTCGGTTTTAGGATTGAAATTTTTGAGCCGGTTTTGTCTAATAGTTCCAACACTATGGATTCCTTTATTCGCTAAGTAAGCAATAAGGGGTAGTGAAGAAAAATAGTTATCATAATATATTTTATGATTTATATTTGAAGGCACATCTCTACATAATCGGACAATTACGTTACTTGCTGATCCTAAATTTGGTTCTCCTTGTATGACCTGCGTTGCATCTTTGTCTCCAAAAAGCTCAAAGTTGTATGATATTCCAGAAACTCCAGAAAGGACCCACATTTTGTACCCCCATTTGTGGGTTTTTTTGGGGTTATAAGTTTTTAGACTAATTCGTCCTTTGAACGGTATGATTTGATCATCGCATGACAAATTTTCTTCAACAGGTAATTTTTTACAGGCTGTTTTTATGTGGTCTAAAACTGGCATAATTTTGTCGATACTTCTGGTATTCGCTGAATTATCTGCAAAGTGAATATTCTTCTTTAGCCTTTCGAAGCGGTTTATAGTCATCACATCTGCAATTTGTGGAAATCGAGTGTTTGGAGACCAATGCCTTGTCGTCGGCTGTCGAACGAGAGAAGTCCAATAAATAATTCCAACAAAACGTCGAAGTTCCTCAACTCCTGTTGTCAATGGCATATTAGGGTTTTGTTGAACACTGTAAATACAAGTTTGACGAGCAGTTTCAGTGAAGAAGCCTTCGGATAGAAAAAAAGAAAACAACTTATAGGGAGTGTCAAGTTGCAAAATTTCATCAGGTAAAAGTGTAGCTCCTAGAAATTGAGTATTTATAGTTGGCGCATTACCTTTCTGGAATGACGTCACGCTGGTTTCAAATAACATATTTCTTATATTATTTATATTTCAGCGATGATTCCTAACCTAAACGTATGCAGTGATGTAGATAGGAGGGGTGCGTTCAGCACTGGCTAAAGCGAATTTAAAATTGGCATTTTCTGTACAGAAAGCGCTGCAACTTGTCGAAAATGGCTGGCAAAAAATTAACACTCTCATTGCCATAAAAAAACCCTCATTTTGCACACTTAATACAAAAATAACTATTATAACTTCAAAAACTAAAATTATTTTGCAAATAAGACTTTACTAATATAAATTCTTTCATCTTAGTCTTATTCTTTGTTTGCAATGTAATAAATTGACGCCAGTTACCCATTTTCATCAAAATTATTTTAATTCTCAATTACAGACAATACTGAAAAAATATTAAGAAAAGGGGAATAACGAACGATGAATCCTTTACCTCCAGAATGTTTCAAAAACAAAAAGAGGTAAAAACAAAAATCACAGATTACTTAAAGAACAAAATAAGAGATATGATCTATTGCGTGTATGCTAAAAATGAATATGTTACAATGCAGACTTTGCTTTAAAAACTAAAAGAGAGAAATTAATGTATAACTAACTAACTTTAAAAATAAAACTACTCCCCTTCACTGTCTTCAGAATCAGAACTAAATTCTTCATCGTCACTGCTGTTTTCGTCGGTACTAATTACAAGTGGCGCAATGTCTGAAGCATCACATATCTGTATTGTCTTCCAAGCTTCTTGGATTACCCTTTCTGTGTGGCTGACATAATTTTTCCAATGCTCTGAAGATACTTCATTTATCGCTTTTTCCCATATGGCCAAA
The DNA here is from genome assembly GCA_030620095.1 of Kuschelorhynchus macadamiae. Taxonomy (NCBI): domain Eukaryota; kingdom Metazoa; phylum Arthropoda; class Insecta; order Coleoptera; family Curculionidae; genus Kuschelorhynchus; species Kuschelorhynchus macadamiae. Next base: position 498,599 of record JAUTXW010003087.1, read on the forward strand.
ACTTCCCATGGTGTCCCCTTCAGACTAGCAATGTATTGGTCGTATTTCCTCTTACACTCAGACCATACCATTTCAATAGCATTAAATTGACAATGGTATGGAGAAAGTCTTAGTATTTTGTGGCCCAAAGGTTTCACATATTCGTCAAGGTAGAATGTTTTTTCAATGTTACAATTTTTTTCTACAATGCTCCATATTTCATCCTTCATGGCCCTCTCTGGGAAGTTAATGTTCTTTTCTTTTAACCATCCAATCAATCTCTGCTTTGTCCATGATTTTCTTGGAATATCCTCTAAAAGGCCGGAATGATAGCTTGCGTTGTCCATCACTATCAAACTTTTTGGAGGAAGATTTGGTACCAGCTGATTTTTAAACCAATTTTCAAAATTTTGCTTGTTCATATTGTCATGATAATCTCCGCTTTTTAGTCCACTTTTAAATATTAAACTGGCCCCCTTAATAAATCCTTTTTTAATTTATTTTTTTACACATTTTAGGATTTTTAAAAAATTCATACAATGTGTTCAAAGGGGTAAAACCATCCCTTAAATATTATAATATAATTTATTTAAAAACCCATTAGTTATTTGAAAAACGATTGAACATAATATGCTTTATATTTTATTTTTTCGCATATTTAAATTTTTTTAAAAACCGGGACAGGGTGTCCAAGGGGCTGAATTCATTTAAAAAACAATTAGTTATTCGGAAAAACACTTGCGCACGTACTTTTTATTCTATTTATGCACAATTAACATACTACTCAACAGATGTAGTTATACACCAAGAAAATGGGGTTAATTATCCCGTCGAGTTCCTGCATTCTCTAAACCCTTCAGGAAACCCTCTTCATGAGTTAACTTTAAAAGTGGGGGCAGCAGTGATGCTTATTCGAAATTTAAGATCACCAAAAGTGTGTAATGGAACTCGGTTTAAACATTACCAAACAATGTAGGGGAGATCGGGGTAAGATGACGAAGCTAAGGGAAAATGAAAATATAAAGCAAATACATTTATTTGAGGGTTAAATACATATCAGTACAAGCATGTTTATGACTTAGTGTCAAATTAATCTTACCAAAAGTATGAAAATATAAATGGGTTTTCTACAAACAACAAAAAAAAAAGTAGGTAATTTTCGTCAACTTACCCCATGCTCTGGGTAAGTTGACGAACCTATTGGGGTAAAATGACTATCCACAAAGATCACAATTAAAACTGCCAAAACCCTCATAGTTGCTGCATGCTTCATGCCACCATGATAGACAATGACAACATTGCAACCAATTTTCAGATGGTGGGTCACTATATTCCTCCTCACATCCAGGGCATAAATATTGAATGTCACTACTGGAACCTGCAATATCAGCAGCATTCGGCAACGGCGTTTTTCGATATTTTTGTGCTCTATTTTCTGAAATTGTTGATTTTTTTTGTATGTTCAATTGTTTCTTTTCTTGTTTCAATTGTTTTTGTTTTTCTTTTTCTTCATTCTCTCTTTGTTTTTGTTCTAGTTGCAATTTGATTGGCGCGCTGCTTATAACAGAAGATGACATTTTCTTTCTAGGGTTTGAGGACCATTCAGCCATTGCAATTGGTCTAATATCCCAGATAGAAGGAAGGCAATCACTGGAAGTGCCCTCGTCTGTAAATAGTTGACGTTTATGAGACTTTATTTGAAGTTTCTTTGGAGCATCAAATGTTTCTTTTGATGTGTTCTGCTCTCGTGTAGTAACCGATTTTATATTTTGAGCCAACACACTCAAAGGTATTTGGTCCTCTTCATCAGTTGACGACGAATCTGCGCTTCCTACTGTCGACCTGGTATTGTTAACCATTGAAAGAGCCCTGTTATCCTCAGATTGTTCAATACGTTCAGTTGTTTTAGAAGGTGCGAAATCACTGTCGTCAAAAATCAGCGGGTTAAATGGCTCAATGCCACAAGCTCTGAAGCCGTTTACAGCAATGTTTACCTTGGCTGCCCTGCAGTAAGCCTCTCCAAACAAAGGTCCGATATTTTTATCAGTTAGTGAAATTCCTGGATGATTGATTAAGAAAGAATCACACATTTGACTGTAAAATGATTTGAAAGGGCCGAAAAAACCGACGTCGATAGGTTGTAGTCGGTGGGTCGTGTGGGGTGGAAATCCCACTAGCACAATTCCATTCTCTCGGCAAAAGTTAATAATACAGGATCGTTAATAGATGTTCTTGCATAATGGGCAAAGTGTTTTAGGTAGGCAAGAAAAGTTTCAGCCGTCATCCAACCTGAAGGTTGTGCCCTACCATCAGAACCGGGAGGACAACCATTTAACAGTTCGGGTTTCATTCTAATTCTGCCAAATATCAGAAATGGGGGTATATATGACCCGGCAGCATTCATTGCACAAACCAAAGTTGTATTTCGACCTCTCTTGGCTGTCACTATTTTAGCAACTCTTCGCTGGCCTTTTGGAGTGATAACTTTGGGTAACTTCGTTGGTAGAGTTGAAAGTCCGGATTCGTCCGCATTATAAATACGGTCTGCTTCTTTCAAAATTGAAAAAAAAATTCGACAGCGATCTTGTTGAATCCGCGTAGCCGTGCAATTGAAGTGGCTTCAGGATTCCTCAGACTCAGGCTGTTACGTGTATTAAAAGTTTTGAACCAATCAGTCCCGGCTGCTTTTGTTTCTCTGTTGAACCTGTGTTCTATATGATTTGCTTCTGCATATTGATATGCAAGTTTTCGAACTTGCATGCAAGTTAACCCAAGACCTCGTTGATTACATTCTGTTAGGTAGCTAACAAATTCTTTCGTCTGCTTAGCATTGAAGGTGTTTTTGAAGCGGCCCCCACCTTCCGGGAACTCTTTATTTTGAGCGTCTCTTTTTATGTATCTTCTCAACGTGGGTTCAGGTATTCCGTAAGTTATTGCGGCTGCGTTCTTGTACTTCTTTCATAGCTGCTATAAGAGAGTCTTCATTCCACTCCATACGATTAGATTTACGCTTGTATACTAGCGGCATTCTGTAAAAGAAGTTACTTCAATATATTGCTTGGGGCAAGATGACGAATTCGTCATCTTACCTCCGTCATCTTACCCCCGTTGTATAAGTTTATCCAATTTTAAGGTTAAAAGTAAACACAAACAAAAACATCAACGATTTTACTACTGACAATAACTATTGGTATTAAAGAATTTCTTGTAACAAATTAGGTTTACTGACTTACCTGATGAATGCACAAATCGTTATTAAATTCACGAAAATATTACAAACGATACCATCAAAACAGCTGTTTACGTATTGCTGATACGGTAGCGACCCGGCCAGATGAGTGGGCATTTATTTCAATACGAGACATTGGTACCTAGATGGCGCCAGTAGTAGCGCTGTAAAAATTAATTCGGATATTTAAATATACAAGTTCGTCATCTTACCCCGATCTCCCCTAATAGTGTTTACTATTATTTCTGGCCCTGGTCTGGGAGAAACAGTTTTTAATCACGTATCCCTTTAATGAGGCGATTTAAGTACCTCTTTAAATCCCTTTCATTATAGTCATATACGCGAACGAAGTCGCGGGTACCCGCTAGTATATTATAAAAATACACATTTTAAGGAATTCTGTCAATACCTATATTGAATATTGCTTCAAAATTGAAAGATATTTTTCCCTAAATAAAAATACTGAATCGAGATAATATTACTGTTTTAAACTTTTCCTTTTACTAAGCGTGGATATTGACATCGGTGAGCTATTCCGTGGTCAGATAGAAAGACAGGACAAAATGACAATAGAAGTCGATTAACCTTTTTCCAACAAAATAAGAAACTACAGTTAACTAATACGACTTTATTAATCTAATTAGCAGGATTCCAAAATAATAATACATTTGATTGCTGACTCTTAAAAACATTTGCAACAAATTTGATGCCAACGAGTTTAGTTAGAAATTTAAATGGCATCTTTTTAAGTGTGCTTTCAGGTTGGACTTTTGGTGAAATTTTCTGTGACAAATGTTACACTCGAGCTGTGGCATTTTTCCACATTCGTAGTTTAAATGGCTTTGGAGGTTCCTTTTGTGCTTGTAAGTTCTTTTGCAATTCGGGTTCGAGCAGCGAAATAAACCTTCTAAAATATGAATAAAATTATATATTATGTCACTACGATTTTAAATTAACCAAAGGCTATATAAAAACTATTAAAAGTTTTACACATACTCTCTCTAGACACAATTAGAGAAAAGAAATTTATGTTTTCAAAATAAAAAACAATATAAAATTATCAATTTTCAATTACTTTTTTAAATATTAAAACAAAATGTTAGGAAACCTACAACCTGATCAAAAAACCTGAAACCATCGCGCGGTTACCAATGTACACTGTGTCCCAGATTGCTTGTAATCACAGGGTTTCTCGGAAACCAGCAGAGATATAACTTTGCGGTTTTCGCGACCCTGTGTCACTTTTTCGAGAAACTTTGAATGCCGCAAACAGAATTGTGCCACATCGTTTCGTTTCCGAGATACAGGGTGAAATAGAGATTTTGCGCTTTTGGGGGTGGTATCATATTTCGGACACCCTATCAGATAGAGAAAAGGTAAAAACTGCTTACGGATAGATATTTTTACGTAGAATTCAGTGTTGTAGTCGCACAAATTTTTAGACAATCCGTTTTTGAAATATAGCCCAAACTTAGTATTTTTTAAATGGGACACCTTGTAATTTTTTATTCCAAAAAATTCGCCTTTTTTTTCTCTTTAAAATGTATCACACTATGCACTTTTGACGTAAACTAAACCTTATAAACGCTATATTAAAAGAAAAACGTAAGTTGGGCATGGAAATATGGATAGATATTAAAAGTATCCAGAAGCAAAATTAAACAAAATAAAAAATTAATAACCATTTTTTTACTATGAAATAAATAAACTTAATAATCTTGATAAACTTAATCACAATACTAAACAAATTCTACATAACTAGAAAAACTGTTCAAAATGGCCGCCCCCCTCACGAACACATAATTGGCACACAGTGCGAATTCTTTTTAGAGCATTCATCATTATTATAGGTCTATCTTCCAATGATCTAAATGCCTGAAGGGTTGCATTTTGCAGCTGCTCAATCGTATTGACTGGATTCAGGTAAATTTTGTTTTTTAAGTAAGACCAAACGAAAAAATCTAATATTGAGAGGTCTGGCGACCTAACAGGCCACCTTACTGGTCCATTTGTACCAATCCAGCGATCGTGAAAATTTTCAAATAGAAATGGCCTTATAATTTGCGCATTGTGGGCAGGAGCACCGTCCTGCTGAAAGTAAATATTGTGCAGATTTGCTAGCGGCAAGTTATCCAATAAATCCGGTAGTATTTGATTTAAAATTGCTAGATATCTATCTGCTGTTAAATTATTATTGTAAATATGGAATGTAATCTTTGTTCCCAATATAAAGCAAGCGACGCTAAACCCAAACCTTCCTTGCTGCTGACGTTCTCTTGTTAAAAATTGGTTTTCCGTATACCAGTGCCTATTATTATGCCTATTAAAAATACCACTACAACTTATATAGGCTTCGTCGGACCATATAACTACCGAAGTCAGGGTCATTTTGGGTTTTTTGAAGATACCAGTTACAAAAATTTAGACGCCTTTCTGCATCTCCAGGATGCAATTGTTGTACTACATTTACTTTATAAGGCTTATATTTATGTTTTCTTAATATCCTTTGCGTTTGTGATTTTGACACCCCCACTGTTTCCTGAATATGCCTACATGAATTCGCGTGATTGGCCTGAATACTTGCTAATACCTAATGAATAATTTTTTGGAACCAAAAAATACAGGGTGTCCCATTTAAAAAATACTAAGTTTGGGCTATATCTCAAAAACGGTTTGTCTAAAAAAAATGTCGACTGCAGCACTGGACTGTACGTAAAAATATCTATCCGTAGCAGTTTTTACCTTTTCTTTATCTGACAGGGTGCCCGAAATATGATACCACCCCCAAAAGGGCAAAATTTCTATTTCACTCTGTATCTCGGGAACGAAACAATCTGGCACAATTCTGTTTGCGGCATTCAAAGTTTCTCGAAAAATTGACACAGAGTCGCGAAAACCGCAAAGTTCTATTTCTGCTGGTTACCGAGAAACCCTGTGATTATAAGCAATCTGGGACACAGTGTACATACATAAAAAAAATACATAGGGTCAAATAAGTAATCTCCTTCTTTTTTGAAGTCGGTTAAAAATGAAAAATTTGAGCCTTATAGGGAAAATATTGACATATCAAAATATAACAACCTCGCTGCCTTTTTGAAACACGAGAATGAAGGATATAAAACAAAGAAGTCTATTATTTTTACCAGGCAAAATATAGAGGATTTTCTCAGGAAACACCTCAAGAATTCCTTTCTACTAAAGTAAGTCTTTAATTTTTCTGTGGCGCACATATAGTAAAATCTTTAATTTTTATAAGTAATTATCTTGTTTATTCTTGTTTTTCTTGCAAATTTAAAAAAATTCTAATAAAGATATTGCATACGTTGCTTAATTAAATGAGGCGACAAATGATAGAAGACCACGAGTGAGCGAAACGAATGAGAGAAATAAGAGACTGAGGGAAATGAGTGAAGGAAATGGGTGAGGGAAATGGAACAATTTCAGAAAGTCAGTAATGTCAACATTACATATGTGGTTGTAAATAAAAGCCCTTTACATATGAATAAAGTGTTATTGTTAATCACATGAATATTTTAGAGGAAAAACTTACAATATTTAATAACGATCAAATCTACAACTTCCTTGGTGAATTTTTATTCAACGCGGGCTCCCTTTTGGAATTTATCTGAACTCTGTTAACTTGTAAACATCTAATTTCATGTATCTTCAGATTATGTTTAAAGTACGTCCTTTTTCCACAATTAAAACAGGCATATTTGGGCTCCTTTCCACACTCGATGTTTTTGTGTGTTGTGAGATTCCTTTTATATTTGTAGTTTCGGTTACACTTGAGGCACTTAAATTCTAAAATGTTAAAACTGTCGTTAGGTGGCAAAATTTGACATGTCTTGTTTTCACAGCACAGACATTTTTTTTAGATTAGATCATCTCACAAAATCAGAGTTTTAAACGAACGTGTCTAATTTACGGTTAATAAATGTATAAATCATTTGTTGCGGAAGTTTAAGAAATTCATCAAAATGTTTAAACAAAAAATGGAATTTTGCCCATTGCCTCCTCATTTTTTTTTAAATCATTTGCAATATTCTTACATTCTTATTCGGTTTACGAAAACTGCAACCAAAAAATGTTTAAAAAAACAAAGTAAATAAATAAATAAATATATAAAACGTGAACCTCTTAAGAAAATTAATCCTGAAACAAAATATTAGTGACTTAACAAAACAACAGCAAAAGTTATGATACGAGCGGGGATCGAACCCGCGCCTCTGGATCACTAGGCCAATGGTCTAACCAACTGCCCTATAGTACCACTGATAAGCAATTCATTAGAACTTGTACCAGGGGCGTCCATGGAAGCAAGGGAAGCAGTGCTTCCCCAGAAAAAATTACAAAACATCTAAAATGTAATTTTTGAAATAGGAAACCATTAATCTCGTTTATATTAAAAATGCTAAAATAGTATCTTAATTATCAAGCCCATAATAAATGCGGCCTTGACTCCGACCGAGCGACAATAGAAAATGGAATAGAACCTATGCGGGCCGCTAGCTTCTCTGCAGCCAAGTGCTGTATGCTTGATTTCCTGTGAGTCGAGCCAGGTTATTGAACTTTCCACCGGCTGTTTGAAATTTTTGCATTTCAGTCGCGTTCTTTAAGTGGGGGCGGAAGCTATCGTTGGAGTAGGTTCTTTGTTTGAACGGCTATCTGTGTGTTGTGTTCGCGTCGTGCATGGTGCGATATGGAAGACAATAATACAGACGTGAATATGCAAATACCGTCAATTTCGGCTGTCGGTAATAACGTTGAAAATGTTGGAGAATTTAGTGAAAAGAGTGTGTGTGAATGTGTGGTGTGTGTCTTAATAATAAAGGGATTTTCAACATTAAACTTCGCTGATAAGCTTGAAATAATTTCCAAAGGAAGGGCAAAACAGCTTATAAAAGATTTAACCACAAAAATGAAAAACTGTATTAGACATTTTTATCCGGAAAAACAATAAGAACAATTTAGATGGCTAACAGGGTGTGAAAATATAAGTAAATTATTTTGTTGGCCATGTTTACTTTTTGAGAATGAGAAAGGTCTCTGGAGTAAAACTGGTTTTTCCAATTTAAACAATTTCCATAAAGCTGTAAAAAGACACATTATATCCAAAGCGCATTTGCAGGCCGTCATAAAAGAAAAAGTCTTCGGCAAAACCAGAATTGAACACGCCCTTAATAAACAGTTGGAAATTAGTCACCGCCAACACAATGAACTAGTCGATAAAAAATAGGCAAATATTAAGAAGACTTATCGTTTTGTTGTTTGTTTCCTTGGACAGCACGAATTGGGATTTAGAGGTCATGCCGAAACAAGGGTTTCTTCAAATAGAGGAAATTTTCAAGATTTACTTAGTTTAATGGCTAAATTTGATGATTGCTTAAAAATCATTTAGAGCAGTCTAGGTTTTTCGCGGAACATTGAATCGAATCCAGAATGATTTAATTTCTGCTGTTGCAACCATTCTTCTAAAAAGAATTAAGTAGGAGATTGACGAGGCGCGGTTCATTGCTATTGTTCTAGACTGATATCACTAATTTTAGCCAACTATCTATATAGTAATACGCTACGTTAAAACAGACGGAAGTATTCAAGAGCGATTTGTAGGCTTTAAGAATGAGTTCGAAAATCGAACAGCAAATGCATTATATACCGTAGTTTATAACGATACTAAAGAAATTAATGGAGAGAAAAAATTAGTTGCTTAAAGCTATGATGGAGCTGCAGTGATGGCAGGACAACTAGGGGGTCTGCAAGCTAAAGTTCGAGAAACTTTCCCAAGTGCTGTGTTTGTCCATTCTTTTGCTCATAAATTAAATTTAGATTTATCCCAGTCCATCAATCATATGCATGAGTGTAAAGTATTTTTCGTTACTTTAAGTGGCGTGGCTGCTTTTTTTTTCAAATCAACAATCAACAAAACGTACACAAGCTTTGGACTCCATTGTCCATAAACAATTGCCCAAAGTAGCTCCTTCTAGGTGGAACTATAATGGAAGACTTGTGTTAACAGTATCTGAAAATCATGAATCACTGATTGGGACTCAGAAGCAATAAATAGTTCGAGGGGGTTTTTGGACTGTTTGAAACGAGATCTTAATTTTAATTATTTGTTGAACATATTTTCACAAATATTTCCATTCTCGGACAATGTTTTTAATATATTACAAACTAAAACAAATGATATTGCTTTTTGTCTAAAAAAAGTGGCTGATTTTAAGTCCATGTCAAGCCAAAAAAGAGATGACTTTGACCTATTTTGGGAGAAAACGATGACGTTAAATGTAGAGCCACAAGCCAAGCGTCTTCGAACAGAGAAGGTGGGAGATGTTCAAACATCATACAGACGCCTCTTTTATGAAATAATCGATCATATTCAGCAACAAATAAACTATAGATTTAACGGTTTAAATGATTTTAAATTCCTCGAGCTCTGCAATTTTGATTTATTTAAAGGAAAAACTTTTCCAGACGATGCGTTTAAATCTCTTCTTCATTATGGCCAGTTCTTCGACCGAGTGTTACAGCGATCTGAACTGAAAGTGATTTACTCAACTAATGACATTAGCGCAAAAATAACACTAAGGAAGTAACGCAATTTTTAAAAGAGCTGGAAGATCCCTACACCGAAGTGTCGAAATTGTGTGAATTAGTATTGACAATACCTGCCACAATTTCATCAGTAGAACTTAAACCTATAAAAATTTTCGTGAGAAATTCAACTGTGCAGGAGAGACTTTCGCATACATCGCCGTTGTCCGTTAAAAATAAACTTCTCCAAAATATGTCGGAGCATCGACGTTTTTATGATGACGTCATTGACGAATTTTCAAAAAATGATCGAAGAATCGAATTACATTACAAATAGGTAAGTTTCTAAAAATTGTTTCCCTTTCTTAAAATTTCACCGCACGCCCCTGTCTTGTACATATTCAAACCCACCAGTATCAGAACCATTGTTGATCCTGTCAAATATTCTAACCTAATATGGACGGTGCCTAATAGCGATGTCAGATTTGACGTCCAGTCAGGAAAGCCGCCGATGCCAATTTGCCAAAAAATGGGGATAGGAACAAACGAAAAACCTTAGAAATTCATAGGGCAATAGGAGAATTGATTGTTTTAGATAATCAGTCCTGGTTCTAGTACGATTTAATACATCTCGATTTTTGACCTTTTTTGAATTTTGTTAAGAAGCTTACCTCAGATTTACTATTTACATTTAAGCAAAAAAAAGCGTGGATGTATTACAATTTTTCACAAAATAATACAAATTAGAATTGATTTGTCAAGTCGCGCCACGGCACTTTTAACATATTTTATTTGATATTCCGTTACATTTTCTGCATGTGACTGTTGTTGTATGTTAATATTTGTGTATTTTGAAAGATTTGTTTATTTCTAGTAAATATTTGTTAAATTAGAATTGTTTTTTTTAAATTACGAATATGAATAATTCTCTAAGAGAATATCTAACAAATGAACTTTGTTTTGTATCTAAACGCAGCTAACTTAACTGCATGTCATTTAGTCAGACGGTATGCGCTGTTGCCAAAGTAAATTTTGATGTGCCAGCAATATTTTTTTTATATAGATGGGTTGGTGCAAGTCAGAGTGGAAAGAAATTAGATAGAATGGTACCGGGTTAGCACCAGGTTAAAGCAAAAATATGTAGGGTCAGTTTCACATTAAGTAGGCAACCAGTACTACACATTTTGTGTCGGAAGGGAAATTGGGCATTTATTTGGTATTATTATCGTTAGTAATTTTAGTATTTTTTGACTTATAGTTAAAAAGAATGCGGTTTAGCTTAGGTTAGGATTGGTTAGGGGTCTGCATTACAACGCTGCTTTTTTTAACAAAACTGTTAGGTGGATGTGTTCCTTTAGCGTTAGGTTAGCCCAGCTTCGTCGATAAAATCACCATTAAAGCAATAAAACCACATGCTAAAATTATATCTGAAATATGCGCGCACTCTTAAGTAGCGTGATTGACGATAGCGATTTAGAGTCCTGTAATTCATACTCGGTTAGGTTAGCATCAGGTTTGTTAATAAAACTATCGTTAAATCGTTTTGTTTAAATTTAGGATTGTTGTATATTTGAAGAAAACCAAGTAAGTTTGGCAACAGTGTATATAATTTAGAATCTGTGTCACTGGCTTAATAAAGATTTTCAGAAAAAGCATTCAGTGATAGGCATTCGGCTGTTTGAAAGAAGTCATACAGGGGAAAATATAAGCAACAAGTTAATTGAGTTACTAGAAACTGAAATCCTTCTTATTAAAAAAGGTGCGCCTATTACGAACTTGAATCATATATCATGTTTATTCATTCCCTACAGTTAATAAAATAAATAAAATAAAAATAAATTTACATTATTCATCACCTTCGAGTGAAAAACTAGGAAAGCAGCAAAAAGAGCCTGTTAAAGAATTGTCCAGAATATTCAAACCCGATGGAACTCTTCCTATTATATACTAGGCAGACTAAATGAGCTAAAAAGAACTCTTGTAGCAGCTGAAAATACTAAGATATCGTCACTTTCATCAAATCAATAGTTTTTAATTGAACATTTGCTGAGCTTGCTTAAGCCATTAGAGGAAATTACTAAACATTTCAGTTCATCAATGTGTGGAATTTCAGAGGTTATTCTAAAAATATTTTTATTAAATACCTTACTTATAGAAATAGAATAACCAAGCTTGTATGTAACGCGGGAAACATTATAGACAATACAGAACTTAATGATAACTCTACTTTTGCCACCATTTTAGGTCCGAGATCAAGTGCAGTTCCTTTAACAACAAATATCACATGAAATTTAACTTTATCAGAATAACAAAAATTAGAAACGCGGACTGATATTGCAACAGCGTCCATTATTTCTATTGAATCGACTTTAAGCTCAGATTCCGACTCTGAACTAGTTAAGGAAAAAAAAAACTCAATCATCTCTGTCTGTCTGGGATATATTAGCAATAGCTGCTTCTACTTCTTATTCTTCAGAAGAGGCTGGAACTATTAACAATGTATACCCAAAAGTTAAGAAACACTTAGAAATACCGGTAATTGAAAGGAAAGACTGTCCCTATTTGTGGTGAAAACATAACAAGAAAGACTTTCACTCTCCTATATTTTCAAAATACGTGTATAAGTATTTATCCGCGCCAGCGGGAGGGAGACATAGATGGGGAGCCCGACAAGGGCAGCACTTAGGCTCACTGGGGCCCATTGTGCTATCCCCCCAAGTAGGCGTGTCAAGTCAAGAGCCCACTCTTTTTTAGAAAGGAAAGGAGCCTTTCAGGTCGCACACGTCCCACAGGCTCTGGTTCCACATAGGTGTCACCCAAGCAAAGCAGTCTGATGTTGACTAAAGCGTCACATCGACAAACTAGATGGTCGGTAGTTTCATCTACCTCAATACAAAACCTGCAGTATGGATCGTTGTCGAGTCCAATCTTATGCAGGTAATATTTCACTAGCCAGTGTCCAGTTAGGACCCCGGTAATAGTTCTAAGTTTACTTCTGTTTAGGTTTAGAATTCTATTAGACTCAGAACGGCTATAAGGGCCTGATATGAAGACCTTAGACGTCTGAGTCCTGCTAGCTCGTGCCATTCAGCACGGAATTCCTCGACAGTGCGATTTTTAATCCTAGACTTGACAGCTGAAGGAGCAATTCCAAGAGCAGGTTCCGGCCCAGTAAAAGCAGTGTTGCTACCGTTCCGAGCCAGCTGACCCGCCCCTTCATTACCCCCAGTGCCCTGATAGCCAGGCACCCAAATGAGGCTAACCCTATTGGACTCACACAGCCTCTCTAGGGCTCTCCTGCATTCAAGCGTTAGCAGCGAATTGACTCTGTTCGAGGACAGAGCTTTAATCGCGGCTTGACTATCACAACATATATAGATATGCTTGTCGTGGTATCCTCTGGAAAGGTTTTCCTGTACGCAGTCCAAGATTGCTGTAATCTCAGCCTGATATACAGTCGCATACCGTCTAAGAGCAAGACTAATTCTTGCCCTGGGACTCTCCCCATAAATTCCCGCCCCAGATCCCTCCTTCATTAGAGAGCCATCTGTAAACCAGACAGTGCCCTCCGGTTTGAGGAAGGATGTGGATGAATCCCTCCATTGTTCTCTCTCGGGAACAATTACACAAAACCTTTTAGAGGCAATTGAGACCAGAATAATGGCATCTCTCCTTGCTAGGAGAGGGTCTGATCTGATCGGTTCAGTCCAAACTCGCGTATGCCCAAAATTCCAGTCTCTGTGTATCCAACGACCCCAGTCGTTTAAATGAATAGAAGCTTTCCGAGCCTCCTCCTCTACAAGCAAGTGCAGAGGACTTAGTCCCAGAATAGCCTCCATAGATCGGGTTGGTGTGGTTCTTATGGCTCCAGTTATGCCCAGACACGCCGGTCTCTGGAGCTTGTCAAGCATCCTTCTGTACGTGGTCTTGCGAGTGGCGGGACACCACACAAGAGCGCCGTAAGTGATCATTGGCCTTATCACTGACGTGTAAAACCAATGCACAATACGAGGTTTTAAACCCCAAGTTGATCAGAAGGACCGTCTGCACGCCCATAGACACGCTGTGGTCCTTTTTGTGATCCTTTCAATATGATCCCTCCAGGTCAGTCGGGAGTCTATTAAGACGCCCAGATATTTTACCGACCCGGAAGGCCTCAACTCTTTCCCAAAGAGGGTGAGCCTCTCAAGGTCCACTTTTCTCTTATGGGTAAATGGTACCATTTCGGTCTTATCCGGATTAACAGACAGACCGTGTTTTTGGCACCACTTTTCAACCATAGCCAAAGCCCTCTGCATGAGCCTTATAATGGTGTTTGGGAACTTGCCGGGGGGGGGGGAGAGGTAACGTCTTTGAGGAAAAACAAAACCGACTTTTTCCGAAAAAATGGAGAAAAGTTAATATATTTACATTATATTATTCCGTTTAGTGATTTTAAATATTAGGCAACAGCAGTTTGATTTATGGTATTATAACAATAATTTAAATTTTTACACAAAATATTATTTATTTTTTACTATTCAGTTTGGGAGGGTCTTTTTGGGTTTGATTCGCTTAAAATAAAGTATTATTAAAAGTAAAAGCACTGGATTTTATGTATATGTGGAATCAAAAACCGTTATTCTTCCTTACTTCTTAGATATTTTGATAATTCTGCATATTCCGCAGATTAGTTTATTATCCTGTCAAATCGAATATCCGGTTAAATTCGAGAAAAGCAGCCGGATATTCGGCTTATACCGGATAGGCCGAGTATTCGTGGCATCCCTAGTAAAAATGCTCTCAATTGTAACGCCTTAATGTTACATCCTACAAAAAAGCTACATATAATTTTTTATAAGAAATATTGCGTTCATTGATTTATGGTATTATAACAACCATTTAAATGGGAGTCGTAATGAAAATTATTCCGTTTCTTTTTGGACTTATTTGGGTATTTTGAATGCCTTGTACAGTATACCTCTTTTTTCCAAAACTTTCTTCATAAAACCTGTTTGTGGCAATGATGTTATAGTTATCATTAATAGTCTTAAGAATTCTAATACCCCTATGCTATGACGATATGTCAAATAATATTCTGAAAAAGAGTAAATTTTATTTAGCCGATATATTGACGCATTTAATCAATTTGTTCATCGATAAGAATGTTTTTCCTGAGGGTTTAAAGCTAGCCACCTTTATATGATAAAGGGAACCATACCATTTTACACAAAATATTATTTATTTTTTACTTTTCAGTTTGTGAGCGTCTTTTTTGGGTTTGATCCACTTAAAATAAAGTATTATTAGAAGGAATTATAAGTTTTATATATATGTTATTTTAGACATTAATTAGATGCTAATGTCTAAAATGTCTATCTATAAACATGATATTAAGCGAGATATTTACAAAAATGGTTTAATACAACGGGATTTGGGCATGTGATATAAGAATAAATAAAAAAAGCAAGGGCTTTATTAAACTCTATATATTTGATTATGAAAACATTGGATGGGAACAATATAAATGCTCTTTCAGGTTTTTGTTCTGCCGAAAAGATTTGCCGCAAAAGCTACAGACGAACTGTTTGGGTGAATCACATTCATATTTCTGATGCTTGTTCAGGTTCCTTTTGTATTTGTACTCTTTCGAGCATTTCTTGCATACAAAGTATCCAAGCGAATTTAAATAAAAATCTACAACATTAAAATTTACATTTTTTTTTTTATATATGTTATATATTTATTAGAAAACTTAACTAGTATAAATTGAAGTGAAGAAATGGGGAGTGTGGAAATAAAAATAACAAATAACTTAAATTCGTTTTGTGATAATACAGATATGTGAAAGCGCTGTCAAAATGTCTTTAAATTTGGCGATGTATTTATTCTAATCTATATGTATCATACCAAAAGAAATAATTTCTTTTGGTATGGTAAAATCTATGTGAAAGTCTATTAAACTTAGAAAAACAATACAGTTAATATGACAATACTTCCTAACATCACCTAACTTCTACTCGCAATATGTGAATCATCAGCTTTTTTAGGGTGGAAATCTGGAAAGTCTAATATTTCAAACAGCAAAAGAAACATTAGCAGGTACCTGCTAGCATTTAATAGAATAATTCTTGGTACAGGAACTAGTGTCATTTTTTGTGAATTGTTATATATATATATATATATATATATATATATATATATATTATATATTTGTTATTTAAAATACCTTTTTAAAATTTGTTATGCATATATGAGACACAAATTTAATTTTTTGACATATTCATGATAATGATATCCTTTTTGTCAATTTTACAGATCGAATAATTTTTATTATCATATTTATTTTTCAATCTAGGATGCTATGACTAGGCTATGAGTACCTAAAATTTGTTCTTAGAACAATAGTTTTTTTATCAAACAACTATAAGTATTTCTACTTAAGTATACTTCAATTATATGGCCACTTCCGATGAATCATTTAGAATTAAGCATCATATTTCTGATTACTCATTCATTCTTGCTATTTCAGCATTATTTTTATATAAATATAGAAGAATTAGTAAAAGTTACAAGTTTGAATGTAAAATTGGCGCAGTCGGTAGGATCCTTTTCGGAGTACGAAAAAAGGGATATCCTGAAATCGGAGTGTAACAACGTTTCATCTCCATAAGGATTATCAGTGTTGCATCTTTCTGTTTCAACAGTTAAGAAAAGGATCAGGAACATCTACAACCGAACTAGGCACTTGTAACTCCTGGTACATCGATTATTGGTACGCCATTCGAGAAGCCAGTAAGGACGATTTGGCCTGTGCTAGCGTCCAAGACAAGCGGTAGCCAACCTGAGCAGTTCATCTCTTCAGCAAAGCATCGTTTGATACAGAACCAAGACTTGGGACACATTGTGAGTTATTTACTTACTTCCCTTATAGTTGAGATCCCTGTTAACTAAGTTCTGAAATTTTTGAACAAAGATAATTTTTAAAGAAAGAAAAAGTGAATAATTGAATTGAAGCAATTTTATTGAACAATTATTTGAATAACTTTTATACTAACTATTTTAGTTGTAAAGAAAACAAATGTTAACGCAGTTAACAGTAGTTAAATACATATTTAATGAGGAAATTTAAGAAATGTGGTAAAGACATTACTTATCCTAAAACAATTCGAAGAAGTAGTTTAGAAAATCCTTCTACAAGTTGATTATCACAAAGTAGTTTTGAAAATCAATCTGCAAGTGAATTAACAGAACTTTATTCAGACATCAATTTAGAAAATATTTTTAACCCTAGTATAAACATAGATATTAACGAAGCAGACATTAATAAGATGGCAGACACTTTGAGAAGTACTGTTTCACTCTTAAAAACTTTCGATGGTACCCCATCACGTCTTGAATCTTTTATTAATCAAATAGATACTTTTTATACAAGATATTTTAATACTGACACTTCCCAACAAGAATTTGTAATTTTGGCAATTAAATCAAAAATTATAGGATCAGCCGAAGATTTTTTAACTTTTAACTAGACCAGATCTTAATACTTGGCCAGAAATAAAAATCTCATTAAAACAAAAATTCAGTGATCCAATAACAAGAGCTAATTTACAACAACAATTAATATTCTTTTCAAGAGAAGGCGAATCAACCTTAGATTAGTAATAATAATATAATAATAATAATAATAAGTAATATTGAAGCTAGAAACATAATTATAGCACAAAACGAATTAACAGCAACCCAAAATCTTCTTGCAAACATTTCAAGCGAATTAAGAACTTTACTAATCGTTCAAAATCCCCAAAATCTAAACCATGCAATCGATATTGTAACCAATTATGAAATCTTAACCAGTCAAAATAATTTTAAAAATAATTATTTGCAAAATAGTAGATCAAATAATTTATTTAGCAATCAGAAAACGCCACCAATAAATAATATTAATAAATTTTTGGTAAATAGATCGAATAATTTTCCAAATTCATCTTTTAAACCAAAACCACCAAATCAATTTTTCAATCGAGTACAAAATCAAACATTTAATCAAAAAGGCAATCAATATCCTAAACAACAATACCCACAACCAATGTCAGGTGTGAGTGTACAAAAAACAATGCCATCATTAAGACAACAACAACAAACTTTTGCCAGACAACAACCTCAACAACAAGCTTTCTATAGACAGCAACCACAACAACAACAAACTTTCTATAGACAGCAACCCCAACAACAACATCACCCGAAATTTACATTCCAAGAATTAACGCATTTAGAAAATAATGAACCCAATAATGACGAGTTATATAATGAAGAAAACCCCGAATTTGACAATTATGACCAAGATTATCAAAACTTTGATGAAACATGTGAATTAGATAATGGGAATTTAGTCGAGCAAATAGAAAATTTTCATCTATCAGCCTCGGACGAAAACCTTGCTTAACTTTAAACAGTTTTCAAGTAAATCAATTACCCTATGTAGAAATACCGAATTATAATATTCGACTACTAATTGATACAGGTTCTCATGCATCCCTACTTAGACCCTCTTTAGCGGAAACACATTTTCCAGAATGTATTAAACCTTACGTAAGCACACTCCAAACTTGTGCAGGTTCAAAGAAAGCGAAAAGTAAAGCTACTATTCCTTTATTTTTAAGCTTTGGTATAACCGAACCAATAGAATTTATTTTATATTCATTCCATGAATATTTTGATGGAATAATCGGAATTAAAGACATATGTAAATTAAATTTAAATATTGATTTAAAAAATAAAAAATTGAAAAACCAATATTTAGAAATACCCTTTCAATATAGGCAAAATTTTGATGAATATACAATCGAAATACCACCTAAAACGATTCAAAAAGTAATTTTGAAAACTTCGCGACCAAATGACACTACTTGGTTAATGCCCTATTATTTAGACGAAAATATAGAAATTCAACCTACCCTAATAGAAGTAAAAGAAAACACGTACGCTATTGATATTTTTAACCATACAGAAAAATATTTTACTCTAATAGGAACCACTAATGATAATTTACCCTTAAGACCAATCGAGCTTAACAATTTTGAAATAATAAATTTCGAACCAAATCAGAATCAAATTAATGAAAAAAACATAATCGAAGATATCGATTTAAAATCACTAATTAGGCACGAACACTTAAACTTTGAAGAACGTAAAGAACTTTTTAAACTTATTAAAAGCTTTCAAAATATTTTACATAAACCCGGAGATAAATTAACATTTTTCATTCAAGTCAAACATACTATTAAGACTACGGATGAAATACCCGTACATGCGAAAAGTTACAGATACCCATTCATACATAAACAAGAAGTAGACAGACAAATAGACCAAATGCTACAAGATGGTATCATTCAACCTTCAAATTCTCCCTGGAGTTCCCCTGTGTGGATCGTCCCGAAGAAAGTTGACGCATCAGGACAAAGAAAATGGCGTCTAGTGATAGATTACAGAAAAATCAACAAAAAGACTATAGAAGATAGATATCCTATTCCAAATATCGCAGATATACTTGATAAACTTGGTAGAAGTCAATATTTTACAACACTTGACTTAGCCAGCGGTTTTCATCAAATAGAAATGGACCCAAAAAGTATACCAAAAACAGCATTCAATGTAGAACATGGACATTACGAATATATCAGAATGCCCTTCGGACTAAAAAATGCACCTTCCACTTTTCAGCGTGCAATGGATAACGTTTTACGCGGATTACAAGGAAAAATATGTCTTGTATATATGGACGATATAATTATCTTTTCAACCAGTCTTCAAGAACATTTAGACTCTTTAAAACAAGTATTTAACAGATTAAGTTCTTTTAACATGAAAATCCAATTAGATAAATCCGAATTCTTGCATAAGACAATTGAATTTTTAGGTCATGTTATTAGCCCTGACGGTATCAAACCAAATCCAAAAAAAAATCGAAGCAATAAAAAATTTTAAAATCCCTAAAACACCAAAAGAAATAAAATCATTTCTCGGTTTAGTCGGTTACTACCGAAAATTTATAAAGAATTTTGCAAAAATAACGAAACCTTTGACTCATTGTTTAAAGAAAAACGTTAAAATAAATCATGATAAAGCATTTATTACCGCATTTAATCTATGTAAAAATATCTTAACTAATGACCCTATATTACAACACCCAGATTTTAGTAAACCTTTTATTTTGACCACTGACGCTTCAAATTACGCTATTGGAGCAATACTTTCCCAAGGAAAAATAGGAAACGATCTACCTATAGCATTTGCTAGCAGAACTCTGAATCAATCAGAATGCAACTACTCAACAATAGAAAAAGAACTTCTTGCTATTGTTTGGGCAACAAAATATTTCAGACCTTACTTATTTGGCAGAAAATTCACAATTGTAACAGACCATAAACCATTACAATGGCTGTTCTCAATAAAAGAACCGAATTCAAAATTAGTAAGATGGAGACTAAAACTGCAAGAATATGAATATGATATTCAATATAAAAAAGGAACCCTAAATTCCAACGCCGATGCACTTTCAAGACCACCTCAAGAATTGTACCCAACCGAAATAATAAAATCACCATTGACGCATATGTCAGCAGTATGTGAAAAAGAAGAAAATTCTGACGACCAATATATTTGGCATGAAAAAATAAAACATTTCTTTGACACCCAAGAAAACCTATTCGAAAAACCTAAAAAGGTAAATAAAGAAAAAAGAAGAAACCAAAAATTAATATAATTTCCGATATTCAAATTAAACCCCCAAATAAACCAATTAAAACACCATCGCCATTGCCATCAACAAGTAAAATCAATGACGAAGAAAAAATCAATCAAAACAACTCAGAAACGGATTCAGCCAGTACAAATGACATTCCAAAGGAGCCTAAAGATGATTTACTTTCAAAATCAGACACAGAAACTATACATACGTCAAGAGAAGACCCCATATTAGGAGCCCCGTATGTTAGTAAAGCCCTGAACACTTTTAAAAACCAAATCATATTTAAATGGACTGAAAAGGAACAACCTTATGTTGTCACTAAAAAATTATTTGAAACCAAAAAGCGATTAATAATTTTTATAAATCAAAACCCAATAACCGAAATAATCCAAAGACTCTTAAGAGATTATTTACCCCCAGATACTTATTGTTTACACTTTCCCAATAAAGAATTAGAACCAATAATAATTCGAATTTTCCAAGAAACCTTTCAAAATAACGCCTACAACCTTGTTATTTCTAATACACTATTAAAGGACGTCGTAGACGTAAATGAACAAAAAGAAATAATTGAAAGATATCATACCACTAAAACATCCCATAGAGGAATGACTGAAAATATAAAAAATATAAAGCAAAGATATTATTGGCAAAGCCTTGAAAAGGACGTAATTAATTTTGTTAATACATGCGAAATATGTCAAAAAACCAAATATGATAGACATCCCTATAAAGTAATTTTTAAACCAACACCAACAGGCTGTAAACCCATGGAACATATTTATATGGATATATATTCCATTTCCGGTCAAAAATATTTGACAATAATAGATAACTTCTCTAAATTTGCTACAGCATACCCTGTAAATGAAACATCAATCGAGATTTGTCAAAATCTAATTAAATTCTTTTCACATCATGGTACACCCTGTAAAATTACAACTGATAATGCACAAAGCTTTAAAAGTAATTTAGTACAAGACCTTTGCAAGACTTATCAGATTGAATTACATTTTACTACACCTTATAACCCAAATTCGAACTCACCAATCGAAAGATTTCATTCAACATTGAAAGAAAGTCTTATTGTCCTTAGAAACGAACATCGAAACAAAACAATACAAGAATTAATGAATATCGCAATCCTTAATTATAATAACAGTATACATTCAACACATGAATATACACCATTTCAAATATTAAAAGGAAATTTAAATTATCAACTGAATTTTGAG
Source organism: Kuschelorhynchus macadamiae (assembly GCA_030620095.1). NCBI lineage: Eukaryota > Metazoa > Arthropoda > Insecta > Coleoptera > Curculionidae > Kuschelorhynchus > Kuschelorhynchus macadamiae. The sequence goes on from JAUTXW010003087.1 coordinate 520,308, forward strand.
AAAAATATAAATCAAATACAAACTGATTACATACATGAACTCGCCCAAATATTTAGTGAACTTAATGAAAAAATAAATCTAAAATTAAGTGCGAAAAAGGCTAATGTCCTAGCTAAATTAAATGAAAAACGCGAGATTGGCCCAGAAATAGCTGAAGCTACAAAACAACTATTTCATACACCTCGAAAACTACCATTAAAGTTAGAACCAAAATACAAACCAACTACTTTTAAAAACCAAAGACACCCAAAAGATAGTAAAAGACGTTCGTAATTTTCAGGAACTTACTGACAAAATGAAGAAGATCCTGATACTACTCCCACTACTTGTCAACGCACAATATAAAATGGAAGAATTAAATAACCCTTTGTTACCAGTTTACCAATCAACAGGTTACATAATAACAGGTTATCATCATGTCTATTATCATGTAAATCTAACTAATATAAAAGATTGTGTAGAAAACTCGAAATCGACACTTACACAAATTAATAATACCCTAAGTAAACTATACGCACCTATATACCAACTTTTATCTATAAGAACACGTAACCTTTTCGATCAAATAGAATCAATCGAATTATTTGTTAAACATTAGACTACCCCACAAAAGCGAACTAAACGCGGACTTTTCAATTTCCTAGGAAAAGCACAAAATATCTCTATGGTACATTAGATGCCGATGATGGAGAAAGATACGACAATTATATTAAAATATTACGAGAAAATCAAGAAATCTTACATAAAGATTTGTCTGCAACCCAGACTATTGTAAAACAATTAACAAAAGATCTTGACGCACAGCTGACTAATATTAAAACTAATCAGCAAAAGTTATTAACCCGGATGGAAGACCTCACTAATATGACTCATACTACAACCACTTCGTCTTACTATATTGTTACGCTAGACAATATTGAGACTAATCTACGTGTCATTCACGACATAAAAGTAATTTGCAAACTGCAATAAACTTTGCGGAAATAAACATTATGCATCACAGTATTATTAAGTATAAAGAACTTCGCAGAATAATTACAAAGATAAGGCCCGAGAGTCGTATTCATTTCGACAATATAATTAAATATTACGAAGTAGCACACGCAGATGTGACAATTAAGAATGATCTAATTATATTTTATATTGCAATACCTTTAATTTTAGAGAAACCTTATATACTTTATCGAATATATCCAATACCAATAAATAATCAAATAACGATTTTAAATAATCTGTATTTATTGAGATCTACAGATGACTTTTACAACTCAAAAGAAAATTGTTATAAAATAGAAAATATATCTTTATGTTCTAGAGACACACTGAATAAAAACGAACCCTGTATACCTCAAACAATTAATTTGACAAACCATTGTCCACTAATACCAATTAAATATCATAAAACTTCTATAACACAACTTGAAGACAATTCCCTTATAATTATACCTGCTTCTAAAGAAAGCATATATTTTCAATGTCCAAATCAACATAGCGTTGAAACCATTGACAAAGTATCCTTAATATTGCCTTCAGATTGCAAAGTAAAAATTCAAAATAATATTTACGATTCTCAAAAACTAGAAACAATTAGTTTAAGTCTAAAACTCCCATCAATAAATATTGATGAAAAATTAATACAAGATACTGAACCCTTGGAACTAAAAGAAATAAATCTTGATAAAATCAATGAAGATTTAGAGAATGCTAAAAGATTAATAATTCATCCCTAAACCAAATGGACTTTGTAAGTTCTGGAGTTTCAATTACTCTAATAATAATTATTATTATAATATTTACAATCATCATAAGTTTCTTGTATTATTATTGTAGAAAGGAAAAATCTAAAGAAAATGTAAAAGTGGACATAAAATTAGAATCTCTCGAAAATCAACCCCGATTTTCTCAAACTTAAGGAGGGAGGAATTATATGGCCACTTCCGATGAATCATTTAGAATTAAGCATCATATTTCTGATTACTCATTCATTCTTGCTATTTCAGCATTATTTTTATATAAATATAGAAGAATTAGTAATCATCTTTAGTCATTAAGTAGCCATAGATCGGTCAACATCCATTGTAATTTCGTGTTTTAAAAATAAAGTTTTTAAAAATACAAGTTACAAGTTTGAATGTAAAATTCTTCAGTAAATACGTGCCTAACAATGGAGGCAAATGTCAACATTGTAAACAATGTTTTGCTTTCCAAGCCTGCTTAACATTTTTGTTTCATAGCTTTTCGATCCCTAGCCTACTACGCTTTTCCAAACTGTCATCTGAAATCATTGGTAACTAGATAAAGTCATGACCAAGCACCCATTATTATGCTGTATGTAATAATGAGGAATAATATTTTGATTATTCTGGGACAGTGAGTTAAAATAATATTAGAATGTGTGTTATCAAAATATTCGAAAGGAAATGGTCTATTATAAAATTTCCACTAACCACCCCCTTTTCATTTAAAAAAATCGAGTAAACCTAAAAATACTGATTTTGCTGACCAAGGCCCACTTGTATTTTTTTCCGTACTACTTGATCACAAATAAGGGAATTTTGGGGACTAATAGCATCCTAGATTAAAAAACAAAAATGATAATAAAAATTATTCGATTCTGCAAAAATTGAAAAAAAGCGTGGCATTATACTCATAATGCCAAGTTCTGTCCAAATAAGCAAAAACATATAGGGTTAATAAATCGAAAGTTGAGGTCAAAAAGTTAAACTTTGTGTCTCTTTTATGCACACCAAGTGTCAAAAAGTTATCTCTAAAAACAAAAAAGTAATAGGAGTGAGTCACTTCTCAGGGACACCCGGTATATATGGATATTTTGCTAAATAACTTTACAACAAAAAAGTTACAGAACAGAATTAGCCCAGTCAACAGAGACAATTTTGGTGGCTGTTAGAGGAATAACATAATTGTGGACTTTTTTTTGCTAATAGTACCTCTCGAGGGGCTGTTTAGAAATTTATCTTGAAAACTATTACATTTCCGAAAAAAAAACATAAGAACCTCTTTTGTAGGCAATGATACAGTTTTTTAGTAAAACAATTTTGTTTCATCTGTAATGTATTGAAAGATATTAGAGAATTTTTTTTTTCTTTTTGGTCATTTTTTTTGTTTTATCTATTTTTAATCGAAAATGTAGAGTTTTCGCCCCATCCTAATCGCATAGACCTATATTTAAAAAGAGTTTACCATTTTGCACCTAGAGATCGAGGTAATCGATGTAGTAAATCACCCTGTACTTGTTAGCTTAATTTTTTTGCAAAAACAACAACAAAGGAATGCATATCCGAGTTTTCAAAAAACCAGTTACTTCCTATTATTTATTAATCTCTCAAAAAAACCTATTTTCTGCAGAAGCCTTGAACTTATAAATATTTAAAAAATGTATATGATTTTCTTATTCACCCTGTAGAAAAATTTTATATATGAGTAGTACTTCATGAGTTGACTCACAAAGAATTTCTTATTAAAAGCAACCAAGGACATTTTGTTTCCCCTTTTGCTACTCGAAATATTTGATCCATTCATCTCAAAAAGTGTAGTAACCATCCAACTTTCTCAGCACTATTTACTTAATTTAAGGAAAGAAGCTGTTTTCTATAAAGGTTTATTTAATTCAAAAGTGTTGTATAAATCCATATACATTTTTGCCATATTGGACTACATAAAAATATCGTTAGTTATTTACTAAATATTTTAAAATAAAAGTAACAATTCTATTAAACAACAATATTGAAACAATTATAAAGAAAAATCTGTTAGAAATTTTGATTTAACATGAGTATTATCAGCTCAGTTCAAAAATACGTGGTGTTTTATGGCCATATGTCCTTTCACAGCGCCCTTTTGCCTAAACAATTTATGACAGATATTACAGGAAAACTGTTTGGGTTTGCCACATTCCAGTTTTTGGTGGGTTGTTAGGTTCCTCCTGAACTTGTACCGCTTATCACACTGTCTACATACGAAGTACCCGTCTACATTTTGACCGCGCTAAAAATATTTACGTTCAAATATTGCGCTTTATAAACAGGTAAAATAGTAGCTTTAAAAATCCTAGAAAAGGTACGTTTTTAAACACTACTCAGACTTTTTTTAAAAAATTTAATTTTTAATATTTACAGAGGGTTGCGTTAAAAAATAATTACTGTAATACCAAAAAAAATTAAATCTCATAATACGGGGTAAAACAAAAGTTACTACAAATATTTTAATACGTAAAAGTACGGATCATGTTAAACAAAAAATCTTATATAACTTACAAAACAAACTATTTTCTTTTTAAAAAGTCACAAAGTTAATGGAATAATTAAATATTGAATTACTCTTATTTGATAACATGCAATCAGGCAATAAGGGACGAATCCCGACTGCCGATGCAGTGGTTTTTCTCTAAATAGTTACTATGACATAACAGAACTGTTATATAAAGCATGGCCATCATTATTCTCAGCATTTTCAAATATCGCCATAACATGGTCAAGTGACTGTAGCAAAACTTCTGACGATTGCCGTGCATCGTTGATAGCATTTATTATTCTTTAATTCTTCTATATTATAATATGGAGTTTTATGCACTAGATCTTTTATGTATCCCCAAAAAAATAAATCCGTTATAGTAAGATCCGGATTATTTGCGGGCCAAAATATAGCAGTTCCTCCATTTCTTATCCATCCTTGGGGATATTCTCTTGTAAGGTATTCTTTCACAGCTCGAATGTAATAAAATGCCCCATTTTGCTGGACGAGTATCTAGTGTTTTGCCCGTTACTACCTTTTGGTAGTACGAGCCCTCATCA